>QUSF01000056.1:1476913-1539655 GCA_003676055.1 Chloebia gouldiae
GGGATGCCATCCTGTGCCAGCCTCGGGGATGCCATCGGGGCTCCCTGTGCGGCACCGGGGGATGCTCGGGGAGGCTGCGGCTCCTGGTGTGCACGCCTTCCCCATCCTCTGTGAATGTTACTGGCATCCTGCAGCCTCCCCCAAGCTCTCACCCCTCTTTGAGGGTATTTTAAGTTAAAAAAAAATAAAAGCCAAACCCGCTGGTTCAACACATCCTGGCAGAACTCACTAATTGTGGATCTCAGTGGACGTCTCGCTGCACTCGGAGGGAAAGGCTGGGGAGAGACAGCCTGGGGGGGACCAGGCTGGAGCCTACAGCAAATTCCTGCCCCAAGTGGAGGCAGGAGCCCTCAGTGTTGTAGAAGAACCCCAACACCTCTGCTGGGATCATGGAGAAGGGCCCCTCACTCTGCCTCAGCCCCATGAACCCTGCCACAAGACCTCCCCTTCTCAACACCTTCGAATGCCTGAAACAACAACCATTTCAAGCTCTTCTTGGCAGCCACAAGGTATAAAGAGATGATAACAAATAAAAGCTGAGATAATTGCACAATCATACAACTCCAGGAGTAGTGGAAAAAAAAAAAAAGAGAGAAACACTTGTTGCAAGATTTGAGGTTTTATCATCAGAGCTGGAATCGTTATCATTAAAAGCAAATATTGCAGAGTAGAAATATCTCTGTTATAAAGTCAGATGGGAATTTTGCCCTAAAAATACCTGGCATTTCTCTTAGCTGTGCCATAGGAGAACCTCTGGACTGAGCTGTAAATGTGTGAGCTGTCTTATAAACAAATAACATCAATATCTCCTTTGTGGTATTTATAACCTACATAATACAACAGAAATTAAAGCCTTTGAAAAAGAGGGCAAGAAAGCATAAAGAGATTATAAAATGTTCAGAAGAACTCACTGGCAGAGATATGAGTGAATACAGAGTGTTTTATCACTAATATCGTTCCTGTTAGAGGCACAGACTATTTAAATATGTATTTTGAATGCAGCCAAGAAATATAAAGGTGACATAGCGAAGTGGTTTTAAATAAACAAGTAATAATAAATAGCTTGAATATATCAAAAATGAAAGCACAACAAAAAGGCTCATATAAATGAAGGCATTGACGGCAGAAATGCATTTTGCACAATGGTAAATATAATAGAAATGCTAACACTTATTAGTAGCATAGAAAGATTTGCAGGAATACTGTTGGGAGGCCAGGAGGTTACTCATTTCAGAGCTTTTGATTGTCAATCTCCTTCAGAAAAATTACACACTTTAATTTCAGCTCCTGAAAATGACGTACACTTTTTTTTTTCATAAAAAATAATCTCATTCATGTTTTCAGGAATGTTTTTTTCCTGTAAGTGCTTCAGACAAACTTTCACAAATAATCCCTCATTTTGTCTTGTGTTGCTCTGATAATTCACTGAAACAACACTCTAAATTATTAGAATCAGTTGACTCAAGGAGTTTAACATTTAGAATTGAGATAAGAACCAAAAAGTCACTGAAGGCAACTTTGAGTCCAGGAGTAAAACCAAGGAAAATCTGTAAAGGGAGTGTGGAGTTAATGGAAACACCACTTGAAATATTTATATAGTCACTTAACAGCATTTTCCCTATAGTTCTTTTGCATGTCCAGATAAATACCAGCCTCTGTGGCTAACAACATTTTCCACAGCTGATCTCCTCCAGCAGCCCCGTGTCCTTGGATCTCTGGTCCTGTTGCCTTTAGAGCCCCTGTGCTCACCCTGGATGTGCAGTGGGAGGGCAGGGGACTGTCCTGCCTCTGCCAGGATTGCATTCACGGCCACCCCAGCTGTGTCCAGCCCAGGGACCCTCAGCCCTTGGAGGGGGGAGGATGGGGGCAGCTGGGCAGGGAACCATGGAGTGACCCTGGGGTCTGCCTGCTCCTTGCTCCCCTCCATCCCCGGGCTGCCTCTGCAGGGAGGAGGAGCAGTGTCAGGCAGCTGCTGGCAGCGTGGCTGCTCCTCACCCCATGTGAGCTCCAGGCGGGTGCTCAGCCCCAGATTTTGCCTGATGAGTGGTTTCTCCCAGCCATATCCTTTCACGACCCCATTTCCAAGGCTTTCCCCTCACCCAGGAACATGTGCATCCCTGCTTGGGGCTCGGGAGAAACCCACTGACTTATTTGAACCAGATCGAGAGGGTGTGAGCGGATTAGGGGAGGATGTAAAGAGGCTCTGCCCAGGCTGCAGCTGTCCTTCGTATGGGACCCGAAGGAAAATGCAAGAGCTGCTGTCTGTTCCTGCCTTTGACCCAAAAATTATTCAGCTGGAGGAAACCTCGCAGCCCACGTGGTGGTAGGTCCCCATCATACCCTCTGCACTGCTCTGACTCCAAGAAAACCGAACCTAACATCATTTCCTGGCATCTGGGAAGTCTGAACCCATATCTATTCCTGCCTTCTGCCTTTTATAAATTAGTTCCCAGCATCAAAATACGTGTTCAGAACTTTCCAAACACTTTATTTATCCAAAGGATCATGCAGGAATAATCAATCCCCTGAGCATCTGGTTTCTTTTGATTTCTTTTTGGTGTTTCCCCCTCCCTAATCTGGAAACCTGCTGGGGAACCAGCAGGAGATGTGTATGATACTGAGTGACTTCGTTTATGGGGCTTATTCAGTAAAAGCTCTTCCAAATGCATGCTGCTGGTAGAGGCCAAGCAAGGAGAGAAAGGGAAGGGAAGGCATTGGAGAGTCCATGGATGGGGCAGGTCTTTGGTCCACAGCAAACGTGGCTACTCATGCTGGGTGAGCTCGTGCCATTTTTCTGCCAAAGTCGTACAAAACCAGCTCTATTATGATGACAGCACCTTTTTCAAAGTCAGCTGATTTCACTTCAAAAATGGATTAGGATAAGCCAGGAAAATGCCATCATGAGTGTGGAATGAGCATCCATAAAGAGCATTTGTCGTTTCAGATGATAGAAACATCAGGAGTTATGCTGGTATGATGGTAAAGAAAAGTCCCTTTTTGGGACTGTGGGCTGTTGTCTTTCTACCTTGAGGAGATGGAAATATTTCTTAAAATCTCGTCCCAGGTGAGCCACTGGGTATCTGAGCCAGCGTCACCCCAGGCAATGGAGCTGCCACTCCGTGTGTATCCAGCCCTGCTCCTACACGTCATCTGCCTCCTCCTGTCACATTAATTGGCTGTACTTGGGCAGGATCCATCAGCCCAACGCATTTGAAGGTTAAAAAGCAAAAGTCCCACCCGCTTTCTCCAGCTCAAGGGCTTTCATCCCATTTTCTTGGAAGGTTGATCTCGGTGAAATGACTCCCATTCAGCCGTAAAATAAATACGTGTGTAAATCGACGGGGCCACACTTCAGACTTTGAACCGCAGAGCCGGGGAGCCCGGAGCGGTGTTTTCACAAGCTCACGATTGAGCTCGATCCCTTTGTAAACTTTTACTGGATTGCCTTGGACGTGGCAGGAGCAAACAGTCTGCCTCAGCAATTGCAAACACGCGGGGAGGCTGCGGCGGCGGCCGGGGAGCCGTGCATGGCACCGCCAGGCACGGGGCCGGTGACTCAAGGCCTCCCCGGCCATAAACCCCGAGGGACTGGCAGGGATCGCGTCCTGGCGGGGCTGGGACGGCCACCAGGGCCTTCGGAGCTCCACCGAGAGGGCATCTGGGCGATGCTGCTGCTCCCCGCGCTGCCTTATTGACCGCCTAAATCCTCTGCAGATCAAAGCGGGGCTGAGAGTTTCTTCCTAATGCTGCTTGAACTACACTGACCTTTTCCTCTGGAACCTCTGTTAACTCCTGCCCATTACTCATTGTAAACAAAAGGGGGATCCAAAGGGTTTCCAGCGGCTGAGATGGATGGGAAATGTTAGGAAGCTGGTGAAGGATGCTCAGGCAGATGACATGATTTAGGGAAAGAAAGGAATTCAGACCCACACGGGCTGGCAGCCCCACTCCCCATTGTGGCACCTTTAACTCTGCCCATGTCTCATGCAGAAATGGCTTAGAAACTGTGATGAGCTAAAATGCTGGAGTGGTTTGAATATGAACTTTATAACTCAGTCGTGGGTCAGACTGGAAGGCGATCCCCAGCCCTGCTGAGCACATGCCAGTGCCCATGGCATGGTTTGCAGCTATAGCTCACAAAATCATGCCATCAAGAGGGAGGGACCTTGAACTCTGGAGCAGCTCTGCTTGGAGCTTTGAACTTTGTGGCTTGTCTCTGCCTTCAACACAAATGCTGTGCTGCCATATGGATATTTGGCACCGTGGTTTATCCCCTCCTTTCATATCTTATCCTCTTTGGGAAGTCCTCTGGTAATACCTCACGTGCTCTTTTCGTTGGGAAGACCATGTGTACAGGCTTGCAACAACATTAAACCCCATCATGGTCCATTACTCCTGTCGTAAAAATGTCTTTTTTTCACATAATGCATCAGAAATATCTGTTTAAACTTCAGGGAAGTTTCTGCATGGGCTGCAGAGGGGAGGAACAGCAATGCACCCAACTCCCCACACGTGGGCCTGTGCTCATCCTGCAGCACGGAGGTGGTCAGCTGCTGATGGACAGCAGCCACAGCCAGTCCTGGACTGGGACCCAGATTCTCCAGAGCCCTTCCTGGTGGTCACAAAAGTGCTGCTAACAGACAGCGAGATGGGTTTTGTGTACAATGGCTTCTCAGGTTCCCATTCAGGAATGTGACTCATCTGACAGTTCAGATCAATTCTCCACCCTCTCCAGTGAACTGATGTCGAGCTGAGCTTGGCAGGCTGGGCTCCTGCCTGCTGGTCCTGCCTGCAGTGATGCAGGAGGACTGGAGGTGCCCTCCTGGAGCAAACATCCTTCTCTTGGCCACCTCCAGCAGCCCTGCTTCCCGGTTTGCATTTAGCTTTGTCTTTCCCTGGCCATAGCCCCCACCCTCTGCCTGTGCCGAGCCCTTTTTCTGCCCTCCCCTGGGAACAAAGGCGCGGGGTGTGACCTGGTGCCGGCCATGGCGAGTGATGAGAGCCGCTCTCGCCGCTCTCACTCGCCACCAGCCGAGAGGCACTGGCCAGCCGGCTGCCCCGTGCCCGGGCACGCTGCCTCTGCCAGGCCCCTCGTGGACAAAGATCAATTAATCTCTAATTTTTCCCCATTCCCTCCCTAGTGCATCCTGGCCCTTGGCCCAGGAATTTACCCCTGGCTTTCCATGGATTCTGCTGGAAACCCTCAGGAAAGTGCTTTTGAGACATCTCCACCTAGGCAACCTCAGGGCTGTGGGGATTTTTTGCATTAATGCCTGGGGATTTCGATTATTTGAGAGCCACAGTTCCTGGTCTGGAAGAGTGGGAAGGAGAGGATTGTCTGTGCGAGGCTGGGTACTTTGGTAACTCCTTCCTGTTGTGGCTTCTTTTAATGGATCTACACGCATGGGATAGGGAAGGAGAAGAGGGGGAATAATCATCCCGCCGTGCTGCTCAGAAATGAGAGGGTTTGATATCATTCAGCACCGAGACTGCCCCTGTGAGCTTCTGCAGTGCCATTTATGGGGGAAAAACTAAAATTGCTGCTGCAGTTTCACCAAGCCAGGAGCAAGATGGATAAAACTCATGAACACGAAAAGCGAGAGCCCGATTTCGCTTTGGGAAGCCCGAGTTTTGCAGAGAACAGGGAGAGATCAGCTTTCTCCCGAGGATTTGGGGTTTGTGTCTGTCGGGCACACAGTGACCTCTGCTGTCATCCCCCCGGCAGACCACATCCCGACAGACGGACAGGAATTTTTGGGGGCACAGGAGGTGGGATTGTGGCTGGTCAGCGCTGGGCTGATCGCAGCGGGGCTGTGCCGCACCATTCTGTAGTGCCATCTTCAGGCACAGCATCACCACTGCTGGGACCAAAGAGCGCAGCGAGCCCCAGCCCGGCTGCCCTGCCTCCCTCCGCCCTGCCCGGGTCGGGAAGGGCTTTGGGCTCCGCACAGGGCAGTGGTCAAGGTCAGCAGGGACTTTCCAAGGATTTGGTGATGGGCATAATGCCTCTTGCTTGAGATTAGATGAGAGGTTTTCCCAGCAAGCTGCAAGCTGGAGTACTGTCACTATTATTTCTGAATTACAGACTCAGCAGCAAAAGCTGCCTTTGGGGTCCTGTTTAGAAAGGGGGTGGCAGACAAGGATTCCCACTCTGCTGAGTGGCATCCGCGGGGAGGATGCAGCCCTACATGGGCTCCAAGGACAGCAGCCCTGGCGCTTCAATCCCTGAAACACTTTACTGCACATTCGCTCAGACTGCTCCCAGGAACATTTGCTGGTCTGGCTGCACATCCTGGATGGCCGGGAATGATCTCTGCTCCCTCAGGGACCTCCGAGGCTCTGGAGCAGGCAGGGGCTGTGTGGAGCAGCCGTGCAACAGCCTGGCACGCACATGCTGGGAGCAGCATCCCCGCCGTGCATGGAAGCAGCACACAGAGCTGAAGATTCCATCCGGATCCAGAGCTTGCAGCAATTCCTGGGGGGCTCCCCGGAGTTTCCAGGGCTCTGGTATGCTTGTGCCTTAAAGCTGTGACCAGTTTTGCCGGCTTGGGGATGCAGGATGAGGAAGGCTCCAGCCTGCCCTGCCTGCTGCACACATCTGGCACAGACATGGAGCCGATCCTGCAAACTGCTGCTCGTGTTCCTCTTCCGCTCGAGGATTTTTCAAAGAGCAGGCTTCCTCCAGCTGATTTACAGCGCTTTTTAGAGCAAAGGGGCGATTCCAGAGAAGCCACCAATTATGTTGATGAAGAGCCTGACAGTAAACAGTGTCTTTTCTCCCTCTAAAAGAAAAAGACACGGAGGGAATTCAGCATCTTCCCAACATCAAAGCTAATAACAGAAGTGAAGTGAGACTCTGACCTTTAACAGCCTGCCTGTTAGTGTGGATTATATCATGTCAGCAGCCATCTGCAATATAAACTATACCTGGCTTTGATGAGACCTCTTATGGACCTTTAAAGGGGTGGAAATGCAGCGCAGCTTTCTGCAGAGAGGAAACCACTGGAATACCAAGGCTTTAGCTCTGCAGCACATGGGATGAGGGTGTCCTGCCAGACTGCTGGATCATCAGGGATGCTGGGATCCTCACACAAATCTGTCTGGGATGCTGGAGCCAGAGCAGGTTGTGGCTATGCCTTCCAATCCCAAGGTCCAGATACCATGGAATTTTTGGGCCTCACCTCCTGGGTCTTTTCCTGAGAGCAGAATGAGTCTGTGTCCCTGCTCTCATATGGAGATATTGGATATCTGGAGACTGTAAGGGTTTGTCAGTTCTCCTGACAAATGAGTCTGTTTGCCAGCCAGCAGCCTTCATCCTCATTTCATTTTTTTTTTAGTATGTCTTTTATTTCCACCCAAAATGTCACCCTTTGGATGTTTTGGGGATGGACAAGCACCTGATATTCAGCATCCCTCTCCTGCAGTGTTGTGTCTGAATCCATCAGGTACTGCAGTAAGCCTCAAGTCCAAACTCAGCATTTGCCCCCACCCTGGTTATTTTGGGTGCTGATTTGTGATTCTGGCAGCACAGGGCTCAGTGATGGGGCATGCTGGCACTGCTCTAGTGCAGTAAACAGTGGGTAAAAGGTCTGAATTGAAACTTGGGGGTACATAAGGGCAGGGATTGCAGGAGATGGTGGCAGGAACCTTCCTTCCACACAGAAGCATCTCAGTGCATTGGAAGGTGATAGGCATTGCTCCCCAAAGAGGATCCAGAAATAGCAGGTCTGATGGAGCCACAGAACGTCACTGAGAACATGATCTCCTTTCCTAATATGCTGAAATATCTCACCAGCTTCTCAGGAGACTTATCCCTAGAAAGGAAGTTTTCTTAGCCATATCAGGAAGAAAAGAAAAATGGAGGAATTAAAAAAAGTCATCATTACTCTGACACCTGGAGATAACATTCAAAGCTAAGCGTTGGGCAGGATAACTCTGCTCCTAAACAAAGCTGATTTATTGGGAAAACTCATCCGTTTACAGTCCATAAGTTAAGGGCTCAGGCTCTTTGCACAGAGGTGCTTCAGTCATCAAGGAATATGGTAATAATGTTTTATGGGAATGTCTAAGACTTCCTCTCCACAGGACCCTGGCCATTGCTGTTATGAAATACACAATGCTTTAGCATCTCAAAGTCCTACACACTGAGCCATAAAGACAAACATGAGTGATCTTGTATCTTCTGGGGCTTTATGGCATTATAAAATATGTTTTATGTTCCAATCAGCAGCAACAATTTATGAACAGAGAGGCTCGAAAAGGTGTAACATCAGACTATGTATTTTAATATAGTTTGAGAGAACTGTAATGCCTTGAATGACATTTGCTCTCAGCACACACACGGAAAATGAATAGTAATGCAGTGGAGATTGATGGTTTATTTCATCACAAAGGGTCTTCTGTGCAAAGAGTTTTATGAACGTTATAGACAATAACTAGTTGGCTTAAGGAACAGGATTTATTGGCCATGTGGCCACCTTCTCCTGGAGTGCTCACATTTTCTCAGTGTCTTGTTTGTGAAATTTGTTAGCATCACTTCCAGGAGGTTTAGTTTTTTTCCCTGCCTGTAAGTATTCAAATTAGAGCCGGAGATAGACACCAACCATTTTTATTAATGTCTTGTTTTATTTACACAATGTATCAGTTATAAGAAGGTATTATGGAATAACACTAAAATGATCTATTTTATATGCAACTCCTCTGGGGAATGAAAATAAAGCTGCTCGGAAGTGGAAGCAATGCGGGCATCAGACAAGAGTTAGATCATGCTCTTTGTGGAGTATTGGTCACATTTAAACATCCTGCTCTTAAGATTATGCTGAGAATTTATTGCTAGTGCTGGATTTTTGTGAGTTCAGCATGTTTTTGTTAAAAAAAATGCTCAACTCTTCTGTTGTAATTCATCTTCGGGTATGAGTTGCTGCAAAGAATGATATCCAAAAGGATGTGCAGGATGGCAGTGGCCTGGGGCATTGGCTCTGCCAATAGAAGGCAGCTGTTGAGCCTTCAGTGGCCAGCCTGTGCTTCTGCTCCTGTGCCCAAAATATGGGATTTTTTTACCCAAGTGTGGGCAATTTTTTTACATCTCACGCCTGTTCATCTTTTTCCTGCCATTTACTTGTGCCCGAACCACTAGCCAACACCATTTCCAAGAATCCTGTGACAAAAGAAATCATCCTCAGTCTCAAATTGCATCCTTTAGCAGGGAAAATTTGGAAAATGTGTTTCTTAAAGCCTTCATGTGAGAAAGCAGGGGGAAAGATGAGAGCATTGAGCTTTTGGGGATGCTCTGAAAGGACCAGCTGAGATTTGTGGAATGCTGGACATTGCAGATATAATTTTTTAGTCTGCAGTGAAGCAGAGGAGAAGGTGACTGGTTTCCATGGAGGAGGGAGGGTTTGGATGCAGGTGGGCCATTGCATGGGCAGGGATGAAGGGAGCAATGTGGGTTTTGTCTTCTTCTCCTGCTGTTGGGACAACAAGCTGAGGATGGCCAGGACCTGTCCCATCACACACCTGCCCTGGCTGTCACCTCTGATGCATTCATATGAAACTTCCAGCACCAACTGAAGATTGATTATTCCAAATCAGTGGGAAATTGTGTCAGGAACCAATGAAGAGAATCCCAGCCCTGTGGTATGGGCAGTGAGGGATTTTAGGCAACAATGGGCTGGGTCAACAACATCTTCACAGGACAAAGGTGTCCACGAAACAGCAAAGCTCTGAGATGTCACAGTGAGACCCTGGCGTCCCCTGAAGGCAATGCCAGAGGTAAATTTTTCATTCCTTAATGTCCCCCTTATTGTACCTCCTGATTTATTTTTACTCTCAGAGTTTTATTAATGCTGTTGACTCTCCTGTGCTTAGTACCTGCCCTCCACAGTAATTAAGCATTAGCTAATATCTGCTCAGTGAAAACCATAAAGAGAGCTTTATTATCGGGCAGGAAAAGGCTTCATTGATTTAGAAGACAGTTCAGGTGGTAATTTCCATGCCACCTTAAAAATCACTGCAAAGTGATCTCTAGAAGGTAATAAACAAGATGCAAAATCACCATGATAACATAAATCACCTTGAATTCACTTGATAAGGACTGTGCCATGGATCCATCCGAGGGAATTGCTTTGTAATGCAGTATCAATGTCCCATCATTTTAAAGTGTTACTAAAGTAAAAGGGGAAATGGGATTCTTTATAGGATATGTGGGATTTTATTAAGCTCTTGTGTATGGAGAGGAATGGGAGTGCATGGGTGGATGTAGCAGTGATGACATTTCCAAGGGTGATCAGTTTGTCCTTTCAAACCTCGGTCACCTGAGTCCCTCCATACAACAGCCTGTCCTTAAAACCAGGGCAGGAGAAGCTGAACCAGAGAAAATAACCCTGGACAACAATCCTCTGGCTGCAGAGCCCAGCACTGACAGGGAAAGGCTTCTGGAAGCACCTCCTTTCCTGCTGCCTGCCCTGGGTGCTCTCAGTGCAGCCCCAGCTCCCGGGATGCCACGAGGAGCTCGGAGCAGAGGAGATGGATTAGGCCCTTCTGGCTGGCATGCCATGAATTATGTGTTAGCTCTACATCCAGCCATTCATTAGAGATTTACCAGCTGCTTTTTTGCCTAAATATTTGCTTTAAACCCTCAGCATATTTCATTCCATAGATTATTTTTTCCTACCAGCTATGAATCAGGGCTAAAAGCGTTTTAGAAAGAAAACACACTTTGCTGGAGTCAGATATTGCATTCAGTCAAAATCCATTAGAAACTTAAGGCCAGTTGGAAATATAAAGGGGTTTGTTCAAAATTTTGACTGGGACAGAGTCAGCTGGGACAGATACAGTCAGAGTAAAGATGAGCTCATTTCTGCAATTTTCAGGGTCTCCTACTCCAGTTCAATCAGTAAGAAAAAATTTAATTATCATTTTTATTTTCACAGTGTAATTTTTCCTTTTCAGTGGCCTAAGCCAATTTTTCTGCCGTTCCTCCACAAGGATTTAGTAAATTTTTCTGTCAGTCTGGGAACTTCTCCAACAGCATTGGAGCTCTCAGCTGATGCCCATCATTCCTTGAGAAGGGTCTGTTGAAGGCGGTTGTTTTGACCCAAATTGTGGTTGGAATCACTGTAATCAGGGATATGGGAAGGCTGCTCTGTTTTATATGTCTATTTGATTTTGTTTCTATCATAATGTCAAAATTACAAACTTGCACTGAAGTTCTTAATTCTGCCCAGCAGTGGCAAACAAACTTAAGAGGTTGAAAAACCTGTGCATCTGTCTCAAGTCTCCTTGGAAATTTCTGAACAGAGCAAAATTTGCAGCAACATTTAGTTTAATGATATTAAATTATTTCAGGATAATGAGATGAGTAAATAATTTTAGAAGCTTTTCTTTTCAGTACAGCCTGAATATTTATGTTGTTCCTGCAGATTGAAAAGAAATGGAGACAACTCAGAGAAACTTCAAATTCCAAACAAAAACTTCCAGAACTTGCATCCAAAGTCAATACTGGTGAGGAACCAGTCAACACAACCATCAGGCAATGAACCTGGATAAATTAATTAGTGGAGCAATGCCAACACTCCTGCAGAAAGGGAACTGGTACCAGCGTGTGCTGCAGGAGCTTTCCCAACTCAAACCAGCTGCAAATTTGCTCTAAGTGATTTTTTTTTTTTTCTTACAGGTCCTTAATCCACTGGGTTAAAGCTTTACAGTGAGCAGAGTACTGAGCAGGACAGACCAGCACTTCAGATTGCAGCTGCTAAAGGCAGTCATCCCACTCATCTCAGTGTTTGAAATAAATCCTTACATGGGGATCTTAAAGAGCTGGACTAACTCCCCAAAGCATTAATGGGTGTTAAGTGGTGTGCTGAGATAAGAGTACATCCCATTGTTAGGAGTGACCGATAGAGCTCGGGGGTCAAGTGAAATTGGGCTTATCTGCTGGCAATTCAGCCTTTTTTCTTCCTGTGTTTGCTGTCTAGAATTTTCTTCTGCCGGAGGGGAAAAAAAAAAGGAAAAGGAAAGTGTAAAGCAGCCCATATTTTACTCAGGAGTCAAGCAGAAGATTCTTCAGGGCAGATGAAAGACAGACACAGCAGTTTCCTTGGAAAAACCAGAAGATGCCTTCCCTACATGTTGAAATCCTTTGGACCATTGAATATCCCAGGGGAGGCAGAGTTCCTTTCATGAAGGCAACAGTGCAGGGGAAATCCTTTTTCCATTAAACACGAGCAGACAGAAGTCTCCTCATGAGTTTCTTTGGTGCACAGGAGCTGGCACCTGAACCTGCCAACTTCCCTGGTGCCTCCTGCATGGCTGAGCCTCCCAAGGACGGTGTGGTCAGACTCTGGATATGGCTCCAGCTCTGGAAAAGCAAGGACAGTGCAGCAATCTGGAGAAAAGCTCCACTTTTCCACACTTTGCTGGACTCAAAGGGTTTTGTAGCTGTAGCCGATGTGTTTTGGAGTGAACTGGGTGGGATCAAGTCCCTGGAGTTCTGGAATGGACTTGCTGTTCTTGGCACAACAAAGTCCCTTCTTGCCACCTGGGATATTGGCCCAAGATTTGAGTAAAAAGTTGATGTAACCAGGGCAAGATGACATTCTTATGTACTGGGATAGGTCCCAGCACATCCATTTCATGGGGCTGGCTTTCAGAGTGAGCAGTGGGAATGGTCTGGGTCTGCCTTAGCCAAGGGCACCTTCACTGCTGTTACAGGAGCACCTTACCACTGAGCTGGCTTCAGAAGAAAGCCCCATTAAAAACAAATATCTATAATTTCTGCTTTTGTGGAAAGGGACCTGCTTTTCTTTAAAGTGAGGAACTTGAAGTCACAAGAGAAAGCAGCAGTGGAACTCTTTATTGTGGTTCTCATGACAAAAGCCTGAGGGGTTTTGGTCACTGTGAAATGGTTCAGACTGCTGGTCTGCACACAAACTCCTTTAAATAATCCTCCCTGCTTTCCCAAGCTTTGCAGTCTTTCTGAAACCCAAATCAGCATTTAGCTGGCCTGGCAAATTCCCAGTCCCACTGAGGTCAAGGGATGCTGTGCATCCACCTGCAGCAGCACCAGGATCTCACTTCCCTGTATTCCACTCTCTTTTCCTGCTGGTCACCAAACCAGAAGGTTCCTGGTTTTGTCATGACCACAGAACTGCATTTTAACATGAGTGGTCTAATTCTCACTACCAGAGCTGAGTTTTGAGTTGTAAATGCAACCCTCTGAGCTCTTGACTCTGACCCAGTTTCTGCCTAGAGCACAGCAGGAAGGCAACAGCTCCATCCCTCCCTCCCTGGAATCAGATGGATCCCTATAAAATATTATTGGAAGGTTAGAACAATTAAATGTGTTCTTCCCTGTGAATTAAAATACAATATCCATATACATTGGTAAAGAGCAGGTCTCTCCAACACAGTGTGTTAAAACAATTTGTTTACAAACCTGAAGGAGCCCAGGATCTCCCTGCATCTCTCTAATTTCAGTAGTGAGGGAACCCTGGAGTGTTGCAAAGCTGGGTAGGGAGGCTTTTACTGAGCTATCAAGTATGAGAACAGGAATAAAAATGTATATTTTCCTTCTTTCTGATTAATAGTTCCAGTCAACATCAGCTAACTTATTCCTATTGACAGATCTATGAAATACTTGCAGAATCAACAGCCATAAAGTGGCTGGCAAAGCACTGGCACCATAAAGCCGTAACGTCCGTGTCTATTGCAATCAAGGCTTTTAAAACCTAATTACTTCTGGGTGACATCAGTCATATATTTTCATGTGAAATTACAGTGGCATGCAAGTGCCCAGCAAAATAAAAGAAAACAAATGATGCCCTATAATAACAGAGAAGTGAACTGTCATTTTTAATCTGGCATGAAAGCTCCAGCTGATGAAGCTTAATACAACTTGTTAAAACACCTAACAAGTGAGGAAGTGATTAAGTATTGTCCTTTTGCCTCTGGGAAATGGGATCTGCTCTCAGCAAGCACAGAGTGACTGAGATAGCCCTTTGGAGCTGATTGAGCTGCACATAAAGTAACTTCTAATGATCTCAGTCCACTTTGAGCCATAAAGATTTAGAAGGGACAATATTTTAGAAATGATCAAGTTCCACTCTTTTTATTAGTGAGGATAAAACACCTTTGTGGAGGAAATTAAACTGAATAAATTGCTGAAGCCTTCTGCAGCTTCCCTCATTTAGTGGTGTCAGAAGAGTGCAGCAGACACCAGCCTGGAGCAGGAGCTCACCCACAGCAGAGGGCACTGAGGAGGGAAACTGCCTTTTGCTTCCAAAGGGTTTTCAGGCTGGGTAAAATCCTTTGTGTGGTAAAATCCTTTGCGTGGTAAAACCCTTTGGAAGAGCTCCACTCATCTGATTCTTTTAGCTCCATCACTTCACTGTGTGCCTGTGTTGTCTCCATCGCTCTGGGGAAATGAGGGATTTGGGAACAGCAGAGGGGTTTGGGGCTGGACAGGGCAGACAGAGCCTGTGGCTGCCCAGGATGCCTCTGCAGTCCTGGGGATGGAGGAGCATCCTTTGGAGCAGCACTCAGAGAGCTCCTGCTCTGCTCTCCAAATTCCTGCCTTTCTGCCAAGTCACCTCCAGCACTAATTCCTCCTCAGGGAGAAACTCACTGAAGTTCCCAGTTCCTGCAACAGACCATGGCAGAACCTGCTACAGTTTGTGCTTCTGGCTTTTATTAAGGACACGTTTTTCAGGAGATGTTTCTTTTACGGTGCTTAAATTAAGTTTTCAAGGTTAATTGTCCAATTTGATGACTTTGGTTCAATAAATAATTCAGAGACAGTTTATGTCTTCCCATGTAAAGATGCCTACTGAGGTTACAGTCGCAGCCAGGCACTTTCTCTGATGTGCTATTAGCTAATGTGCTGGAGGTTTCTCCACTTCTGTTTGGAAGCATTTATGCTCTTTGAGAGGAAATTTGAATGGAACTGAAGTTCAGTGGAAGGGATCATAGTGAAGACAGCCAAAGCCACCAAGCTATCAATAAAGTCATTGCCAATGTCCATTGTCCAGCGATTTTCCTGTTGTCATCCACCAAACAGCAATAGCACAGCAATAATTTTAGGTCTTAATAACAACTTCAGTTCAGCAGTTCAAATTCACAAGTCTTTACATGCTCTTTGGGGACTCATCCTAGAGCAGCTAACTCAGGCAAACCTTTTCTCTGAGGCTGTGAATCTGTGTAACTCTGAGCTGATAGAGATGCCATTAGAAATTTCCCTGCTAAACTGCTGCATGGGATAGATGAAGTAGCTTCTCTTAGTTACATTTTTATAGCTCTCTTGCAAACAATCTACAAGACTGGTATTCCTATCTGCTGTGTATAATGGGATCGTAACCCCGCTGGGAGTCCCAGGTATCAATAGAAAAGAACCCCTATAAATCATAAATATTCCTGTGGTGTGTTAGTGTGAATTCTGGGGCTGGGAAGTCCCAGGGAGGGTATCTGGGAATGGAGTTTGCTCCTATCTCCAGGGACCTGGAACTGACAAAAGAGAGGGATGCTTCTTCTGTTACCAACATTGGAGGAATCATGGGGGACCAATCAGTTAATATCCCTACCATGCTACCAAAAAATAAAGTGAAAGATTTGCAGCACTTGCTAAATACCATCTTCTCCCTGTTAGTCAAACTCCACAGTATCAGATTTTCAGCAAACCCAGATCCCCAGTGTCTGTAGGTACTTGGCAATCCCCAAACCCATTGTCCCCCTCAAGCACCAGTGCAGGGCTGTGGCACACCCCGAGGTGTCTGTGGGTCGTGGTGGATTCAGGTGAGAGCTGGAGCTGGACCAGCCCTGCTGCTGACACTGCAATGCAGCTCCAATGCAGAGCTCCTGGCAGAGGGACATTGATTTGATGGTACAGTTGCTGTCCTTTAAACAAAGGTCACATTGCAGGGCTGGCTCTGCCTGTACCCAGAGAGGATGGCTGGGGCAGGAATCTGAGTTAGAGCGAGATGCTGTGCCCCTGTCCGTGCCAGGGAGCTGTGCTGGGATGGAGCCCGTGGCCCATTCACCCTTCCCCAAGGATGCCCAGGGTGCCCAGGGTACCCAGCCAGAGGGCACAGGTAATGCCCTCACTCTGCAAGGGCTGGGGGCTCAGCACAACAAAATCTGGTGCCCAGAAAAGCTATTTCCACAGCTGTCTGCTTACCCCACCACGTATTTTCGATCTACTCATGGAGTAAAAATATAATCTGAATTTTGCCTGCTAGAGAAAATTGTGGCTACAAATATTCTCACTTAAAAAAAAAAAAAGAAGAAGAAGCAGTTATTGGCAACCTGGCTCAGAGCTTAGCAGGGCTTGCAGAGCAGCAGACTGTGAGGTTTGTTACCGGCAATGTATTCAGAAGGCATCTGATCAAAGCTATAAAAGGGGGGAAAAAAATCATCAAGGCAACATTGTAAAAGATGATAGTTGTTAAATCTAATTTCAATACTCTGTGTGCATAACCTCTAACTCGGAGGCATCTAAGCATTCCAGACATGGCCGGTGCATTGTAATTTTTGCATCGTTTCACATTACTCACAAGGTGCATTAGATGGACACTGAAGGATGAATTATTCTTTTCAGCAAAACATTTTTGTGGAGTAAGTAAATTTATCTTGCGGGGAGAGTAAAAGGAAGAAATATGGCATTAAAATGTGCAGATCTGAGTTGAACACATCTCTCTTTTACAGGGAAACCATGATTTAAGTGCACTCTATTACTAATGTTTAATAAAAGCCATAATTCAGAATGTCAGGCTGAGGCTGTGTGCATTGAAACTATGATTTGGGGAAAAAATGACATGGCCATTTTTCAGTACAGTAGCTCTTCTTTAAGCCATTTGTCTGCAAGCCTAAATTAGCTTTGAAGTGTACTTTATCTTTTCTAAAAAAGGCATTGATACAGCGATCATGCTTTATCAATTAATTTTACACACAGCCCCAGAGAGGACAGAGGTTCTTGGGGCTGGGTGCCTGTCACCTCCCCATCCCAGTGCAGGGTCACATCGCCTGCATCCTGCATCACCCTGCACTTCGAGGGACCTTGGGAGCACCCAGGCTGAGCTTCCACCTTTCTGTGAGATATTCTCCCCAAATATTTGCTGTTCAGTGGGTGTCTCCCCATGTTCCCAAGGTTGAGACCCCCTGTGCTGTCTGTAGGGCTGGCAGCAGGCCGCCCATTGCTCCATCAGTGATGCCTCTTCCTTTGGCTTCACAGACCTGCAGCTGACCACCACCTGGCCTCCACTTGCTGTGTGGTTGATATCCATTCTTCTGAAAATGGTGAAGAAAATATTTCGGTGCAGAGGCAACCCCCAGCAGTACCTGAGAAACTGCAGAGCTCAGAGCTGCATCGTGGTGCTGCAGCAGCTTGGTGGGACACCAGCTTGGGAACACAGCTGGAATGTTCTGTTCTCCAAGCACAGCCTCTGAGAGGGCAGTTGAGCTGGTGGTCGTCTGCAGCTCCATCAGACATGTCATTGATGTCTGCATGTCCCCCATAGGGGTCAGTCAGGGTTATCAGGGTCTCAGGGTTCATCAGATGGCTGTCGAGTGGGACTTTGTTGCACCCAAGCTGCAAACAGGCTGGGAAAGTCAAACTGGAGCCCCAGGCTGTTCAGGGATGAGTAGTTGTTAAAAGCATTCTGGATTTTGTTCTGCTTTCTTTTACTCTGCTTCCCCTCAATGACAACTTTTTCCAGATTAAATAAAAGCAATAAACCAGCAGCTTGTCTGATCCCTGCTCTGCACCATCACGTGTGCAGCTGTCACTGAGCCTGCCCAGCTCCTGCTTCTTGATGCTTTGCTGAATCCCACTGCCTTAACAAGGCTGGGGACAGCTCTCTCTTGCTGCCTGTGACATCCCCAAGGGCACCCCTGCTGCCCAGCACAGCCCTCCTGGGGCCCTGCTACAGCTCTGCAGACGGCCACAGATTCACCTGTGTTCTGATTTGCACGACTAAAAGTCACACCATGAGGGAAAAAAAAAATAAAGCTCCCCTTCCCTCTCTTCCATTTTCCTTTTCCCAGGATGCAGGGTGCTGGGACCTGCCTTGGGGTGAGCAGGCAGACACTGAGGGGCTCTTGTGCATCTGCTCAGGTGCTGTGAACCCGGAGGGACTGGCTCCTTACAACTGCTCCATCCTTGGGAGTGTTATAAACCAGCATCAGGCTCCAAAGACCTTCCCAAAGTCATGCCCACAGGTCAGGAACACCTGGATTTAAACCAAGCCAGAGCCCGTGCGAGCAGCACGCAGGGCTGCTTTACACCAGTGGAAGATCTGGGCCATTAAATATCACTTTCATTTACACTCTGACCTGCAGCTGGGACATTTATTAGCACAAACCAATTCCCCTCGGGGCAGGCAAAGCCTCAGAGCTCGATGCTGAGCCTGGCCCTTGCTGAGTGTCTCCCGAGGAAACACTACCTGTGCTGGGGTCTGCTCCCAGGCACCCCAGCGCCCGCAATTAAATTCTCCTTAAACTTTAAAGGCACACTTAAATGTGTCTTTATGGCCCCATTACTTTCTCTTTATAGCCCGAGGTGAAGGCTGGAATCCTGTCCGAGACATCTTAAAGGTTATATGTACAATTAGCTGGTTCTCATCACGTCCTTTAATATTTCACTTCATAAGCCAAAACAAACCCCAGTAAATCAGCTGGGGGTGGGGGGACTGTCACCCCTCCCGGGTACCCAGGGGTGATGCAGCTACACAGAAAATGATGCTGGGAGAGAGCTGGAGCCGCCTCGTCAGAATTTCAGGCGGGATTCAGGCTCCCCTCTGCCGCTCCCTGACCTGCCTGTGATGGTGGGGCAGAGTCATTAATGACAGATGTGTAAACTTTTGCGTGGAGGGATGCCAATATTTTGCATACTTACACAGCGCTGCCATAAATATTAATGCGGTGCTAATATGGGAAGTTCCACCAGCTGTGTCCATTCTCGGGGGATACTTCAACTATTTATATTCGGGGTAATGAGCAAGCTGTTATTATATAATCAGGCTGTTGGAGAAGCCTTTGGAATAAAAGTCTCACTGAGAATTAGCCAACAACAGGAGCGTGCTTGGAGCCATGAGACATCACAGACTGAGTGATGGAAGGTTTGGCAGAGCAGAGGCAGGACAGGAGCAAGACAGGACAGGGGGAGAAAGGTACTGAGACTGAAGCTCCTGAGGAATTAATACTGATTGAGATTTTAATACTGAGGGTATTTTTTGCTACCAAACACCAAAATTCTCTACCTGAAAAGTAATCCCAAATTTCTTGCATGAAAGATTAAGTCACCAAAGGAGGCAAAAATGAGCAATGTTTGCTCGGTGCTGAAAACCACAAGCAAGAACAAACTTTGTTATGGTTTCCTCTCTACAAGCACAACGTGCTTGCTTTAATCAGAGCTGGAATGATGCTGCTTTCATCTGACTCAAGAATCAGCCTCTCTTCTCATACTGAAGTTGGATTTGTGTTGATTTTATTACTGTTTTGGACTCCCATAATACAAATGACTGATGAGCCAAATCTGTGCCGCATCCCTGGATGTATTAGGCTCCTATTGTCTTTTTTGCATCAAATCTATGCTTTTTATAAGGCAGACTTCTTCTTTAAAAAAATAAAAAATCTGGAGAACAGTTTGGAAGTGATTTAAATCCTCTCCCCCCCTTTTTTTTGGGAACGATGAATATTTAATTGAGTTGAAGGTAGATAAATGATCATTTTCTTCATCCTATATGGTAGTGAGTAGTAAATTACTTTACCGGGAAACACAGTTATAATTGCAAAATTGATAACAGAGGTGTGAAAATTTACACCTGTGATAATAAAGACTAGCTTCCCATCGTACATCGACATTATATCTTGTGAGTTATCTCTTGTGCATGATCTAAATATTTCATATAACCCAGTAATCAGAGCCTTCAGCACGCCAAGTAAGAAATAACCTCCTCTTATATTTCATAGGCACATATATATATATATTTATTTATTTATTTATTTATTTATTTATATTACAAATAACAGGACATTCTGCATGCACCTACACACCTGCACAGCAGTGCTCCAAGGGTGGGTGTTCGTGTTCCTGAAAGCTGATGGAGAAACCCAACATTGTGCTGCAATGCAGGGTTTGGAGGCAGCATGGCAGGGAGGGGTGGGCAGAGCATCATAACCTTGGGCAGACCCAGATTAAAAATTGCTATTTGGCATCCTTCAGCTCTGGGCTGGACCCTGGTGAGCTGCTGAACAAGAGGAATCTGCCTCCTCCTCCTCCTCCTCCTCCTCTCTGTCCTACCAGCTTTTCCGCAGGAAACTGCTGAGTAAAGGGAAGCACAAAACTTATGGTCAGTTTTGGCAGGAGCAGTGGAGCTGGGGCAGAATGAGGATCCCTGAGTGCTCTGGGGTCCTACTCAGGGCTCAGGACCCCTCAGGGGCTGGCACGATGCCACCACATGCTAAAGAGATGATACTCAGCTGGTAATTAAGCACTGCAATCAGCGGAGCTCTCAGCAGAGCCCGCTGAAACGAACTCTGTGCAGACTGAAATTAATACCGAGCATCCTAATGGGCAGGAGTGCACTCACCAGGATTAACCTAAGAGGAAATCAAACCCTTCAGAGGAAGCTTTTGGCAGCAGGAATCGCCCCCTTATTATCCAGCAAAAGTCTCAGTGCTAATTCTGAATGAATCCATAATTTGGGAAGAATTTCTCAAGGTCAAGGTTTTGGGTTTTTTTTGTTTTTGTTTTGTTTTTTGTTTTTTTTTTTAATTTTTTTTTCCTCTTGCTAAGTCTGGTTGCAGTGGATGCAGAAAGGGTTGGATATTCCTGGGGATTCCCATGGATTTGGGGTTTGGAACAAGGCTGTGGCTGTGGCTGGCAGGCACAGTCATTAAAACACAGGGATTAGAGCCTTCAGCCAGAATCTGGGTCTAATCCATTACCCTGTTCACAGGGAATCACTAGGAACAGGAGCTAATTCCCTCCACTTAGGCTAAAAGAGATGGTCTCTTTTAAAAAGTTTGGTCTGGTTAACAGTGTTGTATCCAAGATCTCTGTTACTGAGGTGCCAAAGCCATAAAACACACAAATGGCCTCTTTCTCCTAATTTTAGCATGTCATTTCATAGATATAAATAGGCTTTTATATAGATATATATTTTATTATGCTCTATGTGTCTTAAGATACCATTACTTTTATCTTGGCCAGTTTATTAAAGATAATTATATGGAAGTTCCCATGCATTCTCCAAGATTGCAGTTGGCTGAGCTGGATGAGAACATTATGCTAACAAGAACATATTTTGCTGTACATGAGACAATCTTTTCTGAGCAGGAAGAAGTGAATAATTTTCCTTCTCTTTTTCTGCCTTCCAATATTTTTCTTGAAGCTCATTTCAGTAGGAAGACATCTCCAGCTTCCCCTAGACTAAAGCAAGAGACAAGATGCAAGAGCCAGTGATTCACCTTAGGGAATACTTTGGAGAGATCAAAAAGTGCTCGTGTGCAAGCTGTTTCCTGTGGGAGGAGCATGGCAGTACAATCAATCCATGAATGCATTGTAAAATCAATGCTCTGTATAATTAGGGCACTCCAAGGGTAAAAAAAAAAAAAAAGTTAAAAAAAAAAAGAAAAACAAGAGGAATAAAAGGGAAAATTAAAAAGGGAAGATCTTCAGTGTCTACCAGGACTCTTGAAGGCTGGAGGAGTCACAAGCACCTGAACAAACAGATTTTAAGCCTGTTTCAGAGGCAGTGAGGGAAGATCTTGGGGGATTGATGCAAAAACCTTTTGTCTTGGTGCTGGCTATAAAATGCCAAGAGCTTGGGGATGATGATCAAAGGTGAGACGACCTCCTCGCTTCTCAGCTGGGACACCTGGGGCTTCAACACCCTGACACCCTTTCAGGCTGCCAGTGAGAAACCTTTTTGATGGAAAACCCCTTTGGCAGCAGCCAAAAATGAGCTGGGAGGAAAAAAGCGACCAGAAACCACCTGGGCTGTGGGTGGGATGGCCAGGATCAAACCTTTCCCTGCAAATTCAGCCCTCCCCTCTGCACTGGTGGTGGTGGTGGTGGTGGAGATCCTCTCTGCCCCACCTTCACACCCAGAAGTGCAGAAAGGCTCTGACCTCAGAAGATTCCTTTGGCATTTAAATATTTTCAACCATTTCTCCGAGACCAAACGGTCGTAATTCCCAGCTAAACACAAATGTTCACTATAGATCATGAAATACAGCAGGGTGTAAATAGTTCTCTTTTATAAGGCACTAAATTATAAGCAGAGACAATTAAGTTAGAAGACAAAAATTCCTTTAAATTAGCAGTCACTTTTGCAAGCTCTTGGCGAAAGCAGTAATGTGTTTCTGCCTGAAAAATTCACTTTTTAGGGTGTGTAGAGGCTGTTACAGACTGCTGACCCTGCTGGAGCCCACTGTAGCTTTTAACAAAGCTTGGCTTGATAAAGAAGGTTTTCAAATTTAAAACCTGAGCCACCCTTCAGCTTGATTTTTAGTTATTCTACACTAAAAGATCTCTGAAGATCCAACCCACCCCCAAAGATCCTCCCCAGAAATTACACTCCCAAGCAGGGGGGCAAAAAACAAACAAACACTCTGCCTGGAATGGCCACAGCGCTGGTTAATGTTCCTCAGATGGGTCATTAGGTCTTTTATGGATTGTCAGCATGGAGAGCTGATCCTGGTTCCAGGGCAAAGAAAACTACATCATATTAAAATACATGGCTCTTGTGGGACACAGCACTTTCACAGGGCTGCCTGCGAGTTTGGCAAGAGCCTGAAGTTGAGAAAGACAGATAACCCTGCAAATCAGAAAAGGCAGGTTTTCATCAATAGAAAATTACAGATCCCTGGTGAGAACTCGCATCATTATCTATCAAGAAATAAATTGGCCTGAGTTCCTCTTAACTGGTTCATCTGCCGGGATGTCGTGGTGGGAAGGACCTTTGTCTCCTGAGCAGCCACCGGTTCACTGGGTGCTTTAATTGCTTCTAGGAATAACTATTGATGGAACCATGGTAAAGGTGCTTATGCCCCAGCTTCAGAGAAAAAGGGTTTTTTAAAGATTCACTGCCCTGGAATGCTTTGACTGGTGATGCAGGTGGGAAGGGAGAGGTTCTTACAGGGAAGAGGTGCAAAGAATAGCCCAGTCCTCATCCATATGAAAACAATTCCAGGAGCAGTGCTCCATATCAGAGCTTTGTTTTCAGGGGAGGATGAGGAACATCCTCAGGGCTATGAGAAACACCCTGCAGGGCTGCAGGCCAGCTTTGCTGCCGCAGCTTTGGGCCTTTAAATCCAATCTTTGGGAAATGCATGGATCTATTCCAAATAAAACACCCAGGAATGTGGAATGTAGGTGTCCATTATCCTTCAGGATACTCAAGGCGTGCTGGATGTCTGATAGCAAGGACAAAGTTTGTTGGCCATCACCCAGCTGACAGCACGTGGGTAAGGACAGCCCTTCCAAAACAGCGTTTGGGCTCTGTTGGCAGGAGAAAGCTGGCACGCCAAAAGGATTAATTATGCCCCAAAATAAGTGTAAAGATATGGCTGGAGAGAAAAGTACCCCCGGAGTATTGCTGGCACCGAGCTGACGGGGCAGAGGGAACGGGGAGGAGGAGACGGGAAACTTCACCGCTCAAACCTCGGCATCCTCCGTCGCTGCGTCCGCGGCGGGCACGCGTGGAGAGAGCCTTTTCCAGGAGAGGGCACTCGTGGGAAAGAGCAGCTCCAGGCGCTCCGGCCCGGCCGG
The DNA here is from genome assembly GCA_003676055.1 of Chloebia gouldiae. Classification (NCBI taxonomy): domain Eukaryota; kingdom Metazoa; phylum Chordata; class Aves; order Passeriformes; family Passeridae; genus Chloebia; species Chloebia gouldiae. Next base: position 1,500,678 of record QUSF01000056.1, read on the forward strand.
CGGGAGCTTCCCGCATCCCGCATCCCGCATCCCGCATCCCGCATCCCGCCGAGCATCCCCTTCCCGCCCCGCCGGAGCCCTCCGGGCTGAGGGAGCCGCCGGATCCCCGCATCCCTCCGCAGCGGGAACCCCCCGCATCCCTCTGCTCCACCCCCGCATCCCTCCGGACCGGGAACGGGAATCTCCCGGTGCCCGCCTCCTTCCCGGCAGCGGGATCCCCCCGGTTCCCCGCATCCCTCTGCGGGGCTGAGCCACTGGGGGATGCATCAGGAGAGCCTGAATCCTCGCTGATCCATTTGGATCCTCTCCCGTTCCCCGTCTATGCTGGGAGGATGTCGCTGTGTGCCTCAACAGATACCAGCCCTGAAAAAAAAAAAAAAAAAAAAGGAAAAAAATCCCGATGTACAGGAAAGAAAAAAAAAAGCCCTTAGGCCAGTGGTGCACTACGTGAGAGGGAAACATCTTGTATGCTAATTGGCTTTAGGTACTTACAGCAAGATTGAGACTTGTAGCATTGCCACAGATTGTTGGAAATTCCTCCGATAAGCTGACAGATGAATGTGTCTCTCTCATGGAGAGGTGAGAGAGCAGCAAAATACTTCCAAGAGCACGGGCAGTGAAGCAGAGATATTTCTGGCATGTCAACACGCCGGGGCGGTGAGAACGCTGACCACTCGCTGCGGGAAGGATGGGGGGAGAGAGGGAAAAGAAGGAGGGAAGCAGCGGGCAGGCACGGAATGCTGATCTGCTGGCCACGTCCTGCCACCTGCACTCTGAGAAGCAGCTTTTTGTGCAAAGAGCTCCATCAACTTGAATTACTGCTTGTAAAGCGAGGTGGGAGCGAGCAGGAGCAGCTGAGCCAGAATCCGGCCTGCAGCGTTTTGTACAGAGAGGTGTAGGCTGAGATTAATGTCCCAGCTCAGCTAATTGCTGGGACCTATTTAACCATAAACCATGGTTTTTGGTTTTTTTTTTCCCTCCCCACAAGTTTCAGAATTAACCTTGCCCTTTAGCCATGGGCAGAGTTCATTTCTGCTGGGTTCCCAGCCCTGCTGTTTGGGTGATACTGGGGGAGCTCTCTGGCTACCGAGGCCGAAGTGGGCAAGGCAGAGCTGTGCTGAGGTTTCCCCACAAGCAAATCCTTCAGGCAAACTTTCACCTCCTTTCTGTGCTGCAAAAAAATGAGAGAAAAAAAGAAAAAGCCTTGAGGCCCAGGGGCATCATGCATCTTGCACCACAGCCTTACACAGCAGCACAAGTACAACCTGGTCCTGAAAATGCAGCCGACCCCGTGGTCCACTCTGTCTATTCCAAAGCACTGGGAATAAACCCCACAGGAGTGTGAAGTCTGTGTCTCACACACAGGGCACCCAGCTGGGCACCTTGTGCCTCTGTCCTGCTCCAGCCACCTCCAGCTGCCCCACCAGTTCTTGGTTCTCCCTCTGCTTGCAAAGTGTGAAAAGTAACTTCCGATGGTCAAGATGGGAGCTGCAGTTCAAGGCGTTTTGCAGGATTTTTGGAGCTGTTTCTGAAGCTTTTAACTTGACTCTGTGTATCTTTGAGAGTGGGCCCTTTGCTGCAGCAGTGTCCACTGCTGGTCACCGGCCGTGCCTGGTGCTGGCTGTGGCTCCCGTGTCCCCATCTGTACCAGACTGAGCCCTGGTTGCTGCTCAGGTCAAACAGCATTGCTTCTTCTCTCCATCTACCTGAAAGCATTTGCATGGGTGATTTCATGTCTATTCCGAGTGTACAAGGAGCAGGAATAGTCCCGTGGCAGTTTGCAGATCCCCCAGCTTTTAGACTTGGGATCAGTTTCTCAATTTTTGAGACAATTCTGCCTCTGACCTTGAGCAAGGTCACTTTCAACTTCTGTGTCTCAGTTCTCCCAGCAATAAAATTATATTTTAAAAATGTAAAATAACATTTCCTTTCTCCAAATTTAAGTTTTCCTCACCATGTCCTGCCCACAATCACACACTGTGAATCCAATGGGATCCCTAATTTAATAAGCACAGGGGGGCCTATTATTATAACCTTCATGCCATAGCTCTGTCTTTATCTCTGCCTGTAATTTGCTGTAGGAAATATCACTGCATTCTCTTTTCAATTGCCATTAGCAATTGCAGCAGCTGTGGTACAGGACCGGGGATTTTCAGATGAAGTCTAAATGCAGTTGACAACTGTATGAATCTCAGAGCCAGGGTAAGTAGCTAATGCAAATATCAACATTGTAGTAAGAAACACTCAGGAGCAGTAAGTGACTGATAGAAAAGTGATTATATGGACTTTATGTTGAAAAGTAAATATTTACTCTTCACCATTGACAGATGCTTCAAGCACCATAGATCTAAAAAAGACATTGATTTGCTCTCCTCCAGCCTCTGTTATCTCCTACTTATGAAAATATCTGGTGAATAGTACATCATCTGCTTGCTCTGCAGCCTAAGTGCCTCAGAGCAGCCACTCAGGTAATTTATTTGGCACCCAACAGTGCAATAGTTAATTGCAGTGCTTGTGGAATTGCGTGTGGGCTCTGCCTTAGCCTCCTGAAATGCAGTCACCCAGTACTGCTCCTGATTCTCTGGTTCAGAGCTTGGACACTGGATCAGCTCCTGCCCTCCTCAGCAGCCACCCAGGCATTAAAAACGAGGTGGGAAAAAAAACCAACTATAAAAGAAAAAGGTTTCATTCTGCAAGAAATTTTATTCCTTGAAGAAGAAGCAGAAAAGAGAATGAGCTCAGAAAATGCAGCTGTGTTCTTTAAGAACAGGCTGGCCGTCGGTGGCTCCCGTGCCTCTCTCCTCTTTGCCCTCCTGGAATTGCCTTGAAATAACTTAAATGAAGTTGAGCCACTCAGAGGCTGTCAGGCTTGCTGGACCTCCTTGGCAATCAATTTAACCTCCTGGAATAATTTTTTTTCTGCCGCCTGAAGTTGCTGAGTCAGTGATGGGTGTCTGGGGGCTGCCTGCAAAGCTGGTCCTGGTCCCTCTTCCCCAGGGAGCCACCCAGGAACATGCCTGTGGGCAGATAAGGTGCTGTTCCTCTGATCTGCTATTTTTGGAAGGGACACTTACGGATGGTGTGTTTTACAATGACCTGTGCTTTCATCAGCGGGGGGTGGGACCCTTTTGAGGACAGCTGTGGCTGTGCACAGCGAGTGTGAACTGCCTCGGTCTTCCTGCTCCACTTCAGGGGCAGGGAAAGTCCTTTGGGATGCTTCAGCATCCCTGCCCCTTGGGTGGAGCAGGCATTTAACCTCCCATTGGCTCTAAAGGAGAGAAACACGCCGTGCTGCCCCACTTTTGTCCCGTTTTGGGGCTCACCTGTGTTTAGAAGAACCCTTGCAGCTGCAGGTGGCCTTGGCTGACATTGGCAGGGTACGTCCACGCGTGCATCCCTCCCATCCCTCGGAGCTTCACTGCACTTCACACTGCAGCAGCTTTCTCTCTACAGTTGATAATTGCTCACCTCAGAAATAAATAATCACAGAGTGGAGGGTACAGAGAATTGTTCACAGAAGAAGAGAAATAAAAACTTTGTCTGCTTCTCCTACAGAGCCTCTCCATCGGCCGGGGGGATCTGCCCAAGCAGCTCCGTGAATGTTGTGCTCAGTAATTACTGACTGCATAAACATTTCTCTTTTATTTAATTTTGCCTGATGATAATTAGGTGTGAGAGCCTTGTTTAGCAGCCTCTCACTGCTTCCTGCTCCCAGTTGTTTTCAAACCTGGAACAGAGGATGGAACCTGCCCCACAAAGATGTTACCTGGTAAGATGCCATCCAGCACGAACTCTACACCCTGGGAAAAGCAACCCAGCCTGAAAAATCCTCTCAGTGAATCCCGGGAGACAGCTGCAGTGTAAGGCTGCCTTCCAGAAAAGTGTTCAAAAGAAGAGGAATAAGAAACACATTTACCAAGTTCATAAAACTGTGACCTTGAGACAAAGGTCACCAAAGCATCACGGGCTTTCGGTGGGTTGTGACACGAGGGGACAACCACAGCGACCTGGAAAGGGACCTTTGATGACATCAGACATTTCAAGGAGAGATTTACTGATAGCAGGGGGTTAGAGCACTCAGAGAGTGCTTGCAATGCTTGGATTCTCTTTTGCTTTCCTGAGCCTCTGAAGCCAGTGAAGCAGAGGAAGGTAAAGGTGTTCTGCAGCCGTGTCAGTGTCTCAGAGCACCCCAGCCCTGCCGGGACTCGGGGCTGGCTCTCCACACATCCTGCACCCACAGAATTTGCAGCTGCCTGTCCCTTTTGCTCTCCTTCTCCATCAAATCCCTCTGCCTGCATGCAGGAAAATAACTCCAGGGGCTTTGATAAGATTGTTCCTGTGAAGGAGACAGGTGAGAAGGAGCCTCCCTCTTGCAAAGCCAGTCTTTTTATCCTCTTTTTTGTGTAGGTGCTCTGGTGCCTACAGTGCTGCTGGAAGTCTACGGGCCAACACCAACACATGTGTAAAGTTCCATTGTCACCAGAGCAGAGGTGTGTGGATGGAGAATATTTTCTTCACACATTTAACATTCAGGTTTCTTTTATTCCTTTTTTTTTTCTCACTCTTCGTGTGATGCCAGCAGCTTGGAGAACTGCTGCCTGCAGCCTTAGGTGTGCATTAGCTTCCATTTGATTGCTGTACAGCAACTCTTCTTATCTTTGAAAATTAACCATTTCTTAAGCAGGGAGGAGGTGTCTCACAGCGTGAGCGTAATGCACCAAGCATTGCACCAAAGACTGCAGAGTGCACCACTCTTTCAGTCAATGCTGAGGCTTTGACACCTAAAAAAAAAGTATATTCCAATTCCAGCCCTGTCAGATGTACAGAGCAATTATGCAAAACTGCCTTTAAGAAGATATTTTTCTTAGGACTTTTTATTTTTTTTTTTTGTAACAAGCAGTATTTCACAAAAATCCTCACCTTTTCTTGCTTATATAATTCAGTGCCACTTACAGTAAATTATATTTGTGCGGTTTCATTATCACACCTATGTAAATTCTTCCAGTAAAATATCCTCAGACTTTAAGATGCAAAACAATTTTGTTAAGATAGGGTATAAGATAAAACAAAGGAAAATAGGCAAGGTGGTTCCTTTTTCTGCATTGACTGCATGGATGTTAATGAGAGTCATCTCCATGTACAGGTCTAGCATCTGGTTGCTATATTTATTTTAATTGTGTGGTTGTTTTATTCTTTTTTTCAGGGAGAAATCCAAATCCCATATGTGCTGTCTTATGACATAAACCCCCGAAAAATCAGAAAAAATCTATAGATGTAACATCCATGTGCTTTTTAATTGCTCTCTTCTCACTAACTAAATATTGTGGGATGTTTCAGGGTGAGATATGAACTTCCCAGCTTCATCTCTTTTCCACTCCTGTGTTGTCCTAGCTGCCTGCTGTTGACTCCTTGTAGGTCATTTCCAGCAACATAAGCAAGACAAGCAAACAGCAAAATTGCAAGATGCAAATGCCCTTCGTTTTTGGCTCTGAGTCAAAAAATAATAAGTTGACAATAACCCTGCCAGAATATGCAGCAAGGGTGACTGCATATTTCTTCCTGTTAGTGTGACAGTACAAGGGAGCTGGTCACAAGGAAGAGATGAGCTTGTGCTCCTCTGGTTGCTGCAGCATCTGCCTTGGCTCAGGTTTTAAAGGTTTTTTTGAGTAAAGCATAAAGAATTCCACTCAACCAGCAGCTCATTCCCACTTCTTCAGCAGAAAACGCATGGGGGGGAAAAAAGAAGAGGAAAAAAAGCAGGTGATTAAAGTTATTTTAAAATAATACTAAATGAAGCACAGCTTGTTTTATAAAAGCTGCTGTGGGTGTACGGAAGAAATGCTTTTCTGGGTGATGCTTGTGGTGGAGATGGGAGGACAGGTGGGGACACACAGGGATGGAGCTGAGAGCCTGAACCTGCACTGAAAGGAGCTGGGATGGAGCTCTGAAAGGAGCCTGGACCTGCACTGCCAATCCCCAGCCCTGCAGTGAGCCCTCAGACACCTCCCTGTCACCTCGTGGGCTCCCTAACAACACGGAGGGGAGTCCTCTCTTTTAAAAAAATTAAATTTGCATCAGCATCTTTGGAGTCAAAGGGTTTAAGGTGGCTCCTCTGGTGTCCTCCCTTCCATCCAGGGAGCCTCAGCTTCCCAGCCCTGCCAGTGCCTTGGCACAGGTGTCCACAGAGCCTGTATGACCCTCAGCAATGCTGATGGGGACACTCTCGTGCCGGGAATAAATTAAACAATTGCATGAACTCCTGATCCCTTTGGAGGTCAAGATTTGGAGCTCAGCAACTCTCTCAAGACCTTGAGTTGAAAGCATCAGGGTGCTGCTATGATACTGCATGCAAGAGGAAGAAGCAGTGAAGTCTGGCCATGGAGGGATGCTCAGTTTCCAGAATTCCTTTTTCTCCCAGCTAAGCCTATCCCTGTTTACCTGAGGTTCTTTATCTCCAGCCAGGAGGAGACAGTGGAGAAGAATCCTGCAGTGAGCAGCACTTTGGGAGTTTGTGATAGATGCTCTACCTCATTACTGAACAATGAAACTTTATTGTTCCTTGTCTTCCATTGATTTTTATGTCTCCAAAACATGCTGGTGAACTCTGAAATGAGCATCTGTCAGAGGAGGACTGCTGTTGCTGATCTGCATCTTTGAAGAGAATGTCCATGGATCAAATTCTGGATCACTTTCTGCTGCCGTGTCTGTGAAAGAGGAGGGCTTCCCCTGGGCTGGGCATGCTGAGGGTTTGTCCTTCAGTGCACCTGGCCTGTGAGAAGGCTGAATACCTACAGATCCAGTGCACCAGAACCTCTCTGCTGGGAAAAGGCAGCATTTTGGCCAACATCCACGCAACTCAGCACAGACCTTCCCAAATCAGCTTGGCTTGGAGTGTGAGACTCCATCAGTGGGGATTCACTGCGAGCTCCAGCCTGCAGAAGTGCTGAGCCTGGCAGCTGCTTCCATGGGCTGAGCACTGGAGGGGTCCCCACGTCTCCAGGACACTCTTTGGTGTGCTGCCACCCTGCCTGCAACGCCAGAGTAAATATTTGCATTATTTGTTTCTGGTTTGTATACAGCCCTCAAGCGAGGAAGCATTTGCCCTGCAGTCCCTACACATATATCTGTGAACTTCACAAGTAGTTAATATTTTATGCATAATTCATAAAATTATACTACATTTTCTGGGAGTAATTAGCTGACTCTGTACCTCTAATGAACTGCAGGTTCAGCTATGACAAATACATCGGGCGACTCCGAGGGATAGTAACACGCAGGCGCCTTTAAGCAAAGTTCAAGCAGCTCCTAAATTAACCAGAGTGAATCCCCAAAAGATGCAGTATTTATGCACTGAAGAAGGAAGGGAGGGCTCTCATCTCACCACTCTCATCAGCCATCACAGCCCAAGAAGCAAGAGAGAGAAAATAAGAGTTATTTACCTTTTGCTAATTGGGAGCTGGGCAGCTCAGGTGAGACTTTCCTCCTTTTCCTTTATTTGGTTGATTGCGTGGAGTTGTCATGGAAGTGATCCCCAGTGTGGAAATGGATGTAATTGGCACTAAGATTTTTCAGGCTTAAATTGCAAATTTTTCTTAAAATTCTGCTCTCAGTTGGAGGAAAATGAAATCCATTTGAGCCATTCTGGTTCTTAAAATAGAAACTGTGCAATTTAATCAAAATTCTTATTTCCAGAGCATCAGCTCTGCTTCTGTGGGTGCAGGGCTGCCTTTTCCCAGGGCTCAACCCCAGCCCCTTTAGGGCTGCCCACTGAGACAAAGCCAGCTCTGCTTTGGCAGTGCCATACACCCAAAAAGTGGAAAATTCGGGTGCTGGGGGAGCAATGGCATTTGTAACACAGGACACAACCTTTTCCTCTCACCACTCAATTTTGGGCTGAATAACTGGAGCAGAAGCAGCACCCAGCCACTCCCTGCTCCCAGGCTGGGAGCCCTGCTCCTCTGGCATCCCCTCGTGGCATTAAACACAGCAAAGTGATCCCAAAGCAGGGGAGCACCTCCTGCTGCCCTGCCCAGCCTGGCTGCTCCATCTGAGCCAGCAGCAGTGCCACGACTGGCTGGCATCACACGGGATGCCAGCAGCATCTCTGGGGCTTCACACACACTTCTCCTCCCAGCTCCCAGCTGCTCACCAAGGGTGACCCCAGAAACCTGGAGATCTAATACACTGCTACCAGTAGTCTCAAATATTAAATTTTTCCTCCAGAACGTGCTCCCTAAATGGGAGAGCCTATCCTGCCACAGACATTCCCACTGCTGGAACACACGGATCCACTGCCAGGAATTGACTTTAAGTGCAGGGCTGCAAACTGGTAAATGTATTAACTTCAGGTGCCTCTCTGACATTCAAAAAAAAAATTAAATTTCAGCTCTGTCATAGGTACAAAGGGAGCCACAGAGAAGAGCTGCACATGTCAGGGGGTGAGCACATCAAGGCAGATGATGGTGACACCTGTCTGGTTGAGTTTAGGCTGACAAAATTCTGCACAGAGACCTCTGTGGAAAGAAGAGGATGCTCAGGGGAAGAAGTGATGCAAGGCCCTCCTCAGAAGCAGACCTCATTTTTTCAAATTAGATTATAACTTAATTATGGATGCAAGGCTCTTCATTCCTGACAAGTTTTCCATAATCTTAACTTGATCTCGTGTCAAAAGGGTCCCATCCTCTGATAACCAAGCCCAGCTAAGAGTTTAACTAGAATAATAGCTGATTAAAAGGGGTTAATAGATACACCTCAAACAGAAGTAAATTAACGGGAGACGCTGTCTCTCGGCTAATGGGATCAGAACAGTATTTGTTTAGTTTATGAATGATTAATCTCCCTCTCTTGGCATTCCTCAGATGCTAATTGCACTTAGGGAGCCCGTGTTTGTTTTTACAAGAGCTGGAGGTGGCAGAGGGAAGGCGAAGCTTGGCCCAAAGGGGAGTTCATTCACCCGGGTAATGGGCTCTTGGCACAGCCACGGGGAATACCGGGAAAGCCACCCTCTGCAACTGGGGCTGTTGTTAAACTCGAATTAAAGCCTGGAGTGGAGTCACTTCGGCGTGTTCTGTGAGAAAACCTGCGCAGTTCACAAAGGCGCCGAGTGCCCGTCTCACCCTCCCTCCTGGGGAATTTCCACCACGAAAATGCTTGGATTTTTCCCTGTGGAAATACTCCAAACGGATCACAGCAAAGCTAAGAGAAAGGCCAAAGGAGGGAAACCACTTCTCATGGCAACTTTTGCGTTTGACAGTTCAAAGCAGGAGAGCAGCAGCATTTGTCAGGAGCGCTGGGAGGGAAGCAGTAATTGCCTGGAAGCAGCCACAGATGCAGGGCTCACTCCAGCTGCTGCTGCATTGCTAAGAGGTAACCAAATCATTTTCCTCTCTACACACTTGTCAGCATTTTAATCCTCCATTATCTTTGTACCTAACAACACAAATGTGCTACCTCAGCCATACTGTGAATTTACTAGCAAACAAACCATTTCAAACAAAAAAAAAAGAAAAAAAGAAAAAAGAAAAAAAAAAAAGAAAAGGGTTTTCATGCCAGGCTTAGCAAGCGTGAGGCATGTGGAAGCTCTCCCTGCTCATTGCAGGGGGATTGGACTCCGTGACCTCTAAAGGACATCTCCAACCCAAAACATTCTATGGTTTTATGATTTTCTAAATAAAGCCCTTCCATGTGGGGGCCCTGATTCAGCAAGGTACCAAGACGTGTTCCACCAAAGTCAGCTGGCAGCACTCTGCACAAACTTTTAGCGTGTTTACAAAGGAATTAATGAATTTGGAGGCAGGAGGAGCAGTTTTGAGAGGCAGGTGCCCACCCTGAGCACAGGATGCTTGCAGTGACTGGTCAAATTATCTTTGGTGCTCTGGCAGTTGTTTGCAAGGATCAAAATCTGGCCTGACCAAATTACTGAGTTGTGATAAAGGCCAGTTCTTCGTTCAGTTTAGATTTCAATGTCCCAGATGATGGTGGAGTGTGACTTTTTGGATGATTAGGGCTCACAGAGGAGAAAATATGTGTAGAGGAGAGTAAAATAGGGTGTTCAGTCTGTGTTCATGGTCTTCCAGCCTTTACCAAGGGATGCCTGTTTGACAGATGTGAGGAGCATTGGGAAGACCAAGAGAACCGCTCTGCACTAGGCCTGGTTTTAAATTTGGGATGAATTGAAATTAGGCGAGAGGAATCTAATTTAAATCTCGAAGTTCTGCTGTTACCAAAACTGCATGCTAAGAAATGGGATGCTCTTTTACTAGTCTCCATAAATAATGTTACTTTGTGCTGTTCCCAGGTATTTCATTCATCACCAGATCGTATAGAAAGCCTGAGCTGAATAAAACCTTCTGAAAGAAGATGAGGAGACACACTCTGCCTTGTAGATTATTTTACAGCTACTGAAGCCATTTGTTTCCTCTGCCTGTTTTCCACAAAACTGGAAAATTAACCATGTACCAGGAGGTGTGACTTCCACTTTTTGCCAAATAGCATGGAAATAAATTCATTGTTAAGGGAGACACCTAAGATTATTTGGCTTAAGAATAAATTGCTGGATGATTTGCTGGAGGAGCTCCAGCAAGGCAGATTTGGGCTGAGGTCTGAGAGGGGCTCAGAGCAGGTACAAAGCTGTGAGAGCCTTTTCAAGGCTGGGATGGGGGATCCAGGTTTTGCCTGTCTCTGGAGTATGAAAGCATCAGAGCATTTATGAAACTCCCCCACAATCCCCTTCCTGAGCCATTCAATCCCCCAGGCTACAAGTGTTTGTTACCCAAACCCTGCTCCAGCTGAGGTCTCCTGAGAGCCTCTGGCAAAATTGCTGCCCACAGTGTTTGTAAACCCAACGAGATGTTTGTGGGCACGTGGAGGATGTCCAGATGTGGCATTGAGCCAGCTCATCCCTGCAGCCTCCCCTCCACAGGGATCACTGCCTGCCTCTGCCCTGCCGAGTGAAAGGGACCTTGTGTACAGAGGTACAGCAGGTATAAACAGATATGAGCAGAGATGTGGAGTGGTTGTGCAAACAGGACACAGACTGTGCTAAACTCTTCTTCAAAAACTATTAAACTCACCCAAAGGCAGTGTTGGAGGAGCGGGTGAGATGTGGTGACAGCTCTGTGTGCCTGGGGACCCCGTGGGTGGAGGCCAGGGGGAAGCTTGGGGCAATGGGTGTTTCTTGTAAGGGACTGCTCGACACGTGGTGCCCTCCAGCCCTTCTCTCCCCTGCTGAAGACCCAGGTCTGCAGCCAAAACAGCCTTTTGTACAGCCCAGGGCAGCCTCCCAGGCAGCAGTTCCAAAATACTCCGGCTTGTGCAGGCGCTTACAGCTGCAGGTAGGTGCCTAGTGGGATTTGCAGAGGTGCCGAGGCATGTAAAGCACCTCATTCCCAGTGCAAATGCCACCAGGTGTCTGCCTGCATCATTAGGCACCTAATGGCCTCTGAAACCTGGCTCCCGGGAGCTGGGATGCTCCTGCCAGCCGCGCCCTGGAGCTGGGCGTGCCGAGCTGGCTGCTCTGCAGCACAGCTCCCGTGGGACACGCAGCCCTTGGCCCCATCCCGCCCCCCTGGGTCCTGGCAGCTTCTCCCTGCCTCGGCTTCCTCATGCAACAGCTGAATTATTCCCATGCACTGTGAAACACTTTGTGATGTCCCACAGATGAGCCAAGGTGGGAGAGTGAGGTGGTACCAAAGGGCTGATTATTGCTAAAAAAAAAATATTAAAAACCTTTTTACCTGCAAATCTAGCATGGTACTGACTCCAGAGAAGTGGGAGCTAGATTAAAACACATCCCAGCCTGTCTGTATTTCTACCTTGTCCTTGCACAGAGGGGCTATAAGGTGGGAAGTTTTCTCTTCTTGTGCTGTGACAAATGGTCTGGCCAGGTAACAAATTCCAGGCTGGAATATGCCTCCTCAGCAGCCCAAAGTGTGATTGCAGTGGGCATTACATTAATTCCTGAAATGTCTTTTTTAAATTGGTTTTACAGTTCACTGGGAGCGTGAGGCTGCAGCCTCTCTAGCCAGTGCTGCCCGCACATGACCAGGGGAAACAATACTAAAAACTGATCCCTGCTGCTGACCCACATGGCAGCACAGAGCAGGGACCAAGCCAGGTGTGAGTTAATAAATACATTTATTTGTCAGCAGAGAGCACACTGTATGCAAACATGAAAAATACACAAGTGCACGCAGCATGGCTGAAAAGGACTCCTGCTAAATTCTCTGCTTTGGTTTCATGAATTCCACGTGTGTGCAATGCGGCAAGGTGAGACTTTGTTCCCAAAAGTGCCAGGCAGAAACCATGGCCAGGGCAGAAGCAGCAGTCAGGGGATGATGAGGGGCTGGTGGGGACAGCTCCTGCTCTCCAACCAGCTCAGGGGCTCAGTGGGATCTGGGAGTTGCAGGGATTGTACAGAGCCCCAGGACCTGAAGCAAAGCCATACAAAATCCTTCTCTTTTGGAGGAGTTGAGCACCAGCCCTGAACAACCTAATCAAAGAAATGACCCAAACGGCCCAAACTCTGTGATACACTTGACACAAACCCTGAAACTCTTGTTAACTCCTCTGCTGTCTGGAGGAAAGGCTCTTTCCCTGCTGAGCAGGTACCTGTTCACTCTGGGAAAGTGTTAATGCAGGTTTGTGCCATCATCATCTGCTGGAAATGCCCACAAAAGAGCCAGTCCCTGCCACATCCTGCTGTTGAACCCAGCCAGGTTAAAGTGTGTGTCTATCACACATCAAAAGTGCCCTCAAAACCAACAGCTTCCTACAGATCTGCATGTTCATCCTCAGATCTGCTCAGTTTAGGGATAAAATATATTTCTTACTACCTTTTGCCCCTGTGAGCAGGGCATAGCCACCCAGCAGTGATTTCATGGCAGGAGCTCCCTGTCTTCCCATCACTCTGTCCCACTGATGGGAAGAGTTATGGCTCTTCAACCCCAGAGTCTCGGGTGACTTTACTGAGCTTCCAGCAAGGAAAAAACCAAGCAAAAAAAAAAAATCCAAACAAAAGAAAGAAACAAAACCCCTTCATGTTTTTCATGTGGTTTTTTTATTAATGTGGAAAATTAACTAAAGCCTATAAGCCCAGAATCCCACAAGGGTAGTAATGGTAAGTCACTTTTCAGAGTGTAATCACACTGGGAGAGACAAATATCTGCAGCATGTCTGCATGGGCAGGATTCATGCTCAGGAGCCACAAGACTCCTCCAGCTCCCTCAAACCACCCAAAAGCTTTGAGAGGCCTTGGCACCAGAGTACTGATCCCCCTTGGCTGTGGTTTATTTTATTTTTTTTTCTCTCAATCAGACAATGCCTTTGGGAATCGTTTGCTCTCCATTCTAATATGCCTCTGACCAGGCAGGAGGCTGTGCTGATCTCCATGCGATGTGTCTATCATCTTCGTCCAGGCATTTTAATTTACACTGCAGTAAAAAATTTGGCACCCAACCTTTTCTACTTTGAGCCACAATAGAGAGACTGTTCTGAAGGCTTGACTGTGCTGGTTTCCCTCCTCCATTCACAGGGTGCATATGTGGAGGAAGGACATTGGAAAGAAAACCCCCCAAACCTGGGATGACAGGTTTTAATCCCGTCAGCCTGGGATCTCATTGCTGGAATGACTCTGCCAGATGAGGATCTCTTTATCTATCTGCAGCATGCAGAAATACAGATGATCCTAAATAAATATATATCTATATCCTAAAGCATTGACAGAGACTGTCACACTCCAGGACTGGTAGAAAATATGGAATTCTTTACTCGAGGAGGTCACTTTGGCACACAGAGGCTTCTCCACACTTTTGCACAGCCTTCAGAGCTGGGCTGGGGAAACCTCTGCTGGGGACACGAGGCTCTGGGGGCCCTGGGACCTTTCCCTGCCCTTTCCCCCCACGTCAGAGCGAGCTGCAGGTTGGTGCAGCCCCCGCTGAGCTGCGGGAGCCGCGCAGTGAGGGGACTCCTCTGCTGCTGCAATGCAGGGCTCAGTGCAGGTTGCAGAAAACGAAGGACACACAGACACTGCAGAACCAGGTCCAGAGGCTGGAGGGGAGGATCAGAGCCCAGCCCGGTGCTGTGATCCCCTCCCCATCTGTCTGCCTTTGGCTCTGTCCATTCTGAGCCATCACCATCCATAGCCAAGCCAAGGGCACCTCGGGCACTGGCAAACAGAAGAGGTGAAGGGGCACAAATGCAACCAGGAATAGGCAGGGCTGATTTGTACGGTCCTACACTGCTTATCTAATGCTCTGGCAAGAAGCTGGAGTCAATTCATCATTGTTTATCCCCAAAACAGCTACTGCCTCTGCCAGATAATGTCTGGGGAGAGTCATCTCTCCTCCCTCCTGGGGCCATTCCTGCTTTGCTTTTCAGGGAGGTAGCAGTAATTCTACTGGGCACAGGGAAAATGCACCAACAGGAACACACTGAGCCAAAATTCTTACAAAAACTTCTGAAAATAGCAAAAAAAAAAAAAGAGAGTAAAGCAGTTTTCTTTTTCTTTCTTATTTATCAGCCCCCCTGTTTTCAATATAAAACAAGGAAAGGACAAAAAAGAAACACAGTAAGTGAGGAAACAGCAGCAGAAACAGCAGCCTTTCAATTTCTTTTATGCACATGAATTGTTCTCATGAATGAGGATATTTTTGTTTTGGACAAGTTCCCCAAAATTAAGAGGGGTGAAAGATCGAAAAGAACTTCTTGGATCAAATATCCCAAGCAGGAAGCACTTTTCCTGCCCCTCTTTCCTTACCTTAGTGTGGATTCTTGCTGTTACCTGATGGCTTCATTTACTTCTGTGCATTTACAGAGCAAACCTTCCTGACATTAACTAACCCCAGCTTTTTTTTTTTTGTCTACAGACCACCTTCAAAACCAGCATAAATGTGAATTTAAGAACGAGCACACCTTCAGAAGACAGAGTGGAAGATAAAAGACACGGGGTGAAGCCGTGGACGACGCGTGTTTGCTGTTGCACAGAGAGATGGGGAAACAACCAGCCACGAGGAAGAGAGTGAAGAATTGGAGCCAGCTCGGCAGGTCACACACTGGCAATGCCTCAAGGACAGGAAACAAATGATCCACTGCTGTGTTTGTAACAGGATGGAGGGGAAAGGATGGCAGGCAGGCAACACACTCCCGTGGATGGGAGGAGTAGGAGGGAGATGCTGGTGGAGGCAGGAGAATCCACCTGCTGAGTGACCCTTTGAAGAATGTTATTCCTTCATTTTTTCCTGTCTTGTTGGTGTCCTGATGGAGTTGCCAGGGTTCTGGGCATCCACAGGGTGGGATGGAAGGTAATGGAGGAATGGGACAGGAAAATGGGACAGGAAAATGGGAATGAAGACCCCAGGGACAAGGAGAGGAGGCTGCTGAGTTGTGGGACATGAGGTTCCTTCTGAAGGCACCTTGGAGTTTCCTGGAAGGAAGAAAGGCTGAGAACAGAAGGGACAGAAACCATCAGAAGGGGACACAGTTGTTGGGTGACAAGTGCCAGGGAGCCTCAGTGTTATGAAGCACAAGGGAAGCAAGAGGGATATGGACAAAAAATAAGCAATAATAAATATTTCACGACCTGTACTCCTCCTGACAGCTGTAAAAGGTGTATATCAAAAGCCCCCACAAAACCTGGAAATTTCATTAAGAAGCCCACAATGCCTGGACACATATGGAATTATGATACTTCTCATCCTTTCCTGTGTCAAAATCCTCCAAGCCTCAGCTGCCTTAAAAACTTGTTTATAATAAATATATCTTCTTAATGCTATATAGGGTATTTGCAGCTGGATAGATTTGACTGATATAGCACATTCTTTATGGCGATCATTCCTTGATTAAAAAAAATATTTTTTCTGTGTCAGGCTCTTTCTGTCACTATCGACCATAAATCAATTTGTCACATAAATGGTAATAAAACAAGGGGTGTTTGTTCTTTCAAACGCCACAGGAGTGGGTTTTGCAGCATGGTTATAGCTCTGCTCGGATGTCAGGCTCGGTGGTCCTTGCCCTGATGGTCCCGGGAGGGCAGCACAGCTCCGTGGCACTGGAGGCAGTGGGGGGAAGAGTCGCGGACTCTTCCAAGCATCACTGGTGTCACAAGGGTCACAGCTGAGTCCTGGGCCAGCGCTCACTGCAGACCTCCCCAGACAACCCAGTTTCAAATGCAATTGTTTAAAATTCTGGGTGTCCCGTCCCGGTCAATGGTGCTGCAGAGTGTGGGTTTGTACCTGTGAGTGCCTCTTTGTGTATTTCAGTAAGAAAAAACCTCTTCACTTACTGCAATGACTGTCAGAGTCCCACAAAGTGATGCTGGAGCTGCTTCTCCTTTCTGTGTAAGATTCCCAGGAATACTGCTTTGCAAAAAACACTTTCTCCTAGTGAAGTGTTCTTATTTTTTAAAAATTTCCTAGCCTGGGAACACGGCACAAGTCGCCTGTGCTGCAGGGACCCAAGTTGCAGCCTGACTTGCATCTGCCACTCCTCGCTTTCCGAGCGTCTCCAATTTCAGCCTGGCATCTCTGATCGTAAGTCTACTTAACCATTTTAACAGCACTAAATGGAGTCTGTGTTCCTGCCCTTATCTGCTCTCTATGTCTTCCGGGTCATACATGCTTAGTTTACTGTCAGAGACAAGTTTTTACTGCTGTCAGCACTGCAGCGTGCGGTACCTGCAGAGCAGCAGGCTGCGGGCTCTGCGCTGCGTCCTCGCTGGCGAGGAAATTACCACCCGCGAGCTGATTCCCCAACATTTGTCTTGTGGTTTCTTAATTGGTACCATCAAGGAAAAATGCCGGAGGGAAAAAAAAAATCCACTACGTGGTGCAAAAGAAAAAAAAAAAAGTGATGTTATCTATTTACAATCCTTTTGTGCAGCAGTAATAATAATTAACATAACAACAATGACTAATAATTAGGATTGCCTGCATTGAGTTAAGGACATGATTTTGTTTTCCTTTATGCACATGCAAATCTGGACTCGTTTTCCTCTTGTCACCAGAGGAAAAAAGTGTGAGAGGAGAATAAGTCCACAAGCAGGGAACATGCATTTATCTGTGCATGTTTAACTCTGGTCACCCCCAGACCCTAATCCACTGCTGGCAGGGTAACCCCCAGCACATACCCGTGTTCCCATGTAGGATGCATGTGGGGCTGTGCATGTCCATTCCATCTGCATTTCCCACCTGGAAAACCTGGTCAGCTGTCTTTAAAATCATATCAAACAGAACAATGCAAGTGGAGATGATAAAAGATGCAGAAAAGATGCACACGTGGCTTCATTCTCACTCCCCTTCACTCTGAGCCCTGCAGGCTGGATCTGCAGTTCCAGCAGCTCAAGAAAATCTTTGTCAAATTAATAGATTTAAAAGTAGAAAACCCCAGCCGAGAGTCCGGGCACGCTTCTGAGATCACCTGCTCGGGTTCTGCACCAGCAGCGCTGATGGAATTACTTTTGCTTTACACCAGCATAAATAAAAGCAAGATCAGTTCCACTATCTGGAAGGTAAGGATGAAGTTTTACAGCCTCCTTTTTCCTTATCACACCCAGACTTTTTAATACCTTGGAAGTATAATGAGCAAGGTTGTGCCAATGCCTGACTCTCTGGGCTTGTAGGCACTGCTTGTGCTTGAGCTCTCGCCCCCTTTTCCTCTAGAAATTTGGGATGCGAGCAGCAGTGGAGGTGGAAAAATGATCAGTTGTTTATGAACAGATCATTTATTAAATCCCCTTGGCTAAGGTAATTCCTGCCAGTGTGAAGGTACAACAGAGTGAAAATGAATAATCTCTCCTGCAATTCTCAGGGGCGAGGGACCACACTCCCTGCGTGCTCTGTTGCTATATTTAGCACGGATGCAGTAAGTGCATTCCTGCAGGGAACTGCTCTCCCCAAAGAGCACTTTTTTGGGCCAGGAGTGGCTGCAGAGCAGCTGGATCTCCCTGGGTGTGTTACTGGGGTGGGTTCTGCTGCAGGATGGGGAGCACAAAGTTACTGTAAACCGAGACCTGCAGGGTTGGAGCCCCCGAGCTGGGATAAATCAAATGTAACAGCTGTGACTTACCCCAGCAGTCACTCCAGCTCTGGAGTTATCTAGTTACAGGCACGTTGCTCCTGCTTCATCCAGCCCTGCACCTTAATATAACTTTTAAATCGTTGTGAAATGAACTTTGCATTTTATTTCCTTAGACTGGGAAAAAAATACATTGCTGTATCATGCCTTGGGATAGGGACAGAGACAGATATTTATATCATTTCCAGCAAAGCACCCCATGAAACATGAAGGAAACTGGAAAATCAATAATCATTATTACAGTGTCTCCATGTCTCGGGTGTGTGGGGCACTGCACATCCCTGCTCCGGGATCCAGCCCCTGCTCAGAGCACTTGCAGCGACTCAGTGTGGGAAGGAAAGGAAGGAACATGGAAACTGAGGCAGAGAATTGTTTCTAAAGAGTTTCTGTTGCAGCAAATCTTCTCTACCTTCACTGCCCAAGGGCCCTGGGGTCCTGGCCTGTGGGAGCACTTCTGCAGCAGTGCAAGAGGCACAGGGCCAGTGCAATGTGGTGGGGGGCTGATGTTTTGGGAGATGTGTGTTTTTGGCAGGCATATAAACCTGCTGAGATGATGTAGCTGTGCTCTGGACCACTTTAGGACAGGCTGATGTGTCATGCTCCCCCAGGGTTAGCTCCTCCAGCCCCATCCTGCTTCCATCCTCTGTGCCTGAAGGCAAGGGAGGGGGTGTTCCTTCCAGCAGGATGTTCATCCCTTGGAGGGGCTGAAGCCCCACAGTGGTGGCTTGGGCTGGTTTCACCAAGGTGTGAAACCACCTTGTGTGCCACACCTGTACAAAAAACCATCCTGAGAGAGGCACCATCGATCCCCTCAAGGCTGGGAGGTGACAAGGACAGCAATCAGCACTGCTCTGACTGCACTAACGCTTATCATGCTCTAAAAACACTGAGTTATGAAACTCACTCCACCACCCAAAAAATCTGGGTGAAGGAAGTCACTGAAGTGAAATCCCAAGGGAATTTCAAAGCCGGTGACACTCGCACATGGCTTTCAGAACAATCTTCTCTCTTTTGGGGGCAGTACTGCAGGAAAAATCCCATTGCCTTTTTTCAGGGGCAACCAGCACCCATGTCCTCGCTGTGGCAGAGAGCTCGGGAGGGAGGAGAACTCATGGTGGGGGGTCCTTGCTCTCCTCTCCCTCCTTCCCCTGCACCCCTGGTGCACCCCTGGCACCTCCCTGGGTCGGGTTTGCGAGCTGCCCCTTAGCCTGGCTTTGTCTGGAATGTGTGCACAGAAGGCAGATGATGGCAATTGATGTGCTGCTTCCCTCAGGTTTAGGTTTCCTGTCAGCTGAGCTGCAGATAAACCATAAACACAAAGAACAAACAAACAATTAGCCTCCCTCGGACCCAGCACACAGACACTCTGCTGAGGTTTATAGCCATTTTCCAGCTTTACTGCCGGGATAAATCTTTCACCACCCACTGCCCAATCAACCTCAATACAAAAAAGTTGTTTGTTCTGTTGGTTGGGTTTTGTTGTTGTTTTTTTTTTTTTTTTTTCTTTAATAGATTTGATTTTTATATTAGGAAATATTAAAACAAGAGTGCAGAGAGAGAGGTGGGGACTGACATGTAAATTCTGTATTGATCCAGAGGATGTGCTGGTTTGATTCTTCCTGGTGTGGGACCAGATGAGAGGCAGAACAACCTCTGCTTCCTCTGAGCTGTGTTTTCCATCACTGCTGAACCTCCATATGCAGCATCCTTTGGCCCCACACATCCACCATCACCCTGGTCACACACCAGTGGGTGCATCAGGCCAGTGGATGCTGCCTTGCATAAACTCCATAGTTTGCTTTATTACCCAAATATATTCTTCAATTTGAAAAAAAAAAAATAGGATAAATCTGTTTGTTCTCCCTCCTACGCTTGTATATAGCCCCCAGGTAGGTTTTCTTGTCACTGGGTAGAAATTCCCTTCATGGTGCCGCTGGTGCATCACTGGCATAAAAGGCTGATTCAGATTTGGTGGTAAATTATCCATAGCTTTTTTTTTTTTTTTTAATATGACAGTGAATTTTGTCAAAACTTTGTGTGGCAGTTTCATTTTGTGTCTTTATCGTCCAGCAAGGGGGAGTTGGGAGTGCTAAATTAATTTCTGTGGTGAGACCAATAAATTCAGCTCTCCTGCTGTAAAAGATACATTAATTTTGCTACATTCCCTTTTTAATAGGCACAAAGACACCTGGATAAATACAGGTAGCACAGAGAGAGCAGCCATGGACCTGGGCACAGAGACTGTCAGCTACAATAAATAAGTCAGACATTAAGAAAACAATGTATGCAGAGAAATTTCACTTTATTTTTACTTTGGTTTTTAGCATTTTTTTTTTGTGTGAGGTGAGGGAAAATGGTAGGCTCCAATAATTTCATCTACCATAAAGATGTGAAAAGAAGGTGAAGAATGTCCTCTGGGTTTAAAATATTTAAAGGTTTTAATGTTTAATGCCAAATACATTTTGATAAATACAATAAAGGAAGTATTAATCTCACATGCTGTGCACTTGGACATGGGGGTATTCCCTCATTATAGCTTCACTGCCAGTGGACAAACCTGGGGACCTTTCCTCATGGATCTTAGGGATAAGCAGGAATACTTGGGACTGTTTTCTACAGGAGATCGGGGGGGGCTTTTTGTTGAACAGCAGAAGTTGGACGAAGATCACCAACCTGACTGGGAGAACAGATCTCTGATACCCATTGGCAACTCACATCCAGAGACAGATAAACCAGACACCCAGCCCGTCCTGGGAAGGTGACTGGATTGATTATATGGGGAGAAGGAGGAATTTGTGTTTGGTGTTCCCATGGCATTCCCTGCCCAGGGCTGGGAGAAGCAGGAGACACCTGAAACATGAACCACAGGCAGAGGCTTTTGCTAGAGGTGCAGATAAGACATGATTTGGTCTTTGCCACACTTCGGGGCTGTGCAAACAGCACTGGCCAGAACTGAGAAATGATTCTGTGGGGGGAAAGCAAAACCTCTTTTTATCCTGCAACTGGAAGGTAGCAAATCTCAGGCTGGTGGCTGCTGAGGGAAATGCCCCTCCAAGGTCAGCTAGTTCAGAGCTCTGGACTGGTAGAAGGTTCTCAGAAAATGCTGATTTTATCATTGGTTTTGTGCCCAGTTCTGGCCTGGAGGTGATCTTGTTATCGCACATTCAGAAGTCAATCAAAGATACATTGAACAATGTTTTGGATGAACAGTTGGATGGCTCTTTAGTCCCTGAGTCTGAAAATCAAACCCAGAGGCCTCCAGAGGCTTGCTGAAGTGAGGACAGGCAGTGATGCCAAATGATGTTTGAAAGAGCTCCATGTCCACAAGAACCCTGCTCACGGCAACGCGTTCCCATTTCTTAGACGGATCTGTGTCCTGTGCTGTCTAGCCAGAGCATAGATTTCCTGCCAAATTCTCCTTGCTGTGCTATTACCTCATCCCTCTGACACACTGTTTGTCCAATTTCACCATTTTTCCTGCCCTGTCTGGAGGGTGAACTCTCTGAGACAAGGACTTTGCATCCTCTGCAGCTCCACATTGTCCCCAAACACTGTGGATGGGTCTTCCAGAGGTTCTGCAGTGATTTCTCTGCAGGCACACAAGGGACTCTTTTCTTGAGCCAGTCTTAGCTGGTTTGGGGTAGGTAGAGTGAGGTGGGGAGCACTGCCAGGGCTTGTCAAATGCAGTGGGAGAAAATCCATAGGACAGAAGGTACAGCCACGTTTCCTTGCGGCTCCTCACACGGCCCCATCACTGCCAAGAAGGAAACAAAGCAGGGAAGTCAGGGCAGGGGGAAAAAACCCACAGAGCCTGTAGCTTTTGTGTGGCAGAGCAAACATCGCATGTAAATCAGCATGCAAATGAGGCTGGCAAGGCTCTAACGAGAAAAAGTTACCACCAAGCTTCCCGATGCAGCCCCAAGGCTAAGAGGAGTATTTCACTGCACACGAGCATCCGGAGCTCAGGCACAAACAGCACTCGCAAGGAGTGGAATAAAAAGGGCAATTTAAGACAAGGGTGGCTGTAAGTAGCAGATGAGAAAACACAATAAAAGGGAAGATTTCTTACTCTGCAAGTGAATCCATTCACTTCAAAGGTACTACATTTCTTTGATACAATAGCATAACGTTTTTATTGGGGACTAATTGAGCCAGTGATATAATTACGACAGTAAATTAAGGCCTGAAGTATACTTTGAATTTAGGAATAAATTCGTAAATACTTCCTTATCAGTGGCATGTAGGAAAACGGCCAGACTGATTTAGCAGGGAGGGATCCTTATGTATTGGCCACCTCAGGAAAACGATGAGCCCTCTTTCCACATAAAAATGAGTGATACATTAACTGCTTTGACTGCAGCCTTTTAGTCACTGCTTGCTATAATCAGTTTTACTAGTGGGTTAATAAAATTTAATTAATACTTAATTTACAGTCAAGTGTACCCATTTTTGATTACTTTATCATCACAGTGTTTACATGAAGGTGTAAAGCAGAGCCCAAAATTCATCTGTCTCTGAGTGCTGCTCAGGACAAGCAAGGGAGAAAAGATGCATTGCCTTTGGGCCTTGGGAAGGGGACAGAGGTGATAGGAAAAGCTCTTCTTGGGATGTCAGGCTGTGTCTGTGTCTTTCACTTGCAAGTCTGCAGCAGAGTTCTTTAAAAACCTGCATTCCTCCAGTCTGACTTTCCTTGCTGGTTTCAGATCAGCTACTGCTCAGGAAAACAAAAAGGCAAACATCAAAGAGGCAGAAGTGCTCTCAATCAGTTCATTTTCCCTCCATCACTATTCTGCCAATTAGTGTCCAGATATCCTCAAAGAGGATTAATAAATCCAACTTCAGCTCCAAAACTGGACCAAGCTTTCTGCAGTCTGGGTGTCTGACATGTTGAAGGAAGCTTCAACCACATGTTCACCCAGCAGAAACTGGATATTGGAAAGGAGAAAAGCCCTTGAATAATGTGTTTAATGCAGAAAAATGCCATCAAACTGTTTTTTATGGAAGTGTATCCCTCAGAAACTGCTGACTTCTCCTTTATTATATTTAGCAATACAAATAGCTGAGAACTGTGTTTGGGCTCATTGCAGATAAAGTGCTGGAAAGATAGTGGTGGAGTGAAGGGACATTTATTTCTCTTACTGAGACCTGCACCGTGCTGCCACAGCTGGTGAATCTTATCTCTAAGGCTTTTCTTGGGAATAAAGCATTTAGCCTTTGTAGCTGGGTCTTGTTACAAGGAGCAGGAGAGAAGATTCAATTATGTGCCCTGGCATGGGGAGAGGGAGTGAGCAACAACAGAGTGCTGATGCAAAGAGAAGAAAATCATACAGCAACCACCAATGCCCTGAACTGCACACAGGAGACCTGATTGACCACAACAGTGTGATCCCAGAGAGAAAAGGAAAGATGAGAGCTTAGAGTGCCCTCCAAGAGAGATATGATCTTGGGAATCTGCAGATGTGCTGTTGCATCCTATCAAGATCTCTCTAGTGTTTCTCCTTGGAGGGGTTTACAGATAGAGAAATACTGCTCTCCCTAGAGATCACCCTAAACAAAAGCAAGAGCTCAGTGAACCTCCCTTCCTCAAGTAAAACAGTGTAGCACAGTCCTTGGATTTATTATTGTAATTGCTACAGGAATTACTGAAATCCTTGCTGTATCCTTGCTAACCTTGCCTCAAAACCAGTCATGTATCAACCAGGGGATGAGAGTGCACGAGTGCAGCCCGTTAGGCAGCTTTACACTCTTGCAGCTGGGCCTGGCAATATGAAACCCTGGCCAGGTCTGGCCCAGTGTGCTGCCAAGGCCTCACTGAGCTGGAGCCCTGCTCAGAGGACGGCGTTTGCTGCGAGCTGCCAGCGCCTGCTGAGCCTCACCTCCACGTCCCGGCAGCCACCGGCACATCCCAGAGCAGGGCAACCTGCTGGGCTTCCATCAAAGGCTCATTTATCTCTCGTGAAAGTACATGACGTATCAAATGTTTTGCCTTGATTAATGATGCTAATTAAGCTAATGGATTGGAGCAATTTTACAATTGATATTTTTATGTAATTTTGTTTTTGCTCTGCGGTAGCCAGAACATAACTGCCCTGTCAGCTTCCCTCCGTCATGTTCAGCATTATGCACAGACATCATCTTTAAGGTCATATAAATAAACAAAGCAAGAAGGCTCCTCAGATTTATCCCAGCTCTCCCCCTGCCACTCTCTGCACATTCCCAGGATGTGCAACGAAGCAGATTTCAAAAGCAGGGAGCAGAGTCACAAAAAGCAATATCCCAGCAGAGAAAAATATTGGATTTGGGGGGTCAAGAGGTTGGATTTGGCTTCTAGAAATCCAGGGCCTTGTCTCAAGTCTCCTGTGAGTCCTTGGGGGCCATGAGGAAGCGACTTCCTTCTCCATCAGTAAATTAGATAAACTAGAAGGATGCTGTTTTGCTGAGGATGAGGCTGCAAACACAAACACAAAAATCTGGACTTGATGACCTTAAGGCTCTTTTCCAATCTAAATGGTTCTATGATTCAATTCTATAGCACAGATGTGACAGAGAGAGGGATGCTGACCTATATTTGGGGTCTGAAGGAGATGCTGTGCCACTGACTGAACACCTGAGACACAAACCAGGTGGTGCTGCAGGGAGAAGCTGTTTGCATGGCAAACACCAGGAGCAAAGGGCAAGAACTGGGCATGCAGTTTCCTCAGTGCACTATTACACACACTGAGGAGGCTTTAAAAATCCTGTCGTTTTTATGGAGTGCCTGAATCCCCACAGGTGGAATTTGTGGGTCTTTATTTGTTTACAGGACACCATCAGCCAGAGAGCCATGTAACTACTGACCATGTAATTACACTGTAAGGCAAGTTCCACATGTTGACAGGGTAAATAAAATAGCAGGTTATTTTTTCCTGTCTGCAAGGGAGAGGATTATCATGAGATCTTACAGCTGCAAATTATGTAGTAATTATGGCTTCAATAACCAGGCAACTTCTAATATCATTGCCAAGTGATTGCCAGGGAGTCACGTTCTGGGATACATGAATCATGGATACTGGAGAATGAATAACCTGGCAGCTCCAAGCACCAATCCCACCAATTCATTTTCAACTTCTGTTCAGTGTATTTTTAAGCACCCCAAAGGAGGTTTTCCACAACCAGCCCTGGGAGATGCTGCTGCCCATCAGGAGGAGAAATGCTGGCCTTCATCCCTGTAGCTGGCTATTTATGCCCCACACTCCTCACTGCTAACAACCAGCCTGGCTCCTGGATCAGCCTCCTGGGGGTGCCTGAGTCTGATGGCTTTGGAGGAGCCAAGCAAGGAGCCAAGAGCAGGAAAATCTCTGTGGAGCCTTACTCAGCACCCTGCTAAAGCAATAATTACCTATGCAGAACTCCAGCTCAGCTGATAGCACTGGGCACTATCTGTAAGCCTAAATCTTGGCCAAACTTGCAGAAATGCATAATCTCTCATGCTGAGCATGCTTGCAGGAAGAGGGACACCTGGAAAATGAAAAGGCTGTGTGTGGGTGAGAAAAAGAAATGAATAATGATTTGCAGAGTTTCATATTCTTTAGGTTTTGTGCCTGAAATGAAACAGTGTTTGATTACTCATGTGTTTAGTGAACCTGGAAACCAGGTCAATGGGTCAGCAAGGAAATAGCTGAGAGGCATTTGGGTGTGTGCCCTGCTCTGCATTAGGGCTCAGAGGAAGGAGGCAGGAGTTAAAGCTTTGGCTCTGCCAGAGCTGGAGCAAAATTGCACTGTGGGATGGAGTCCACATTGCTTGGAGAGCACAGTCCCCTTCCCAAGGGAGCTGCCAGTGAAGCACCTGGGGCACCCTGGAGTTTATGGGGTGTCCAGATTTCACAGATTGGGTGGAGGAGGTCTCTGCCTTGCAGATGGGCATGGCCAGGTCTCTGCTGAAGATGATGCAGCTGTACCTGAACTACTGCCCTGGGGTATCACAGCATCAGACCCATTTCCTGAGTATGTGCCACTTTTGTACAAACAAAGCCACATATTTTTCCTTAAACTCTACAGCCCTCTAATTCAGTTTTTAATTATTGTTCCTTATCACGCTCAGTGTGTTTCTGCTGCACTTAGGAAACTGTCTCTTGTGGTTAATTTAACACCTGCAAATTCCCAGAGCTGTTAACCTAAATCTAGTGGATAAAATCTTTGCCATACATTTAAAAGATCACGAGGTCAGGTCTACTTGGGGCTGAACTTTTGTTACCAAGCACATAAGTGTCTATTTTACTTCCTCTATAAGACAGACCACTGTAAGTTTTATACTTATTTGTTATCATTATTGGAGACATTCTGCAGTTGACTGAAATGTTATGCAACAGACAAAATCTCAGAAGTGAGTGCTTTTGGGAATATTTCTTTACCATACCCTGCCTGAGAAGGACAAATATTGATTCAGAAACTTTGGGTACATCGATTATCCTTTTAGGGAAAGCATGATAGCATTAATAAATCTTAGAGTTTTACTCTTTGTGTTTCTGACTGTATTCTCAGCATGGTCACATGCTGAATAACTGATTAGGGTCTCTTTCATCTGTTTTGGGGCTTCCCCTTTAACAGCACAGTGCCAGCTCTGTTGAAATGAATGTGAGTCTTTCCTCTGCCATTGCATGAATTCCTCCCTTTCCCCCTAAGCACATGTACATGAGAGAAAGGGTCACTAATCAGAGCTCATAAACCTTTTTCAAATGACAAGCTATTACTTCCCTGGCCTGTAAGAAGTAAGGCTTGGCTGCCCTTTTTCTTAAAAACGGAAGGGAAAAGAAAAACTTTGAGGGGTAAACCAAGGCCAAGCATTTCAGATGGTTTTGGATGAAAAGAGAGGAAAATTTCAGTGTCCAAGACCACCTCTCACAAAAATTTTCTTGCCATCCTCCTCTTCATTCAAACTAAAGAAGTGATAAGTTGATTGTCGGAGAAGATTTTGTCTGCCCAGTAATTGGCTGAGGAGACCCAACATTCCTTCAAACCTGAGAGGAGGAACTGTGAGCTGCCAGCAGGGACCAGAGGAGTGATCTGATCTTCTCCCTGTGAAATGTCAGATCAACATGCCCTAGACCTTAGCTGGCTAAGAGATCAGCACACTTACAAGCTCTTAGGAAAAAAAAACAGCATAATTGCTCAAAAACCTATTCCTTCCAGCTTCCCTGAGGGTATGGAAAGCAGATGATGGGTCAGAAGGGTCAGGAGGAGGCTCTGATGTCCTGTGGCAATGTCCCTAAAGGAGTAGCTGTTTTTCCTCAGATGAGGAGCCAGCAGGACAACCATCACTGTAGCAAATTATGCCTCTCTCCTCGAGCCTAAAGGAAATCTTTCAGAGGACATCTGTGACCCCAACAGATCAATGGCAGGTCAGATACCACTCAGAAACGTGTATGATATTGGCACCTGCCTGGCACTCCAAGGAAAACCACCCTTGGCCAATTCCTCCTGAAGGCAAGTCAGCTAATTTGGGCTCATAAATCACGCGTGGTGGGGAATCACATTGGAGGAGCGGGCTTGCAGTTCATTCTTATCAGTGGTTCTCAGGTCTTTGCTCGCTGTCAATAGTCCTCCACTTGATGTGGCAGAAGGCATTATCATACAGCTGTAATTACAGTCCTCTCATTTTGGAGGCTCCTTAGCAGTTATAAACGTGTGTTTAAATCAAAGGAATTGCACCGATGTGCAGCCGATGAGGATCTGCCCTTCAGTTTTAGAGGCACCACTTATAATTTGCTTCTATCATTTTCCTGCAGGGGAGCAATGTGGCAAACTATCTGCACATGGATGAGAAGCAAACAGTGTTTCCCCAATTCTGAACAGATTTAAGCATGTTGGGTTAAAAAAGGGCAAGTTAGGACGTACAGTCCAACACAAACTGTGCCACCTTCCCACTGGAGCACAAAGCACAGTCCCTGCTCATGTTTTCTCAGTTCTATGTGGCATTTTATACTCAAAACCAAAGCCAATAGGAGGCATTACACAATGCACTTGTCCTCTAAGGAAATGGGAAAAATCTACTGGCAGGGCAATATTCAAACCTGTCTCCTTTTGTCCTGCAGAAAGTTGCTTGGATGCCATGGTTGAACTGAGGGAAGGAGCAGCACTTGTGTCCCCAAACCCTTTCTGCTCAAAAAACCTCCCAGATTTGTAGCCTGTCAGCACCGGGGCCAGGCTTTCCAGCTGGGGTGAGTCTGTGTGATGCCACCACGCCTGTGACAATTGAGGAGATGCCTCAAGGCTGGCAGCTCAGCCCCCACAAACTGCCCTTCCCCAGCACTCGCTCTGTCCCTTCCCCAGCGAGGAAGGAAACCTGAGAGCACTTTCTGGTGAGAGCAGCGGGCTTGACAGGCTCATAAATATCCCACCACGTCCCCTTTCCTTTCTGTCCTTTGAAAGCAAAGAGTGACACTAAGGAAGCATTTGATCACTTTGGATTTGTGCCATTTTGCGGCTTACTTGAATGAGCTGAAGGCGAAAGCTGGGAGCAGCAGAGCCTGGGGAATTTCGTGGGTGCAGCAGGTTGCTGATGCAGAGAAAGGGCAGCCAGGACTGAGGTATTGGTGGCTCCATCGCTCAGGCCAGCTGGAAACAGCCCCAGTGCCTGCTCAGGAGGTGAAGAGGAGCGAGCACAGCAGGGCTGCGTGCTGAAGGTGCCTCGATTTGGAGAGCCCAGTGCTGGTGCATGTGGCTCCTGGGTCACCCTTTCTGCTGACTTGAAGTGAGAGGGGACAAAGACACCTCTGAGAAGCGTTTTAAGCCTCCTCATGGTATTTGCAGCATGAAGAGCATCTCTCCTTCTCCACTAGCTAGCCCTGTGTGTCACTGTCATGCACAGGCTGCAGAACAACATCCACTGGGATTTACCCCAGTGGCACCGGGCACTCAGTGTCTCTGCCCCATTTATTACATTTCCAGCCCCATTTCCCCACACTGTATATCTACACATGAGGGGGATCAATGCTCTGCATTTGCAAACTGGCAAAAGCTGGTGTTAGTTTTATTTTAAATAGCCAAGGCAGTCCTAACAATGTGACTAAATTCTATATCTAATTTCTCATTTTCAGGGTTTGTGGCTGTAAATCTGAGCTCTTGACACATCCTCTAGTTGGGACAGATTGGCCTTTTGAAAGCCATTCCTACTCTCACTTTGGAGCTCTGCTTTGCCCTAAGATATGGGCTCTTAGTTTGCAAATGCAGTGTAAATTTATAGTGCTATGTAGAAGAGAATAAATGAGTCTTTATACCGGGTTCTCGGATTTTTTACAGCTCCTATGAATAAAATACAAAGCGACTTGAAAGGCTTTATTAAATAAGAAGGTGGGTGTCTTAAGAGCGATCAGTTATAGGCATTGTGTCGGTGTTGAGAATTGTTGGTTTTAAAGCCTTTGGGGCAATCTATAGTTGATCCAAATGATAAAACCTTTTCAGGCTTCAGGGAGCTCTGACAGCTGTCCTGCATTTCCAATGAGGATCAGCACAGTGTTGCATTTTTGGCTGTGTTTTGGTAACGGGTTGTCCCCAAACAACCCAAGGGGAAATCAGTTTTGGTGTGAGCAATTGCTCGGGGTGTGATTGCACCATCATGACCACTCTGGGCCTGCTGGGCCTGCCCCTCATGTGGGGCTGGAAAAGGGTTTGTGTGGAATAGTCCTGGAATGTGCCAGCAACAAGCCACTGCCTCTCCAGGACCTTGGGATGAAACAGAGATGCTTTTTATTCTTTTGGAGGGCCTAGAGCCCATCTTGTCTCCTTCTCAGGTGAAATCAACTTCATCTATGAAGCTGATTCCATGGAACAAAGCCTCATGCTGGCACTAATCCTGAGGCAGCCTGTTTGCCTGTTGCCTACACCATAGCACAGCTTCCAGTGTCCTCTTCTCCCTTTTGACTTCTTTTTCTGTGCAAGGAGAAACCATTTTTCCTTTTCTATCTCAACTGATATCACCAGTTGGAAGCAAACCAGCTACCCCAGCACCAGTCTGGAGCAGGATCTGGAGCTGAGGGTCCCCACAACCCTGCCAGGGCAGCGCAGTGACAAACCCAGCCTGGCAGCTCATCCCAGAGAGGAGGTGAATATCCTTCCTGGCACATCCTGGGATGGGGTGGGATGGGATGAGGGCTCCTCACTGCCCTCCAGCTCGCAGTGTGCTGCAGGAATGCATGTCAATGAGAATCTCTCCTGGCTCCTGCAGCTCTGAGCACAGAGCAGCTTTTAATTACCCACGAAGGAGAGAGACCCACAGCTATCCCATACTAATGATGACCGAGTGTCATCCTCCACACCACCTTCCTCTCTGAAGCTAAGGGTATCTATGGAGAGGAGCAGGTGGGAAACAGGAATATATGCCTGGCATATGTTGTATAGGTGTATAAACACATATATCTGTGTATAAATGTATCATATAAATGTTCTGTCTGACAGGGTGATGATGCAGTCAAGTGACATGAAGAGCTAGCAACAGTAAATAATTTTGTCATTTTTACCACCAAAAAATATTTTCATTAGTAGATGTGGAAACGCCAGACAAAGACTTCATTGATGCTCCCCCTCCTTTTTTCTTTTTTCATAAGGAAATAAAGAATTGAAGGACAAAGTAACTTTGTAAACATAGGACCATGGTTGACAGTTTCACATCTTACCTGCAGAATAACTCTTCTTTCTTGCTAGGGAAATCCCAAACTAAGCTCTTTCTTACTGTGTTTACCTTCTTGTCCAATATACTTGGGGGCTTTTTTGTGTGTTTTTTTTTGCATTATCACTTGCTAAATATATCACAACCCATCATTTACTTGGCTCTGCAGCTCCAAGACCTCCACATGCCTTTCCCTCCTCACAAAATGAATTGCTGGCTCAAATATTTAAATATTAAAAAAAAACCACCATGCAGTATACAAGCAATTTGTTATCACAATGTGCAAACAAGGTAGAGAGGGGAATATGCTAAAGTAAATTTTATGTATAGCTACTGTGTAAATTTGCCCATTTCCCAAGAGTGGTATTGTCACTATTAATCGTAATAGCGTTTCTAATATGGCATATTTCCAATATTTTGCCCTTAATTAGGATTCTGATCATACAACCCCATTTTATCCCTGTGGTGCTTCCCCCTGGCTTTCTGAAACCTGCCCAGCTCTGGTGTGAGTGGTCACTGTTGGTGGCACAGGGGAGGAGCAGGCAGGGGCTCCTCAGCTTGCTGTGCCCACCCCACCACCCAAGGGCTGCCTTGCATCCCTCCTGTGTGTGGAGCCCTGAGGCAGCAGAAAAGGGCCCCAGCCCCTGTTTTTAGCACCAGAATGGGAAGTTTCTGTGAGATGAAGGCTGTCGTGAGCCCCTTGCTGTTTGCTAAGATGTTGTGTACGGGTTTAGGGGAGAATGAGATTGTTTGGAGAGCAACACTAGAGCGATGTGGGAAGGGAATAAGATCATTTCCAAGTGGGCTGGGCTGTGTGAGTGTCCTTGAGTGTGACTGAGAAGGTTTCTGCCCACGCTGATGCAGCGAGCCTGGGGACTGCTGCTCCAGGTGAGCTCCGCAGGCCAGGGCAGGTCAGGGACTCGAGGTGAGTGTTTGCATGAGCCACCCGCCCGAAGGATGAGTAAACGACTGCCTTTAACTCCTTTAAAGTGCAATTCTGCTGTTTATGTAGGCATGGCTTAATACAGGCTGGCCTTTCCTCTGCCTAAAGGCTGGCACACGCACTCACCTCAGCCTGTGCTGCTTCAAAGACACATTTAAAAGAAGCAGCATCCTTGCACACAGGTCACACAAAGCTCATGTGCCTTCCTGCTGCCGGAGTCAGGCACAGGATGCTGATGCTGCACCACTGGAGGGTTTTTTTCAGGGGAAATGTAACCAGATCAATAAGCCCCAGTTGAAAGGAGAGGCGAGAAAAGACAGCCAGTGGGGACGTGCTGGTAGCACTGAGACAGTTAAAAAAATAATCTGGTTTTGTCTAAAAGCTAAAGTAAGTGCTGTAGGAAACCTTCACATAGTCTCTTGGTGGGAGGGTGATATTTTCTAACAAGCTTGGTGAGCTCCTGCTCTGTGGTCTAAAGCAAAACCTTTAACCTCCTCCATGTCTGCCTTCTCAGCATAAAGAGAGAACACCAACTCACCCTGCCCTGGTAAAAAGCTTCAAATGCCATGGAAGAGGTGTATAAAAGAGCTTCTTGTATCCCCATGAGATGAGAAGGGCAGGGCAAAAGATCTTCACACGTTGAGGATCAGGAGAGCTCCTCTGACTTCAGTGGAGCATCACCAGTTTGTCTTTTCTCCCGTTTTATGGCCACCTTGGAAAGGGCAGAAAATGGGTCATTCTCAGCTGGGCTTGACCCAGTTCAGCCAGGACTGGGGCTATTCCAGCAGTTCCAGTATTAACCCTCCAGGTTTATAAGCTGTTCTTAGGACAGAGCTAGAACAGATCATCCTCTTTTTTTTTTTTTTTTTTTTTTTTTTTTAACTCCTGAGAAGTGAATGGAACAATTTACAAGGCACCAATAATTACCTGCAGTCCTTTCAAACACCCAGAAGAACCATTCAGAATCCAGTAAATAAAAAGGAACAGTTACTGTGACCCTTCCCAGACTCTCTTGGTCTGAGTTGCCCATTATGCAGTAAATAAATATCTGTTATATGGCTATTTTTATTTTAATAAAAACACTTCAAACTGCTTTCCTTTCCCTTAATTAAAAACACATCAAGCCATGGATAAAGCATTATGGAATGGCTTGTTGTGGCATTGCCTTTTACAGCTGGGAAGCAAATTTCTAATAAAATGGTTTTTGAAAGGAATATTGCCTTCATTCAAATCTCCTATAAAAACTACCCATCCATTAATTCCAATTAATGACACTACAGCATTTCCACTAACACTGGTAGTAATTCTTGGCTAATGGATGATTTTCAAGAAAATCAGAATCAATGTTATTTTGGACAGGACCCTTGCAGAATTAATTTACTGTCCCGATGTTAGTTAAATCAGCATATAAATCACAGTGGTTTGAACTGGTTTCTCTGTGCCATTGAACACAGCCCATGACATGAGTTTCCTGTGGGCTTTACAGGGAGAATATATAAAATATTTTTTAAAATATATAAAATAAATATATATATCCCATCACCCAAATAGATGTATAATATATAATATTTGTTGTTCAATCCCCAAAATGAAAGAGAACCAATTACACACTGAAATGGTCAGGAAATACTGAGTAAAAATGAAGTTTCTGTCTGATAATTTCTAGTGAAAACTGAGGAACAAAGCATCTGAGAAAGTGATGGAGACTGCAGGGGAATAGAAGGTTTTGACAGGCAAGCAGGGAGAATTTCACACTGCCCCTAATAAGAGGCTTCACACAGTGATGGGAAGGGTTAAGTAATATCTTCCACCTCCTAAAGGACTTTAATTAACAGCTGATCGTGTTGTTTAATCTATGCATCTCTGCCTACCTGCTGCTGTTCTTTTGTCCTTTTGGAGAAAGGGTGGTAAAACTTAAATTGTTGACCTTGAAAAGCAATCATTCTGCAATCACCTCATTGGGAGAGCTAACAGCATCTCTGGAAGCTCCACATAAACACCAGAAAGGGTGGACAGCAGTAAAATCAGGATGGGCTTGGACCAAGTAATCCCCTTTCCCTCTTCCATATATCATCAGTTTTACACCCTTACCAGCGACCTTGCTGCAAATGGAAACCTTTGTGTGTAAGAGCAGAATAAAGTGCAATTAATGTAAAACTAGCTGTTTATGTGGGCAGTTCTGGGTTCGTTTGAGCCTGTTCACCAAAATGCACCCATCACCAGAGCAGGAGCAAGGCAGCCCCTCTCCTGAAACCCACTGGCAGCGTGTCGGCATGGCCTGTACCCTTGAAACGCCCCAAAAATATCGAGCACAGCCCGTGACTGCTCATCTGTGGATAAAAAAATTCCCAGAGTACACCTGGAAGAAGACCAAAGAGGTGCCTGATGGGATGACAGCACATCCCGGATGGTGACAGGACAGATTTCCTAAGCTCATTGACCGTCGCTGCCTACTGCCAGGCCAGCGGATGCTGAAAATGGTCTTATCGGCAAGAGGCTCAGGGTGATCTGGGATCGAAGGCTTAAGAATAGAAAGGGAGGTTATTTATGCTTTATTTCATGTATCAATACTGTGAGAAAAATGCAGAGAGCAGCAACATGAGAGATTTCTGAAAGAGAAAAGACACAAAGGCAAGCTAGGGGATCACTAATGTAATTCTTTTCTTTTTTTTTTTTTCCCCACCCTCAAAGCATTCATTTTCTAATGATTCAGCTGGGCAATTCAAGTCAACTCCCCTTTTGTGTGGTGGATTTAGGTAGAAAACCCAAAGGGTGTTTATTTTGCAGTGTATTACAGAGAAATGACACTAACAGCCAGGGGTACAAGGATGGCATTAGCCGCTCTGGCAGCAGCGCGTTCGAGGGCTCGGCTGGGGCCCACTATCACCATCCCTCCTGCCGCCACCAGACAAGAAGGCAACTTAATAGAAGCAGTTTCCAAATCACAGAGCCCTGTAACCTGTCATTTTCTGGATGGGTTTATTACAGCTTTCTGTATCTGAAAAAACCCCAGGTCGATCCTTCGCCAGGTTAAAGGGATGGCGGGGTTTCCCGGCTGATGGTAACGCCGTGCTGTGCAAACTCTGGCAGCTGAGGAAATATTATTTCAGCTGATAATAAGGAGCATTAATGAAAAGAGCTACATCTGCTCGGTTGTAGCAGTGTGTCTAAATGCAAGAAGGCTCCTGGAAAACTTTACCTTTGCCCCAGGATGGCTCAGGCTCAGATTTTGGCTGCTGTGGGGTGCAGACCATCACCCATCCCCCATGCAGGGGTTTCCCAGGGAATCTATTCTCACACCACATCTGGATGCTGCATTTTGAAGACTTAATTCTAGTTCTTTCTCAGTGGAAAATATGCTTAACACTGAGCCATAGAATATGACTTAAGCACTTGCTTAAATCTAAGCAAATGCTCAAGCATTCACCTGGTTAAAGATTCTTCTCTGAACGAGGAGTGAGACATGGTGTTTTTTAAACTGATTGATACATTTGGAGTAAGTCAGTATTAATGATCATGTAAATTAAAATCTGGAAGGCAGCCAACATTTTAAAAGCTTTTTCTGACACTGCAATTCCTTGCAAATCGACTTTGTGTTCCAAAGATACCAACATGGAAATGCACTTTTACTCACAAATATTTCTGGGCACAGGATGCTTTAAAAAAAACTCCAGTAATTGCCCTGACAAGATGACCACGAGGGTCGAGTAACATTAAGATCAGTTTGGAATTTATTCAAAATAATCCAAACGTGACCATCATTAATGAATTCTCTTAAAAAAAATTAATGATAATATACATTGATGTTCTTAGCCTTGTTTGCTTACTCCTTCTTACTGTGGCATGAACTGGGCTACAGGGAGAGGTGAGGATCTGCTCTGAATGTGTTGAAAGAAAATAGAGCCAGGGAAAACAAAACTGACGTGAAGGAAGACCTATAATTCTGTGTCACATGTTAGTCTCAGTGAAAAATAACGCTGTCAGGTTTTACCCTCACTGATTCCCATTTGGTACTCATCCAGGGAAGTTCAGCATGCCAGGAACTGGCACGTTGCATTAGTCAGGGCTTGTCGATCAACCCCACTGAAGGACACAGAGCTGTCCTCATGTCTCACAGCATACTCAGATTAATTCACCTTAATAACATCCTAAGAGCAAAACGGGACTCTGCCTCCTTCATCCTGCCAGAGCAGCAGGGAAATGAATGCTGCTAGTGAGTGCACAGCTCAGAAATTCAGTGTGCTGGTGACTGGGTGTGTTTCAGGCTCCTCCCTTCCTGCAGTCAATGTGATGTTTGCTGTGCTTCCTTTTCCTAAAGGGAAGAAGTGACACATGTGGGCACAAGGATAGACAGGCAGGGAGCTGGCATGGATTGTCACCTTGTTCTTCTGAGAGTTTTAAAGTTCTTCTAAAAGTTCCTATACCTTCTGATATTTACATATCTCAACTGAGTTTTCCCACTCATGTTCATGTAAATAATGATTGTTTTACATTCTTCTTTGTAGGTGGAGAGAATTAATGGACTGTTAGTTTGACCAGTGTAGTTGGAGAGGTGAGAGTTTCACCCTCCAATCCACTGTCATTTTTACTATTGTATACATAGTAAAGTCAGAAAATTAAGGGAGTTTTTTGGGTTCTTTTTCTTTCCTTTTACATCTAGCCTGCTTCTGTGAGTTATTTCGTGTTGCAGTGTGATAATGGATTGCCTCAGATCAGAAGGTGGGATGGCACCTTCCCAAACCTAAAGGGGCTCCAAGAGAGCTGGAGAGGGACTTTTTACAAGGGCATGAAGGGCTAGGAGAAGGGGGAATGGCTTCAAGCTGATAGAATGCAGGGATGGATCAAATCTGAGGAGGGAATTCTTGGCTGTGAGGGTGGCGAGGCCCTGGGACAGGTTGCTGAGATAAGCTGTGGCTGCCCCATCTCTGAAAGTGTTCACAGCCAGCTTGGATGGGCTTTGCAGCAACCTGACCTAGTGGAAAGTGTCCCTGCTCATGGCAGGGGATGGAATGAAATGGCCCTTAAGGTCCCTTCCAGCCCAAAGCATTGTCTGATGCTGGGATCTGCCCGGGGCAGGAGGGTTTGGGTGTATCAGGAGGGCAGACACAGAGGGCTGGCAGAGTGATGCACAAGAGAGCCACTGTGGCACTGTGGCACAGGGCTTTGTGCTGGGTATTTGTCAGGATTTGGAGCAATCCACTCCTTTGCTGCACCTTTGCTGCTGACTCCACCAAAATGCCCCACTAGTGCCAGAGCCACCAGCTCTTTGCCCTGCAGCACATCCACATGCCAGAGCATTGCAGCCAAGGGCACTGAGAGCCCCAAACACAGCCCCCAGTGCAGGTACTTCTTACATCAGCTCTGTCCTTCAGTGGTGTCCCCTTGGCTCCAAATGAAGCTTTTCCAAGAGAGAGATCCCGGGGTTGCTGTGTAAACTAATCTTGTAAACGTTCTTCATTTTTGCCCAGGCTATCAGAGCAAAATGTCTCCACAGCACAGTACATTTATTAAAGTCCTAATGGAATTAGAGTCCTCCCACCAAAAAGCCAGATGGTGGGTGTTTTTATGCTATTAGTTAATGCAATTTAGTATTAAAATTTTGAGTTCAAAACAGTGTATGTTGTTTTCTTTATGACATCTGCTTATATTCTGCCAGCAAGATGAAGTTATGTTTAAACAGGGCCTTTCCTTTATTAATGAAGTCAATTTAAAAAATGACCCAAAGGAAGGGGATATTCAGTTTTGGAAGCAATCACCTTTTATTACTGCGGGCAGTGCTGGCTCTGGGAGCTGCAATGCTGAGCATGCAGACCCTCAATGTCCACCGTGTTTAACAGGCAGGGGGAATAAAACCTGCAGAGTGTCGCAAGGGACTTCATATTTTTGAGGCTGTAAAACATCTTCTTCACAGTGATTGGCAGCTGCCAGCGGCGTGTGGGGGTTTGAGGAGGGATGTCCTTGGGCGAAGGATGGCCACAGGTTTGCTCAGTCCTCATCCTTCATTTCCAAACCCATCACACACGGTGCAAAGGCAGCTCCAAGACGATTTCTCAGACGGGCAAAAGGCTCGATTGCACACAATGCCACTTTCCACGTTTTATTCTCTCTCTTCTTTCTCCATTTTATAGATGTGTTTTATGATATAGCAGCAAGGACAGGTCCCTCTCACTGATTTTAGCACAGTATTTCTGATCATGCCAGGCTGCCCTGATGGTGGCATAGAGAAGCTCCAAGGGATCCTGTGCAGGAGGACCCAGGCACAGCCTCCATTCCCAGGCTCGGGCTGCAGCAGGACAAAGCCCAGGCTGCCCTGGCCATGGGGGTGATGGCCCTTCCCTCAGGCTGGTGTCACCTAATTCCCCATGCTGGAGCTGCAGCCTTATGGAAAACTGCTGAAATTTACTGGAAGTCTCCTCTGTATCAACCCCACAATATTTTCCTTTTCATAGCACTGTCCTTGCCCACCTTTCACATTTAGGGTTAGGCAGAATGGAAGATAAAACCTTCATTTAATTCAGATAAATTTGAATTATTTGAATTTTCTTTTTACTCCTTTCTTTCTTTCTCTTTCTTTCTTTCTTTCTTTCTTTCTTTCTTTCTTTCTTTCTTTCTTTTTCTTTCTTTCTTTCTCTCTCTCTCTCTCGCTCTCTCTTTCTCTTTCTCTCTTCCTTTCTTCCTTTCTTTCTTTCCTCTCTCTCTCTCTCTCTCTCTCTTTCTTTTTTTTTTAAATACACACATGCCCAAAAGCCATCCAAGCAGCAGCAATGCCATCAAGAAAAAGCTCTCAGCAGTCATCATAGTTGTTCTGGAATGTGAAATTGTGAAATACCCACAGCTATACACTGGAAGTATTACCATAGCATTTATGGACAGACATTGCCAAGAGAGCTGGGCCAGATTTTGGCTGGGTTAGTCTCTAATCTCACTGAAGCCAGTGAGAAAAAGTCAAATTAAAGCAGTGAGCACAGCAGCTGTAACTTTGTTGCTGTTTCCTGCATGTTAAAATTGATACTGAGTCAGTAATTATCTATTAATTAGAAAACTAAGAAAAAATTTCAGATCCATCTCAGACAGGCAAAATAAATCATCAGAATAAAATGAAGTGAGCTTTTTTCATCTGCCTGAACATCAACCTTTTCCTGGCACATACAGAGTGGATTTCATGGCTGCTGTTAGAACAGAATAGAAGGTGTGTTAAAAATGGGGACATATCTGTAGAGCTGTTACCCTGCAAAGCACAGCTTGATGCACAGTAAGTACATATAATGTTTCTATTCTATTCTATTCTATTCTATTCTATTCTATTCTATTCTATTCTATTCT
>QUSF01000056.1:1539665-1642165 GCA_003676055.1 Chloebia gouldiae
CTATTCTATTCTATTCTATTCTATTCTATTCTATTCTATTCTATTCTGTTCCCCACCCTTGGCAGTGCTCCTTGCCATGTGTGCACTAAGTGGTGCAGCTCACATCTGTCATGCATGGCAGGTTTCCTCTCCTGCCTCCTCTCCCCAGGCCTGGAGCTGGTTTGTGGCTCGGTGCTTTGCATTGCTAATGATCAGCTTGTTAAATTTGATGCCTGAGCAGGAGAGGAGTTCTCTGTGGCTGGGAGCTGTGGGGTGTTGGACACTGGGCTGGTTTTGCAGAGGTTTCCTCTCACAGTGCTCTGAGAAGAGCTTGAAAAAGCTCACACCAACCACAACAGCCTGTCCTTGGCTCTTACAGGCTGCTCAGACATGGCCAAAGCAAAGGGTGACTGGTGGTGTTATTTGGGATAAGGAAAGTGGGAATGGTTATGGCTACAGAGTTTCTGCATCTGGGGATCTCAAGCAGCTTGCTGTAATTAAGATGAGATTCACCAGTGCAGAAAAAAAGCAGAGCTTAACTTATCGTTTGCATGCCAGAAAAGCTTCAGCCTGGTTTTTCTTTCCTGTTTTCATATTCTGCAGTAGCTCACCTTGGGGATGTGGTGGGGTGGCCCTGGGCCAGGGGGCACAGGGGCTGGGGTGATGCTCAGGGTGCACAGGACACTGTTCCCCTCCATGTAGCCCTCACTCCACCCAGTCCTCATCTCTGTGAATCCCCTGACTCCTCATTCCAGCAGCAAAGGCTCTCTGTGAACCCCCAGTTAGCTGGGAGTCAGGCTGGGGAGTCTTGGCTGTCTTGGGCTCCTGCAGCCTTCAGGGGCTACATCTTGGCAAGAGAGGGTCAGAAGAAGCTGCTTGAGCTCCCTGAGATGCCCCCACCAAAATATGGGCCTCATTATTTGTTCCTCAGTGCCTCTGCAGCAGGGAATATCATCTGCACCAGCCAGGCTGCCTTCCTTGTGCTGGGGATCAGGCAGCTGGTCGATGAAATGGAGCCTGGCCAGGTGTTCAGCTGGAGATGAAACTCCCTTCTCCTGTCTGCTCATTGGAAAGTATTCTTTTTTTTTTTTTTCCCCTTCACTCGAAGCACTTCCTGTAAAGCAGAAGATATATGGCTGTTTCAGAGAGTTTTAGTACTTTTACCAGTAACTCCACGGCGCTGCTCTGAAGAAGTGAAGCACTGCGGGTGAAGGAGTGCTTGGCAATTTAAAAGATTTAATAGAAGTCGATTTTACACTTAGACA
The DNA here is from genome assembly GCA_003676055.1 of Chloebia gouldiae. Taxonomy (NCBI): domain Eukaryota; kingdom Metazoa; phylum Chordata; class Aves; order Passeriformes; family Passeridae; genus Chloebia; species Chloebia gouldiae. Next base: position 1,540,910 of record QUSF01000056.1, read on the forward strand.
CATTAACATTCACATGGACTTGATAAGAAAAAAAAAAGCACTGTCCAGTATTCTTGCAGCTACAAGATGCTGTTTGCCAAAGTCTTTAGTTATAATTAGTCAGATTAAACCCCATCCATAGATAGTTTCAACTCCATCCAGAAAAGCTACCTCAGTTTCTATTTTTACAAGCCCTGCTGACAATAAGTACTCTCACATCTGACAGGATATATTGTCTTTGCCCATTGCCTCTTATAACCTGACAGTGAAAAATGTACACTTCAGCATCCAGGGAGTCGTTTGTTACCTCTCCACTTCCTTCTAATTAATGAAAACATAAGGGAAGAAACAATAACTGGGTCTACTGTTCAGGCAGAAAATGATTATTGCTCGGATGAAATAAAAAAAAATATTTTTGGCACCTGATTGCCTCAGCAATGACATAATCAGCAGGGATTTTTACTGACTGTGCAATAAAGCTGCATATAACTATAAATGCAAAATGCTTAAAGGGTTTTCCCCCCTCCTTCCTTTGCATGGAGTTACACCTGCCATAAAGGCTATCTTAAAGATGATAAAAATGAGGTGCTTTATAGATAAATGATCTTGTTACAGAGAAGTGAGAGATTGGACCCAAAAAGCAGTCTAGCCTGGCTTCACTCAGGGAGATGTGTGGTTTGGCATGCAGCACTTAGATTGCTGTATTTGGGCCAGGAAGCACATATTTTATACTGGTACATGGGAAAATGATTGATACAGATGAAACCTGGAATTCAGCAGAGCACTTCCCAGGCTTTTACTCCAACATGAGTCAGTGGAGGGGCTGGGGGCCATGGGAGCTGGGGAATGCACGATCACAGACACAAGATGGGTTTCCCCAGTGGTTCTGCTGTGAAAGGTGGGGCATTTCTCAGCCTTTTTTTTGAATTTTGTTGCTTTTCATAAGCACCGAATCTGGCCAGGGCATTTCTGCTTGAGATCTACCTGTAAAACATCTCTGGGGTATTCAAACTTGTTTCAGAAATCTGATTTTTCCATTCATCATCCATTCTTTGAGACTTTTCACAGAAATGTCCTGAATATAATGACTGTCCTGACCTCCATAAATACAGGGCAGTATTTTCTCAGTTGATCAAAATTGCTGAAATGCTGCTATTCCATTTCCCAGGAAGCAAGTTGCAGAGAGCTATTGGGATGAGAACAGATGTCTTCATTACCCACCAGAAGTAAATGGAAAACCAGTGCAACCAAGGGAAAAGAAAGAGAACAGCAGTGATATGTTGATAATCTGGTTGTTGCTGAGTGGTGCTTTATTGCCTGCTCTTGAAGGAGACTGTGAACAGTGCAAGATGCTTTAGGACAGCCACGTGCTAAGCCCAGGCCTCAAGTAACCTGTGACTGTGTTTCATCTTCACTGCAAATCCAATCTTTGGCTTGCATCAAAGTTTTAGCAACATATCAAACTGGAAAAGTGTGATTATTGGCTGGAGACAGTGGCCTGCAAGGATGGATGCATGGCTACCTATGAGTAACTCACCCAGAGAGGCTGAAAGTCTTTTATTCTGTTAGGAAGAGGGTGGATACTCAAGTTAATAATTGTGATGCACAGCCAGAAATAATTAGAGACTGCAAGACTGGCAATCATAAATTACTTTTCTTTTAATAACATAAGGAAGGCAGAGTTGCAGAGGTAATAGAAAAGTGCAGCTCAAGCAGAGAAGTTCAAATGAAAAAAATCAAGGCCAAATCCATTTCTTTAATTCCTTTCTCTCACAAAGGACAATAAAATATTCACGGTTTCCAATTAACTAACTTTAACTATTGGTGATTTTTTCCACAGCTAACTCATCTAAGGGAAAGAAAGAAATAAAATCTTAAAGGGGAGCTCCACTGCATATTTAAATCTATTGAATATGGCATTGGAAGGAGTTCCTCCACATCTGCAGGGGGACGCTTTGACCAGGTGGTGGTGGCTGTAGGCAGGAGTGACTCTGGTCTTGCAAGCTGATTTAGGCTTGAAATTCCAGGAGAAATTCTGGATACTGGCCAAGGGTGCTAATGGGAGCACCAAAAGCATTATTCTCCCATGGGATTTCCTTGGGACACATCAAAGTGATAGTTCTGGTGTTGCTGGAGACACTCTGCCAGCCTCCTGCCCGGTTTGCTGCCTGAGTTAGTGCAGGAGACATCAACAGGCTGAACACAGGTGGCTAAGCTGGCATGGGACAAATGATCCCACAGTGAAGCTCTGACTGATGTAGTGCCTGCCTTTAGAAGCTGGATTTGGGAGAGATGAGCCCTGAGAGCAGCAGCCTGGAGACTGGTGCTGCTTTAGTTCAGTATGCAAAGAGCAGCAGAGTTTGGAGTGCTGAAAGCAAGATCATTGGAATCTGCTGGGTTGATGTTATCCATTGCAGTGATTTTCTTTAATTATGGCAGAAGCTGAACATCCTTTTGTCTGTACAGTATGACAGACTTATTAAAATATAATGTAAAGCTTGAAATGTAACAAAAGAAGATGAAATGATTCCTAAATCATTGAGATTCTTTTGGAAAAGAGGAAAGGCTTTGCTTCTGTGCCCAGACCTATCTTGCAGAGATAATATCAGTATTTGAATTACAGTAGTATCTTAAAGTCCTGAACTCGAGGTTCAGTTATCTTGGGTGGCATCAAGAAAAAAAATAAATTATACAACGTTTCTCATGGATATAATTAAATACAGTTTAATATGTTTTCCAATATGAATGTAAACATGTCTGAGCCAAAAATGGGCTCAATTTGAATTTTACAAATAATGTAGGCTGGAGGTTCCTGTGTGACTTTTAAGTAGGAGTCTGTAATTTGTTCTACTTTAATTTGACCCATCCATCTTGATGGGTAGTCTCATTAATGCAGCACAGTTTTACATCAGAAATATCCCCTTTGAATGATATGAAGCCTAATGCATTCCTCCCACACTGGAATAAACATAATATGTGGTAAATACTACATCTGGTGATCCTTAACATATCTGATCGATCATCAATTTTCAAAAAGGGAAACCATCATTGAGTGGAAAACAGATCAGCTATTGAGCCAGGCAATTATCTCCCTCCTGAATGAGATGCTTCCTGCCAAACCAGAAAGAAATAGCTATTTGGCAGACCAGTAAATATAACCAATACCTCCAGGACATGTTGGACAAAATTCCATGTTAATAGTGCTCCGAGGACTGGAAAAGGCTCCAGGACTGAGGTACATGTCACATTACTGGCATGAAAACCTCCTCATGGTGGTGCAGGGCCCTGCTCTGAGCAAAGAGCTGTCTCTACTAGGAGTGGTAGCTGTCGACCTCAAGACTTCTGGGAGGACCAACAGTGTCCTCCAGTCCTCCCTGCCTCCATCTGGGCACCGTGGGAACACAGTGTCAACACACATGGCTCGGAGTGGGAAGAGAGACGGGTGGCAGGAGCAGGCAGGAGTGGCTTTTCCATCAGGAGCTCGTTCCCACTTGGCCACCTGCAGCACCAGCACCACCCCAGCCTGGATGGGACTGTGGTGTGGAGGAAGGGGCTTTCACCTGTCTGGATTTCTTCTGGGTTTCTTCTTTCTTCCAGTGTTACCTGAGCTGCCTGTCACTGTCTCCAGGAGCTGTTCTCACCAATAAGAGGAGAATTAATCCTCTGACATGGGTGACTGGTTGACTCTCTCTGCAGGAATTTCTAATGTATGGCTACATTCTCCTGCCCCTCAAGATGTGGCTGCTGGGCTTGGCAACCTGCTGCTGCCTCCAGCTCCTGCTGGAGACCTCAGCCTCCAGCTAAAGGCAACATGGAAGAAGTCCTTCACCAAAATGAGATTATCAGCTGTTGCCATCCAGGTTGCTCTTTGATAAAGTGTATGTCTGTTTACATCAAACCCTTTGCTGGCTACTGAAATATACCAAAGGTACACTGCCAAGGGGTTTTGGGCCACAGGTTTGACCTACCTTAAAACAGCTTTTATTAAATGGGGTAGTTCTTTAAAATCAAGATGGTTTCATTGGGGGTTTTCTGAGTAAACTTGCTCTTGTAAATTTGATACCCGCAATTAAAGAAACACGGTGGGGCGGGGGGAAATCCTGATTGAAGTAGAAAGAAAAATGTTGGGTTTTTCTGTTAGGGTGCACAGCAATCCAGGCATTTCTCCTTCAGCAGCTCCCAAGCCTGGCTAGCTGCAGCAGCCTGTTGCAGGAGCTGCACTGTCATTGCTGCTGAGCCTGACACACACGCAGAGAGATTCTGGCATGGAGCTCGCTTCCATTAACATATTTTTTCTATGAATGGCACTGTTTGTCCTGCAGAGTGGAAAATCCCTCTGCCTGAAAAAATGGTCTCGAGGGACCACCTCTAAAAGGGAAGGAAGAAATTTATTCATCCAGGCTCACACGGTCTTGGTCCCTCTGCTGAGAATGACAACTAGCGCGACTCTGTGTGTCAGCAGAGGTCCTGGCACAGGAACTGGGCTGAGAAATATGGGGTAATTTGAAGTTGACATTAAAACCTGTCACCATCTAAAACAGCGGGGAGGGAGGAAAAAAAAAAAAAACAACAACAATATTTGCTAAAAGGCAGGAGATAAAATCACTAGATGAAATTGCTGCTTCGGAATGACCTTCTAAAAATACCTGCGGTGATCCGTCTGGGTGAGCTGCGAACCGGAGAGGTGGCGACTCCGCTCTGAAGCCGGGTTCTCCCTGGAGGAAGGCAATTTGCACATTACAAAAACAGTGTCCCCAAATAAATTACGGCCATAATGAGCCACAAAGACACCAGACAAAAGGAGCCCTTTCCTTGTAAACAAAGTAGCAGGAGGGAAAGCTCCAGCTCCAGCCTCAGCCAAGAGTGTGGTTGCTATCTCTCATTAGCAAAAAGGTTAATGAAGAAAGTATTAGGCTGGGGTTGCTGTTTGGGCAGATCCAGGCAGTTTCTCTTGATGCAGCTGCCAGTGTGTGTCCCAGACATCTTCCCTACAAATCAGGCAATGATTCAGCTGCTGCTCCACTTTTCCTGCGTCCAATGACACCTACTTGAGTTTCCCGGGGAGCTCTGTGCCGCAGGAACTTGTTTGCACTTCCCACTGCCTCCCAACAAGGGTGACATTCCTGATGGACTCATGGCACGGCTGCACTTCCTATTCCTCGACTGAATCCCTTTAGATTTCACAGCCTCTTTGCTTTAGGAACACAAATATGCAGCGGGGTACAGATCACCCACGGGCCCATGAGCACTCCTAATTTCCAATGCATTAGCAGCACACTCCAAAAACTCCATCCCAAGACACAGACAATAAAAACGAAGAAACTGAACAGTCATTAGGATAAAATCTGGTAGCGTAAAGGTGAGTCACAATACAATTATCATTATTTCTAATGGAGTTACCGTGCCATTACTGCAGAACACACCTCAACCCTGCCATGGAATGGGCACACACCTCACTGCACACTCACTGTGGGACACACTCAATTCCAAGACAAAAATCAAGGAGAGATCCAGGACTTGCTTGCAAAATTGTTGCCCCAAGTCAGCAGATATGTGCAAAACCCACAGATGCTTTCAGAGGCTGGACTTAGAAAGTCTGTGTCTGTGCCACTGGCATCAAAATGAGCCATTTATTGACTGCAGTGAGTTTTGGATGATGACCCTCAGGCTTCTTGGCATGGGTTCCTAAAGGAAGGTGGATTGGGCATTCACAGTCCGTGGACATTTCACTGACTTTTGAACATGAGAGCCTAATTTAATCACATTTATGGGAGGAATAGCAGACTTTGACTTTGACTTCTGTCTGTGCAGCAAAACATGTGGCAGAGGAAAAGGCTCAGACTCCTGATGCCCCCAGAAGGAGAAGGTTGGGGCATCTGCTCTCTGCCTCAGCCTCCAAGGAGACATTTGGCTTTAGCATTGTCCTTCACAGGTCTGGGGTTGGTTTCCCTCAGGACTCCTGGTTTACAAAGTGGTCAGTGAACTTCTCAAAATATTCATTTCACTTCTAGTTTTGGGGCCTGTTAGCTGGTTCCTGTGGAATTCTCAGGAATAAGGAGCTGGCAAAACCAGGAAATATGGAAAGTGACATAAATGTATTCTGCTAATGTTGTAAATTAGTCATCTCAAATATGTATTTAATATAATAAATTTGGAAGAGAGCTTCTGTAGGTTAAGTGGCAAGTGGCAGCACTTATAATGAAGATTAATATACATACAGATCCTACAGATTTGTTAAAATTCAATAAATATTTATTATAATCCACTGGTTATTAGCTTACACTTGAGTAAATTGGTTAATGTTAAATAAATAGAGAAGCATGACCAAAAGGAATGGACAAAATCCCATCAGTGCCACTGTAAGTTCATGTCTCACAAGGGCTATGTCCTAACTAAACCTGGTTTACTTAGGTTTCTTGGATCCTTCAGAAGAACTTTTCCCCATATTTAGTGATAAATTACTTTATCCTATCAGTGCAACATGGTGCACACTCTGCTGTGGCTCTGCTGTTCGTTCCATTCCTTTATGGATCAACTTGTTGGCTTCTTCTCCCATCATTATGTCCTTGCCCATGATAACCTTTGCCATGACACTGTCTCACTGATATTTTCTTAGCCCTCTTGGACCCTTTTCCTACTTCTGTCACGCACAGGTTTGCAGTGAATATTTCCTCATTCCCATGTGACAGATAATAATGTTTTTCTTAATTGCTAATCACGTCTATTAGTGAGTTACTTGCAGGAGAACAGTTAATTCCAGATCACTTAGAAATTCTGCAGAAGGGCTGAGGGTACGTGCTGTGCTTCCCAGGTGACTCCCAAACCCCGAGCCCTTTGAGCTGGGGAGCCCTGCACCACCAACACCCTGTCTGAAAGTTCTATGGTTTCATTCCCAGCCCTGGAATGGGACAAAAGAGGAGGAAATATTATTTGTATGGATGAGGTTGACCCCCAGTCATAGCCACACATACAAGTCCTGTATAATGCATTTTGGGTGGGTGCACAGACCCTGTAGGAAAGGTGAACTTGCAGAGGGTTTGATCTGAGCACTGGGCACACAGCTGCTGGCACAGGTCCCTCATAAGTGTCTCACCTGCTCCTGGGCAAGCAGCAAAGCCTCACAATGCCCCTGGCTGCAGGCTTGTATTAAATGCCACAGTGCTGCTGGAGTTCCTTGGCTCAGACACTGTGAGAAACTCAGAAATAGTCTCCTAGATTAGATAACGGTGGTGGGGTGACCCTCAGAGCCAGGCAGTCCCAAGAACTTCAGGAAATTGAAGTGAAGGCAGATGTGAGGGCTGAGTGAGAGCCTGAGGCATCCGCAGCACAGCCTGACGGCGAGATAACGGCGGGGGAGCGAGAGGCAGGGAGGGGGTAAAATGAAGCAGTGAGCATTTGTAAATGGGACTCCTCGGGAGCTGAACATGATTGCCTAAAAACTCCTGCACTGCCTCTGAACAGCTGCTTTCCCGGTGCTAAATAAATCATGCATCTTGTTACCTTAGCCTGTACGCAGGGAAAAGATGTGTTTGAGCAATAAAGCGCGGAGCCCTTCCAGCACTCTGCTTTTCCCAGCCTGTGCATCTCCCGTGTCAGCTCCTGATCTGGTTTCTCCCCATCCTCCCCCAGTTCCTCTGCTCCCAGACCAGTCTGTACAGCCCGGGCTCTGGCCAGCCACCAGCAGCGACCCCAGGCACTCCTGGTCTGAGATTTGCAGTGGAGAAGGAGCCTGGTAAGAGAACCAGAGCAGGTTTGTGCCCAGTGGGTGGTGTGGAGGTGCTCAAGGAGACCTGGACCTTCTCCACTGGTGTGTCCCTGCTGCAGCCCTCATCCCTCCAAGGATGCTCTTCTTGCTGCTTTAAGACCTCTCTGAGGACAGAGGGTGCAAAGGGCACTGCTGCATTTCAGGAATGAGTTATTTGAGACACTGGGTCTTCTCAGAGGAGTGTTGCAGAGCTCCACGACAATCAGGAGATATTTCTGTAGAGTGTACCAAGCCACAAGTGTCCTTGTTTGCTGTTAAGCACCACCAGAGTTAATCTGGGAAGGGCGGGAGGCATGCTTGCTCAAGGAAGATGCGGGAAGCCAATTACAAGTTCTTATATAAATCCAAATGTGTCTTCCTAAACACTCTGCCTCTCAAAATGAGGCTGAGATTTAGTCTTCACAATAAGCCTGAACTGTGAACTTTTTAATTTGCACATGGTTTCAGGAAATCTAACTCATCCTATCAAAAAAAGAAACCCCACCCCACTCTGGAAAAAAAAAAAAAGGCAACAGTGCTCTTTATCTTGTTTCATTATTCCAGGAGCAGAGTAATTTATGTACTCATTTAATTTTGTTCTGCCACAAACAAAACCACAGTATATAATGCAATCCCTGTTGCTGGAACACGTATTTTTGGAAGGACATTGGAGAAGACATAAATGTCTCTGACACAAAAGAAGATCCTGGGTTTCAGAGACATCAGACAGATTGGAAAATATGGGAAGTTTGGTTAAATATATGAGCAGTCCTTTGTTCTTTCCCTCAGAGTATGATGGCATAATCTTTTAAAACTACAGTTAGAGCCAAATATCTGAGAGATGGGTACTTTAAAAGCAAACAGAGCACTATGAAAATATTTTGTTCTGTATTTTTGCCCACTGTTCATTTTGCTCCAGCAATGAAGGGGAAAAAAAAACCCCTTAAATAATTAAAAAACATTTGTGTTGGGAGGTGAGGTGGATAGTGTCTTCAGGGAAATAGCTTCCAAAATAAGAATATTATATTACACATGCAAACTGCAGGCACAACATGCTGGATTTGCATATATGTGCATATACAGATAGCCAAAGCTTCCAAGCCAGCCCCTGAAACAGCTGTATTTCATCCTTGGGAGAGCACCCCACAGCTGGATTCCACAGCTTCTGAAAAGTCAAGGAAAAACCCAACCCTCACATCTTGCTGAGCAAAAAAAAAAACAAAAAACAACCTAACCAAACCAGCCCCCAACATGTGAATGGACTCAAGTCAGCTGTGGGTAATTGGCTCTGTTATCTCGAACGTCACTGTTTCATCTGCCAACAGTGAGAGGCTGATAAACCCCGGAGTGGCTGGGCTGGGGAACAGCCCCAGCACCCCCCGGCTGTTCCTTTCCATCCCAGGCAAAGCAACTCCTTCTCCTGCCTCAGTTTCCCAATTAAACAAGGGAGACCAACACAACAGTGCCTCCCACATTGGGATATTGAAGGGAAAATGTGTCACTACTCTGCTGTCAGTGAACATCACTTCCGTTTGTCATTGGCTTGGAAAACAATTTTATTTTCTATCTCTTGTTAGAAACACCAAATGAAAGGAAAAAAAAAAAAGAAAACATGGGGGAAAAAAAAACCCTAGCCCACATTTTTCATTATATGGCATGAATTGTGTGTGCCACACAGATGGGTTATGTCTGTGTACAGCAGAGAAGGTTGGAGCTGGCCTCTGGGAGAAGTTGTGAGATGTCTTTCTGAGCACTGTTATGTTGCAAAATGGTGATGCAATTGCTGCTTTCATCTGGTGGCAGAGCTGCAGGCAGCATCTTCCCTCCATCCTTCCTCACCACTGGGGCTGAGATTTTCTTAAGTAATGGGAAATTTTGCAATGGGCTCTGTTACTGGAGAGGTGAGACGCTGAAAAAAAATTATTAAAAAAAATAGAACTTAAATGAGCAAAAGGAAGAAAATTAGCTCCAGGGAGATGAAATTGAAATAAATCCTTTTCTTTTGGGTTAAACTGTGTATTGTATGTTTTAAAAGCTTGATCTCGTGCTGACTTTGGGGACTTTGCAGGCAGCTCCAAAGCCCAGAGTTGGTCTTTCCCAATTATTAATAAAATAAAAAAAATAAGAAGGATTGCTTTTATAAAATAAGAAATAACTCATTTTTCACTTAGGGTTTGGAGTATTTTTTGGTAAGAACATGCCAAATTGTCAGAAGCTCAATTTGTTGAAAGAATTTATCTGTGTTGAGACAACTGCCATTGGCAAAAGCTAATTCCACCAACTGATGGAATTTTGTGTCGAAGTAGGGGAAAAAAAAAAGACAAGAAAGGGAGAAGGCACATCCCCAGCAACCTTATCAGCTTGGAACAGGACAGAGCCACACTCAGGCTTCTGTGCCAATAAAAACTTAATTATTCATACAAGTTCTTATGGAGAACAGAGGAAGACCAAGCACTGGGTGACCAAGAAGCTCCTCAGCACCAGCCAGGGGAAGGTGGCTGGGCCAGCAGGGTGCTGGGAGGTGCAATGGGCATTCCAGGAGCTCCCTTGAGCCAGAGGTGTTTGAGGTGCTGGAAAAGGGAAAGGGGTGCACGGTTCAGTCAGTTTGGCTTCATCCCAGGACAGTGCAGCATCTTCCGCAGGGTGTGAAAACCTGACTGACCTGACGCATTTCACACGGTATTGGCCAGTCTTATGGTTTGAGATCAGCTTTTGGCCCAAAGAAAAGGAGAAATCAATTTTAAAAAATGCCCCAATCAAGCCAATAATTCGCATTTTTCGTTTTTATTATTGGAAATATTTATATTACAGTAGCTTGGTATTTTAGAAGGCTATAAATGCATTTTTATATAATCAGCATTTTTAAAAGTCTATAAACATCCACTATGTTTGCCTAATGCCCTATAAAAACTTCCAAAGGAGCTGTTATTATCCAGCTTGTCACCTCACACAGGCTCCGAGGAGGAATTTTTTTTTCTTGTCTGCTGTTAATAAAATGAAGCAAACCATTAACAGCTTGGGAGCTGAAGGGAGAAGCAAAGGGGCTTGTAATCTTGGACTCCAAAGGAAACGTCTGCAGCTTTGCTCCTCACCTCTTTGAGATTCCCAACACGCAACAACAATTTTAAACAGACAAAATCAGTTTAGGTTACATAAATTCAAAAGCCCAAGCCTGGTGCTTTTAAAGTAACATCTTGCATTTTGTTTGGAGTGTTGCAATCTCTCGCATATCACTTTGAACTGGCTCCGTTTTACAGGCTGCTGAGCAGCTTCCTCAGGTTTCTTCGTTTAGAGGAGTTTTAATGCAGAATTATTATGTGCACACATGAATATGTTATTAGGCATATGTGTATATATGTATGCAAATATATATATATATATATATATATAAAGCCTGTCTGATGGTGGTGGTTGCACATCCAGGCCCCATCTCTCCCAGCACTCCCTGCATCCCCAACTCCCAGAATTATCAGCCCATGGAACAAGCCCCAAACCAAGTATAAAAAGATGCCACGTACTTTGGAGAGAACACAGATATTTTAGTCCCATTAGGGGCTCAAGGGTGAGTGTGTTTTTTAAAGCAATTAGTGAAGAGAGGAAATCTGTGTGCAAAACCCAGGTTTGGGTTTTAAACCATCTCTTAATTCACATCTCGGAGATTTGCTGTTGGTTCATCTCCCTTTATAGTTTGCTCCCGTTCCCAACATATCCCGGTGTCTGATGGATTCTCAACCCCAGGGAACCTGTCAGGGAGGTGATAACAGCTCACTCAATCCAAAGAAGGGCATGGCTGTGCCTGTAAGAGTGAGTGGTTCCTAAGAGCTCCCCTGTGGCCGGGGCAGGGTCCTGCTGGGGCAGCGGCAGCTGCACACCCCGGGCACTTTGTGATTCCAGATGTGCCCCAAAACAGCCTGAGAAGATGTTCTCCTGGCACACATCTTCTCCAAAGGGCTCCCCAGGGAGTACCAGGCAATGCTCCCTGTGCTGGCTGGGCTGGTATTTTGGGTAAAGGCCTTCCTGGGGTGATCCTGAGGTGAGTCATGGTGGAGAAGAGCTTCCATGGCTTCACCTATTGAAAGGGCACAGGCTGGGAAAGCCCTGACAGTCCTGGCTGATGTCCAGGGAGAAGCAGCTTGGACATCCCTGCAACAATGGAAAAAGGGAGGAGAAAAACCCAACAGTGGTTTATGTCAGTGTGGAGAAATTCCCAGGTGTTCCATGGGAAAAGGAGCTGAGGGTGCAGAGGGGACAGCGGTGATCACAAGGACCATGTTGGGGCAGAGGAGTGGGGACGGGGGAGAGGCTCTCCTACAGTCTCTGTCCCCACTGCCAGCCCCATGAGGGGTGTCAGGTTTGGTTCCTGGGCTCAGACAGATCTGCCTGAGGGCCACTCTATGTTGTGGTCACTGCAGAGATGGCTTTGGCACCAACAGGACACCAGACTTGGTGGTTTTGGTGCCACACACCTGTCCTGGGCTGTCGGAACACTGACGATGTGGAACAGCCTGTCCTTGGGAGTGGGGGGGCAGCAGAGGGGATCCAGGTTCCCAGCAGAGCTCAGGCTGAGACACAGAAAAAGCCAAAGCATCCCAGGACAGAGAGCAGACACCTCACGGGTAGTGGCTATTTCTGGCATTGTCCTCGGAGCTGGGGACCTCCAGGAGCCCAGGGACACACCTCTGGGACCTCCTGGGAGCCCTTCCCACCTCGTGGCACTATGGGGTGGCTCCTGCAGGCATTTCCTATCCTTAGATATTTTGCTATCAGCTCCCAACAAGTCTAACAGCCTCAGATGAGTGTTGTCTGATGGTCTCACATGGATGTCCTAAGTGGAGGTGTCCTTTGGGGTCACGGTGCTGGGTCTCTGTGAGTGGCCGTCCCTGTCACACAGCACACCACATCCATGGATTGCTGATAGGAGCAGAAGGTGTTGGGCACCTCACCAGGCTCATGCAAACTTCCTAACCCAGATCTACATCCAGCTATCACCACCCATGCATCCATTGCCAGGTGCTGGTTCCTCCAGCCCTGATCCCCCAAAGCCCACCCACAGCGCTGGTCTGTCAGCAGCATGAGGTGCCCTGGGGGTCTGAGATGTCATGGTCCTTCTGGGAACCTCAGTGAGGTGTAGAGACCTGCAGAGAGCTTGGCAGGGAGGGACATGGGATTGGGGAGGTGGTCCAGAATGGAGGTCTGCTGCAAGCAAGCAGAGAACTTTAGCTGAGTGCAGACATTGCCATGTGTGTCAGCATTTATTTACTACCCCCAGGTGACCTCCCCAGGGCCCTGGACATCTTCACTTTGAAGCTGGGTGTAACTCAAGTTTCTAGAGATGTTCACCTGCTTCTCTGGGCACAAGCCAAGGGCAGTACCTGCACTGCCAAAATCTCCCCTCCCTGCTGTACCACTGGATGAAACTTTGGAGGTTGGAAAGATCCTGTGGCCTCATAACCCAGGAGAGACTGCTGTGCTGGTAGTCCACATTAAGCACCTTGACAGGGGAGTTTCCCTGCCTGGCAATGAGGCTCCCCAGTGCTCTCCAGGTATGACAGAAAGTCCAACACCTTCCCAGCCTTCAGCATGTTTGGAGACCCAGGAGGACAGACATGGCCAGACAATGAGGTGCCCAGGATATTTTGTTGAAGGACTTGGCCCCAGCATGAGGTTTTTGAAATGCAGTTCTTCCTTCTGTAAGGTGAAAATTGGGATCTTTTGAGCTTCTTCCCCACCTTCTCACCTGGAGACCTTTTTACCACGGAGGAAGAAATAAAAATGAAAGAGAGGAAAGGAGAAGAAAAGAACCAAAGCAGGAGACAGCCTGAGGTTTTCCAGCATGGAAAGGTCTCCGCTCAGTGTCTCTCAACGCTGGTGCTTACCAAACATAGCCCGGGCCCCGCGAAACCTCGGACCGGCACAGAGTAGTAAGATGAGCTCCCTCTTTATTTGGCCTAGCTAAAAATAGCCGAGGGGAAAAAAAAGGCAGAGTCAGGACCCTGCAGGACCAGTAGTCAATGGGCTGCGAGGAGCGATTGAACTCCAAGCCCTGCTCGGCAGGCTCCAGCTGACGGGCTATTTTTTGCCGTGGTTGACTAAATATGGTCAGGGAGGGAAGAGCAGGAGCAGGGGCCGCGCGCCCGGGGGTGCGTGTTTGGGATGCTTCGTTGGGTATATAAGCACTGGAAAGGTGGACTCGCGTCCTGACCAGAGCTGCCCCCTCCCTCCGCCAGCCCCCCCAGCCGTGTGCATCCCCCCGCAGCCTGACCCCCAGCCCGGGCTGACCCCCGGGGGGGGGTGACAGGGAGGAGGAGGAGGAGGAGGGAAGGGAGTGGAGTGGGGTGGGGGGGGGGCTCGCAGGCACTGGTGCCGGCGCAGCCTCTCGCATCAAGGTGTGCTGCAATCCGGGCGGGCTCGGTGGGCGCTCCTTAACCCCCGGCTGGCCGCGGCGCTGCCCGAGCGCGCTCCCCGCCCGCCCCGCGCAGCCCCCGCGGCACCGCGCTGCCTCCCCGCAGCCCGCGGCACCGCGCCGCGATGCGCTGCAGCGGCGGGCATGGACGGATGGACTTGTGGCGGTGCTGGGCGGCGGGGGCGAGGTAAGGCTGGGTGGGAGGGGAGGGTTTGCCTGGTGGTTTTTTTTATTTATTTAATTTTTTTTTTTTTCTCTCCAAGTGAGGACTAATCCCATCCCTGGGCCTGCTCTCTGTTCCCTTCCTGCATTAGAGATTGGCTATAAGGGGAAGGCTGACGGCTGCAGCATGAAGCGCATTATTACCTTGTGATTCCATGACCCTCCTCTATGCATCCCTAACTCTCGAAAGCTGATTCAGCTTTCAGCTAGTGCTCTGGTGAGTCCTCTGCTGCAACAGAAGCTCCTAACTGGTATGTCTTCTTTTTTTTTTCCCCCCCTCTCTTCTGCTCCCTGTCTTGCCTTTAACCGCTACCAGCTCAGCTTGGTTTAAACACTTTTCCTGGCCAATGCAGGACTTACCTGCCAATCCAACTTACCCGGGGACTTAAATGTGGGCTTCTGCATACACAAATGTAAATGTGTGTGTGTGTGTCTGTGTGGGGATTTGCTGGATGTGTGTTTAATCTGTGGATCGCTGAGGAAACCTCACCCCCCTCTTTTTTTTTGTTCTGCTGTGGCATACTCCGCATTCAAAAAAAAAAAAAGCGAAAAACAAAAAAACCCACAAAAACTAACAAACTGCAGAGCAAGCAGTGCACTAGAAGAATCTGAACTGAAATGTTAGAACTTTGACATGCAACCGTTCTGCAAGGTTAAACCGGCCTTTAAATACCTAATTCAGACACAGGCTGGCTAATGACACCTGGGGGGATTGGGGCTTTATTTATTTATTTGCAACAAACTAGTGCTATAAGCTGATATCAGGCAGAGCAAAAGGGTGAGAGGTGGTTAAACTTAGCCTAACTTGCAATGATCTCAATGCTGGAGTGATTAACTGTTAAAATGCTGAGAAATGAGTATTAATTACAGGCGCATGGTTTGTGAACGATCAGAAAGGGAATATGGGAGGAGGAGAAGTTAGGTTTCCCTGCAAGGGTTTGGAATTCAGGTTACATGAAGTGTAGCATCAATTGACTGTTATTGCTTCTGCAACTCAGAGTTGACTGTGGTCATTATATTTTATATGACAGTGGTGGTACCTATCACATGAATATATAGACACCAGTTTGGTGAGGCGGATACTGTGGTGCACACACACACTCATGCAGATTTAGGTACGTTTTATAGCATGCATATGGATGTTTTATATGCATCTTTATGCATAGGTATATAAATGCTATATACAAGCAGGTGTAATGTATCACCCAGACACAGCCCATCTCCAGGCTGTGTGGGGAGTGTGGATACAGGTATATGTGTGCCTGTGCCAGAGGGAGTGTGCACTGTGTAATTGTATAGGCAGAAATCCGTGATTTGTGCTGTCAGTTTAATTGCTGGGTTCCTCTCGAGCAGATGGTTGTGTCTGTGGCTCCCAAGGTCTGAGCTCAGTCTCTCTGCCATGGGCTGTGCTGGGACGAGCATCTGCCTCCACCTCAGCCCCGCTGGTGTGTCCCTTCTCCAGTGCCCAGCCCTACGCAGGGGCTGGATACAAAGTCCCCAAAGGCTTCTGCTGCACAGCTTCAGTTTGACTTTGACACTTGGACCTGATCAGCCCCTTGAGCCTTGGGCAGAGCAGGGATATAATATACAGCATGTGGCTTTCCCTCCCTCTCACCCCGCTCCTTCCTCTTTTGCCTTCAGGCGGTACCTCAGGCTCTTCCCTCCCCTTTTATTTGCCCCTTGGCCTCTGCATGATCCAGGTCTCCATCCATTTTTCTCTCCAGAACAGCCACAGTTTTATTGCGCATGTTTTTCTGCCAAGAGCAAGCGTAGGAGCTCAGCGAGCCCAAGTGGGTTGAGGATAGTGGCTGATGTTCACCCACCACCACTCTACTCCTGGTGGTGGCTGGAGGACGGGATCCACAGGGTGCCTCTGATGTTACATGGAAGGCACCATCATGGCCATTTGTCTGCTCCTCTACCAAATGGCACAACCCTGGAAAGCACAAGATTCCACCCAGAACCTCAAAGCAAATTTAAATTGCCATGATGAACTCTGCTGCTGTGGTTGCGTCGTTGTCTTCAGTTCTAGTAAGGATTTATAAGGTCATTTTTCTAAAGCTCTTCCATAGGGCTCGCTTTAGGTGGCTGGCAGCTGCTGTCCTGCTAGTTTGGAGAAGTTGGGGACTATTTAGGATAGCCCATGTCAAATGCATTTGAGGAAATCAAATTGGGTACAAGGTGCAGATGTTTAACAGCCCAAGAAGTCTAGTTGCTGTTCTACTGCTGTCAGTCTGAAGGAAATTCAATACCATGGAGTGCTTGGCTGTGCAACACCCCACCACCAACACATTGTTTTTGTTGTTTGTTTGGGGTTTGTTTGTTTTTTTTTTTTTTTAATCTGAATCACTCAGACTTTCCCTCACACACTTCAGGTCTCCCTTTGCTTTAATTTCACTGCAGTCATGCATTACACCAGTGCCACAGCTCCATCTCTCTTCCCCTTAATCCAAACTAAAGGTTGAAATTTGCCTTTAAATGAGACAAATAATGATAGTTAAGAGGGCCAACAAACTGATGGAATGAGGGGGAAGCTGCACAGAGCCAGGACCGAGGCATGTGCTGGTGTTGCATGAGGGGTGTGAAGCAATTTTGGGGCTTGGGGCTGAGCACAGCGGATTTACACCCAGGCTCCATGCGGCCTTTGCTCTTCAGTGGTGCTGGAAGTCGATGGGGCGCGGGGAAATATTTGCTCCCCAGCTGGCAGTGATATTTTAGAAAGCAGTGAGACGCATCGATGCAATTAGGTATTCCAAAGTGCTTAGTTTGCCACTTGCTAAGTTTACTTAAACCCTCCTTAAAGGGTTCATTAGAAGACCGCGAGGAACGGTAAAATTCATTAGCACGGAGGCAGCCATTGCACATTTGTCTGTAAATTGGTATCGATCGGGCGCAGGTGAGGAGGCACCGTGCCCGCCCTGCTGAGCGAGCAGGCAGCGCCCGGCGTGACCTCCGCCGCGCTCCTGCCTAAATCCTGCCCATTACAGCCTCCCATTCAGCCCGGGCGGCGAGCGCAGCCCTGCCACTCGGCCCACATTGTTCAGGGAGCTTTAAAGCTCAGCACGGCTGCGAGGGAGGCGAGGGAGAGGGGCAGAGCTGCGTGCGGGACCGAGCCTCGCCGGGCGCAGCGCGGTGCCGGCCGGGGCGCGCAGCCCGCGGGGGCTGCGGGGAGAACTCGGCAAGGCTTTGGCCCGAGCTCCCAGCACCTCGCTTTGGCTGCCTTTTATGTCTGCAGGTCTTCCCAAAGCCCCTTAGCTGGCGTGGAGCTCAACCGGATGAGTTATTAGAAGCAATTTTTAATTATTTTTTATGGTTCATGCCCTGAACGCGCCAAAAGGCATGTGCTATCTTTTGGGGGTTGCTTATCTGTGGGGGTAGTCTCTCGCTCCCAGGGACCAGCAGAGGAAAAATCATTGGATTCACTAGGTAAGATGCTTTCTTCTTCCTATGCTTTAATCTCTACTTACTGATAAAGCAATTGCGTGTCTGGGGCTGATGAGTTCTCTTACTCTGGCGAATGGAGCAGTCCTTCCCGGTGTGGTTTGTAAATCAGTAGCTTGCCATTCGATTCTTGGCTTTCTGAAAACCAATTGGCTTTTTGTTTCCAAATTGTAGGATGGAGGCAATTGGGAATTGATAGATATTTAACTTTCTCCCACATGGCTTTGTCTGGAATGAAACCTATATGCATGTATAGCAAAGGCTTTCCTCTAAACCACATTTTTGTCTTTTTTAAATGCTGTAAGTTTATGATTTAGAATTAAACACCTACTTTTTAGGTGGAGTGGGAGGCTAGCTTTTACTCTGTGCTGTATATGTTTCAAAGAGCCCCTGCTAGGGCAGCCACTGGACCTCTGCTGCTTTGTGTCCAGTGAATTATGCAGTTCCCCTTCCCAGGACCCAAAATCCATCATCTGCCGAGGGCTCAGCCCAGCATTACTGGCAAGGATAGGGAGCTGGGGTGTGTGTCTGTCTGCACATAGGCTGGGCAGGAGGAAAGTCTGCTGGTTTGAACTGAGCCGTAACTCACTCTCAGGATGTAAATTGTAAATCAGCGTTATTTTTCCTCCTGTGACCATATAAATGCGCATATTGAAACTACCTGCTTGAGAGACATACTTCTTTATATGCCCATATGAACCTGGCAAGCTATGGAATGTAAAGAAGTATGTATTTCAGGTGGGAATCCTTCTCAGAGGAGCAATGTGTGACCCCGGGCAAGGCGGGGGAGAAAGACAGACAGATTATTTTATATTATTATTTTTTTTAACTGCCTGACCCGGCAGACTGACTGGGGAGTCAATTGATGATCTTGTTCCAGCGCGTGTATTGTTCTGTCACTTTGCCTGTGTCAGCAGGTGGAAATGCTCATCAGGACATTAAATATTCAATATGCTGACTGCGGCATGGGCTTTGAAAGGCGATGCCAGAGGAAAGCTGGCTGTCCGCTCCTGGGTTTTAACAGGGATGCAGGCCAATCACTCCCTTCTCCTGCTTCTCCATCGACCCTTTTTACCCCAAAAATAAGGCTGGATAGCAAACAAAGCTGGCTGATCTTTAAATCTAGGAACAACAAAAGGAGGTGGGTGGTGGGGGGGAGAAGAAGAGAGAGGAAAAGGAGACAACAGTTGTGACTTGGGCGTGTGGTGTTTTAGCTTTAAATTAGTGTGCAAATTCCGCTTTTTGAATCTTTCCCACATTAAAACTTTTTATGCTTACAACTGGTGAGAAGGAGATCATCCTTGTCAGTGTAATGAGCCATTGAGTCAGCGGATCACAGCCAAAGCCAAAGGACTGCCCTGAATATAGGGGTCTTAAATACAAAAATTAGATCCTTTAATTCTGGAAGCCTTTTCCTTTGTAACATTTAACAATGTAAAATAGTTGGCTGTTTTTTTCCAGGTATCCTACAATAATATGGCAAGATAAAAGAAATTTGGTTTAAAGACACATTTAATGTTCTGCCTAGGTGGGAGTCACATCTGAGGGTTTAAAGCTTTCAGCCCCAAATTTCCTCATGTTTCTTTGAAATTGCTATGATGTGAAAAGCTGAACTCCTCAAAAAGCTGCTCCTCAGTTTTCCAAACTCCAGTTTCCATCTCTTTGGGGCCACTGAGGGCAGCATTTTGCTTTTGAGTGATTTCCCTGCAACTACAACCCCATCTTTGCCTTGCTCACGGGCTCCTCAGGCATCGTTTGGTAGGTGTGGTGCCAGGACTTGTCATGCAGAGGTTAATCAAGTCTTTCCCATGGCAGCATCCTCCCCCAGACATGGGAACAGTCGAGGCTCTGAGTTTGGATTTTGGGGAGTCTTTATCTGTCTATTCACGGTGAGCGCCGCCATCACTTGTTCCAGGTACGCCAAGACGGATCAAACTCAAGCAGGTGCTTGTGAGTAGTGGGTGAGAAAAGGCAGGTTGGGCTGTTGTGGAGATTTCCTACCTGTAGGATTTGTGGGGTTTATCAAAGTGTTTTTTGTTGTTGTTGTTGTTGATGTTTAAATTAAACAGCATGGCTGATGGAGGTGTGGGCAATGCCGAGCCCCTTCCCAGCAGAGGAGGAGCCTTTGCTTTTTCTGCCAGGTGGCTTTGGGAAGGCTGGGTTTGCACTGGAGGATGGCTGGTGTGGACATTATCCTGTTGGTTTTTTCAGATGCTCTGGGTGTGCTGGGCCCTGGAAAGCTGGGGTGTTCCTGGCTGGCTGCGGCACTGTCCCTCAGGACCTGGCTGCAGGGATGCAGCAACCCCTGGGCTCAGCCCCACCAGCAGCCACCCTGCCTGGGGACAATCCTTGGTCCCCATGACCCACAAGCATTTGTTCTGTGCGTGTCCAGCCCCATTTTGGGGTCAGACTTAAATACGAAACTGGTAGGATGTTGGGAAATTAGCTGAACCCAGGCAGGAAGGCACTGGTTTCACATAGGATAGTAATTCTGCTCCTTTGTAAATCAGCAATGTTAACTTGAGTCTCTGGATGAAAAATGAGGACAATTCTCACCATTCTGCATATAACATAACATTATATCTAATATCTAATATATAATTTATATATTAAATTCCCCTCCTTTCTTTACTGACCATTTGTCCCTCTTCTTCTCATTTCCCTTCTCCTTCCTTTTCTCATTTTTCTTTTTTTTCTTTTTTCTTTTTTTTCTTTTTTCTTTTTTTTCCTTTTTTCTTTTTTATATTTTCTTTTTCTGTTCTTTTTTCTTCCCCCCTCCCTGTTTTCTTCCCCTTCTTAGGGGTTATACTAAAACCCCTGTTCCACTGCATGTTGCTCTTTCAAAGGTGTTTGTGGTTTGATTTACAGCAGATACCTGCATTTGTAATGCAATTTTTATCTCCTTCCCCCCGCCTCTCTGAATTAATACGCTTGTTAATCACATGGAATTGCTAACTTTAGGAAGTCGCTAAGTGCTCGGATTTATTTTTTATGTAAATATTTTCAAAGGTATAATTCTGAGCGCTGTCTCGCAGCATGGCAGCGGAGATGGCGGGGGAAGCTTTGCCATGAACAATTGCTTGGGCAATGTTAAAAATGAAATGGGTTGGATGTGGCCCCCCAGGAGCCATGGTAGCCTTGCTGTTGACACCAATGGAAGCAGGCGATGGCTGCAGGCCTTCACCAACCGCTTTGCGCCATCCTTCTGCTCCATGGCAACTCTTCATCCCTTTTACACCGCTTTGGATTAAAACTGCGGCTGTTACGTTGCACTGAGCCCGCTCTGTTTTACAGCTAAATTAAAGCCACTTCTCTTAAGCTTTCTATAAATTGGTGAGCGTCTCCTGGCCTTGAGAGGCGTGGCGGGTGTGGTACGAGGAGCCCTCGCGCTGTACCTGCAGCGCTGGGATGCTCAGGTGCGCCCATCCATCCTGCGAGCCGAGTACTGCGCAGTGCCAGGCGCAGAAACAGGAGCTCTGAGAATTGTAAAAGCCATAAATCCAGTGGACCAAATTAGTTAAATTTTTCTATTCTATGCCTCACAAAATCCAGCCGTTCTGGAGATGAATTCCCCGCATGTAAGCGGAACTACCGGCAGGTATAAGATGGATATTTCGCACGTGCACATGAGAGCACAGGGACAAATTTGTGCCATGCGGTTTTCCCTGGCGGGTTTTTCTTTTTTCTGTACTTTTGCGTGTTTGTTACATTGATGATCCATTATTACAGTTGTTACTATTACTTAATGTTGGAAGACAGGTGGTCCCATAAATTCTAGCACTCTCTATTTTTTTTTTTTTAAAGGGGGGGGCATGTTTGCAATTCAAGTTTAATAGTGCATTCATCAAGAGCAATAAAGCATTTTATTGCACAAGTATTTCAAGGGATGTGCCGGCCCTGGTAAAAGCATTAGTAAAGGGGTGCATCAGCAATCTCATTTAAAACTGTCGACCCAACGTGAAAAATGTTGCGTTGAAGAATAAACTGCTATTAAGCATGATTAGATTGACCTGCAGGACAGATATTTTAGTTGCAGCAGCACAAGTCGATCAAAGTGAGCATCGCTTAGATTGCAAATTTTTTTTTTTAATGCCCTAAATTAAAAATGAAAGAGCCTTAGAATATTTAGGACCAGAGTGTGACTTTGGGGGTGAGAGTTGTGCATTCAATTTGAAGCAGTTTGGGAAAGTGGGGAAAGGGGGAAAAGGTATTAATTGCTGCCCCTTTAGCATACATTGAAAATATGTTACTCAGATCAACCAATCAAAAAAGAAATTGTGCTGACTCAGCACTCGGGCTAGTCTGCACGTCCGATTGCAGAAGAGATCAGCACTGCACTGCAGTATCTTTCCCTGCCTTTGACACCAGCCTAGCTGGGCAGGGCTTCCCTTGTGTTTCCCAGGACTGGTTTAGGCCCAGAACAAGAGAAGGCCCTGAAGAGAGGAGGAGAGAGTCAAGGTTGCACGAGCCTCGAGCTGCTAACAATCCTTTTTAGTCAGTAAGAAGGAGCTTCCATGCTAGGTTTGCCCTGCCAGATGCAAGCGGCATGAATTGCTTGGGAATATATCTATTTTTAAAGACTTTCACCACATCTTGCACTTAGCAGTGACTGTGGGCGAGGGGGTGGTGTGTTCCTAGCAAGAGAAATATCCTCGCTCCTCAGCTCTGATGCCTCCCCGGAAAGCCCAGGGCTGATTTCAGTGCCGCACTGGTGGGTGCCTCCTAGAGAAGATGCTGGGTTAAATGTTTGCTGTGTGATGCTGAAGCTGCTCTTGACCTCAGCCAAGCGGACAGCGATGCTGAGAGCTGCCTTCCCACTGGGATGTGGGAGGGGTCACGCTGAGAGCAGCCCAGTGCTCCAAGGATGGACATGGACTCCACTGCTGGCTTGTTGGGGTTGCAGACAAGTTGTGTAGCTTGCTTGCCTCAGTTTCCCTCTGAGGTAAAGTAGGTTCTTGCTGAGGAGTTGTTGAAGCTGTGTTTTCACTGTGAGGCTGGAGGTGGAGGTGGCCAGGGTAGATGGAGGCAATGACATGAGGCCAAGATTGTCCTGGTTTGGTTGGCATTGGCTTGCCCAGTTCTGCCTGGTGTGTATTTGGGGAGATGGTGCAGCCTGCCTGGACTGTGCCCCTCTGCCCTCGTGCTGCCATGCAAACACTCATCTGCATTCCCCACACCTTGGAACAGGTGTAAGGTGTGAGGAATGGAGGCTGGACCTCCATGAGCCCATGGAGCCATGGATGCCTGGGGGGTATCCCAGTAGGATGAGGGGTGATGGGGTCCGTGGGGTGCTCCAGCACTGTGGGCCTGCTTGCTGGTGACCAGTGTGGCCATGATCCTGCGTGCTGGGTGACTCTGCCAGCACTGAGCAGATTGGGCTATGCCAGGCTTAACCAGCTGTGCATGCCCAGCTCTGAACACCTTGGTGGGCACCTACAGGTGGAGCAGTGTCCCTGTGGGCTGCTGTCTCCTGACCACTGCAGCACCCCGTGATGCTGTTGAAGTGTTTTTGCTCGCACTGTGTAAGCAGCTCCCTGGGTTAGTCTGTATTTTTCCAGAGCAGTCTGTACGGAGGAGCAGCGCTGGTGGATGACCCCCTTGTGTGCAAGGGGAAGGCTTTCAGACACAGATATGTCTTGACTAAAGCAGGATTTGATAGTCAAAGGTTTTAGCAGTTGGAACAGTTGCTGGTGGTGCTCAGGAGGCTCAAGGGAAGCAGGTGACTGACATCTCCAGCAGATGCAGGGTTTTCCTTTTTTTTCCCTTTTCCTTTTTTTTTCTCCTGAAGCACAGAGCCATGCCTGTAAATGCCTCGCCATGCCCAGATATGGCCTGTGCTGGGACCACTGCCGCTATCTAAAAAAGCCCTGGGCAGACTGATGAGCCTGGGGGAACTGGGGAACAACTGCTATAAATAGTGCTCATTCTCAGCTGCCCTTCTGGGGGGACAGGATTAGGTGGCATCTGGGCAGCCAGGAGGCGTGGGACTCGTGACCACCAACCGCAGAAGTCACCCAGCAGCTGTAAGGACAGGAGCCATTCCTGCAAAGACCTTACATAGGCAAGTCAACCCTGGCATTTGGGGAGTCGGATAAAGCCACAGGAGCAGGAATCCAGTGACCTAAGAGCAATTGAGAATAAAGTTCACCGCAACGGCCGGGACAGAGCTTCCAATCTGAGCTGTGACCTGGCATTGGAGACAGGACTTGGCTTTTGGTTTTTCAAGCTGCTTGGTGCAAGCAAAGGAAGGTGTCAGGAGGGAGATGGTGACACGGGAAGCAAAGTGTCACAAGGAGCTGCTGAGATGAAAAGACTGGTGTTCCCTTCTGGGAGGCTGCGGGTTAATTTGCTTGTTAATTTCCTGGCAGCAAGACTATTGGAAGCTCTGATTTAATATTTGTGTTTACTTTGGGTAAACAAATTAACAAAAAAAACCCAAGTCTTAATAATTTAAGACACCAACTTGATTGAAGCTAGCAGAAAGTAATGAATCTCATGAGGTCATTTCACTCTCAGCCTGAGAGGAGGTGGGCACTGCTTGGAGCTCATGGCCATGGGGATGTAGGGTAACTGGTCCCTAAAAGTGAGGGGTGCTTGTAACTATGGACTGCAAGAAAGTGAAACAGCTTTTGAAGGAGCAGAGGAAAAGGACTGTATATTGTGCTTTAATTAAGCTCAGCCTTGAGTATTTGAAGGGAAATGATGGAGCAGGGAGCGAGGAAGGTTTGGCCAAACAGAGAAGGTGCAGGTGATAACTGAAAGGGATGTACTGAGATGTGTGCAGTGGGAGACTGGGGACAAAATCATGGAGCAACATGCAGCTTGTTTCTGAGTGGGATGGAGACTGGAATGTGCAGGCAGGTTGAAATGGGTATTTATGTCCAGGCTTTGCCCCTTCTGTCTCTCACAGTGTTAGGGCTGTGCTGCACCACTTTGCCTTCTTTAAATTAAGCCAGCTTTGTCCTAAAGCCTTGTCTTTGAGACAATAAGATGCACCCGCTAAAATCTATTGTGCCATTTTTGCAAAGCCCAGCAAAAGTCGCCCGTGCACCGTCCCCTCCCTGTCCTCCACGCTCATTTAGCCTATTTGAAACTGAATTTATTCCTGGGAAGGTCCCCATCAATTTGCCTTGCTCTTTTGTTGACAAGTTTATTAAAAACCTGGGCAACTACATATTAAACTTTTATCAGTGTCGAGGAAGAATACGTCCTTTGAGCGGCCACAAAAGTTATGGATTGGGGCTTAATGTTTCTTGTTCCACCATTTGGCTGAGTCAGCGTAACAAATAAAAGCTGCCACTTCTTTTTTTTTTCCCTTTCTTGAGAGACAGTTCCCTTAACAGAGTAAGTAACTGTGTCCAGTAATGCAAAAAAGGTTTCAGGTCTGGGTAAACATGAGGGTTTTTGTTTCTCTTTATGCCCATAAGTCTTGAATAATTTGAATAACTAATATAAAATAAGAAAATATGAACCCTGGAGAAAGTTATTGCTGCTTAGCTCTGAGCCAGTAGTTTTGATAAAATAACTGTTACTTTATAGTGTTTACATTAAAAATTTGCTGCAAATTAATAATTGTTGTACTGCAAGTGATGTGTTTTCATGCAGTGTGAGGGCAGGAAGGGGTTGGAGCGATGTTGGGTTGGGGATGTCCCTTTGCACTACTGCAATAGGGGATCTTCGCTCTTTTTCTTTAGTCATAAGATGAAACAAAGAGGAGGGCAATATGTTGCACCAAAGATGTTAAAAATAAAGCGTTAGAATTGCATAACCTAGTTCCCGTTCTGCCGTGCAGCTGAGTTTTTAGGAGTTGAAAGAAGCCTGAGAAATAATTGGTGGGAAGGAGTTTAAATTGATATAACAACAGTCAGGCAGGGCGAAAAAAGTGAGCACTGGTGGGACTAAACCACAATTCTTAAACTCTGCTGGGCAAATAAATAAATAACACAGCATCTTTCTCTGCCTGTCACCGTGTCCAAGGATTTTTTAGTTCTTAAACAGGTCTGCTGGCATAATTTGTCAAGTCCAACAGGGAGGTTTGCGTGTGACAGCCGATTGTTTTTCACCAGGCACAGTGGTGCACCAGAACCATCCTGCTGGCTCGGAGCAGCTCCATAATTAGACAAGAGTTAACATTCCTGTATGAGGTGGCTCATCCCTCCTGCCCAGGGCATGGCACAGCCCATCCTGCGCCGTGCCCGCGGCGGCGGGGAGCGTTCCGGACAAATCCCTCTGCCTCCAGGAGTTTATCTGCATCACCATTTGCTCCAATTATAACTAATTGGACACATATTGCATTTTCATAGAATCTAATTTTCTATTGATTTTAACGGGACTGCTGGTGTTTTGTACTATTAAGTGGTAATCTCGTATCAGTTGCTGTTTAAAAACGCTGAGTGCACTCCCCTGTACGGGATTATGCAGTCAGCACATGTTTTAAAACCTGTTTAATTGTTAGGTCTGTAAAATGCACAAACTGTATTAGGGAACGGCTTTGTTCTCTTTTGAGAGTGTGAGTAGCAAAACAAAAAAATCCAACTCCACAACTATTTCCACAGCCAGTTTCAGGAGGTGCAGCTCCCAGAGACCTGCTCAGGAAAAGAGCTTTGTGCTTCGGGAAAAGAGCTTTGGAGGGACCCTCTTGATCCCACATGGAGCCAGCTCCCTCCAGGTAATGATGCTCTGCCTTGTCGGAACAGAGCAGGTCCATGCTTGACTGTTTGTTTTACAGGAGGCCTAGGACCAAAATTTGGGTTCAGACAGAGAGAAGGTCACTTTAGATGCTCTGTATGACAAAGGAATAACGTGATAACTGTAGGGTTTGGAACTTTATTCTCTGTCATAGATATTGCCATGTACCTTGGCAATACACCCAAATAAAACCAGATTATCAAATTAGCCATTTCATTTCAGCAAGTACTCTTTGAAGCAGGGTGAAAGCAACAGTCCTCTGGTCAGCACCACTTAAATAAGAGATTTAAAGCAAAGATTTAGGAGAGGAAGGGAGAGGTGGCCTGGCAAAGAGCATTTCCAGCAAAGCACAGGGACCACTGGCTCAGGGATATTGGATAACAACAATAATGGTGGAGAGGGCTGATTAAAGGGGATGGAAATGATGTTTTGGGGCAGTTGAGTTACCCCGGGGTGCTGGTGAGTTTCCTGTCAAGTTGCTGCCTTCACTGCTCATTAGCAAGAGCCATGTTGTGTTTATTGCAGACAGGTGAGTTCATGAGGGTGTATAAATTAAATAGACACTTTATTAAGTTCAGGTAATAGTTTTGGTTTGAAAGACTGAGTGGCTACTGCAATGTCAGCAACTGCCTTACTGCACAAAGGAACTGAATGCTTTTTAATTAAGTCAAATAAAATCCAAGCAGAAGGCTCTTGAGCCTTGTCTGGAGTCTACTTTTTGGGTTGAACATCTTTAATTTTAGAAATGTTAATAAAACACAGTCTACTTTTCCCCCGTAATAACGTAAGTTCAATTAATATTTGATGTCTGTAAGGAAAAGGATAAAAGCAGCGAGCTTGTATTTTCTGGTTTACAAATGGCACATTGGGCAGAATCCTGCAACTGTGGCATTGATTTAAACATCCTCACAAAGACACCATGCAATAAAGTTGAATCATCTGCAGTATAAGTATGTCTGTTTGGGGAAAAAATAGCAATGTGAGAGAGTAGACATTTTCCTGTATTATCAAAAGCCACTTCATTCTGAGGAAATTTCCTCCAATTTAGTAATGTTTGGATGGAAATCAAATAACACATTAGCTTTGGGAAAGGGGAAAAAAAAACCTTCCAAAGCTAATTACAAAGGGAATGTGCACTTCATTAAGATAAAGCTGTAGGAAATCAATGTTCTGTATTGTTGTTTTTTTCCTTTTGATTGGATTTTAGAATGATAAATTGTTCATGCATTTGATCTAAAAATGATTTGTTTATTCAGATGAAGAGCAACAGTATTTTGTCTCATTTGGCCTTTTAGCTTATAATGATAATGGCTTGGAGGGCTGCTCATTTCTCAGAAGTGTATTGGACTGGAAAAGGCAGGAGATTTCTGGACTCAGAAGGATGGGTCCCATGCAAGGGTTTGTTGTAGGCTAATTCTATTGCATGTTGAATCTTCTGCTTCATTAGGATTATCGACAAATGCTGATAAATTCTTTGGCTTTTCTGTACTGTCTATAACACATCTTTATTAGAATATTGAGGCTGGAGTGGAAAGATCTACAGTAGAGGAGATTCTCCTGTTGGGTACTACTGACCCCACTTGCCACAGCACTGGGAGCTCTTGCCCATTTTCCTGGATATAATCATGGACAGCAGAGCCAGCAGCCAGGCACAGGCACCACACAAGGGTCACCAGAGCAGGAAAAGCCAGGCATGTGTTTGTTCTGCTGTTTTGGCCTTGATTCACCTCTAACCCCTCACTCCACGTGCCCATGGCTCTCCAGTGCCATCCCACAGCTCCTGTTGGCTTTGCCCAGCTCAGGGTGGCAGGGCCAGGAGCAGAGCCATGAACAGGGAGGCACCAGCTCCTCCCACACCTTTCCACCTTCATGAGGAGATGATTAGACCTGACTTAGCTTTGAACACTGTGTTGGTGTTGGGTGGTTGAGGTTTTGGGCCTCTTTTGGGGCACTGTTGCAGGCTGCAACATTGGCACAGGCAGGAAGGGAGAGCAGCACCAATCCCTGCCTGGCTGTTAGGATTGTCAGACTTTACTGTCAGATCTTGCCTGTTGAATCCCTCCTATTTCATAGTGAGGGAGGCCCACTGGCATTTGGAAATGAGCCCTGCCTCACTAGAGAGATCAGGGGCTTCAGCACAGCTCAGACCTCTCAGACCACATCTGTAATCCAGCTTGTTAGGGTGGCTGGTACAGCCCCAGAGACCAGCCTGGCAGTGCCTGGGCTGGCAGAGACCTGGGCTCCCCTTACTGGGAGGCTGCAAGTCCCCGTGGGTTGCATCCCTCCCCAGCTTTATAACGTGGGCTGCTCTTTCTCAGCTGCTGGGAAAGCCTCATCACCAGAGAGACATCATTAGTTTTGATTAATGGCATCCAGAAGAGAAAACCTAATTTTCTAAAAAGGAAAACCTTACCCATAATTCACTGCAGAGAATTTAAACAAAATGTTACAGAACATCCACGGTGACTCACATTGATTTCAAATATATTCCAAGACACTCCCCAAAGCAAAGTAGAGAGGAGTGGGGACAGCTCTGGTCCCCAGCAGAAGATGCTTGGTGTAACCCCACATCTCTCTCCCACAGTGCTGCTTTCAAAGGACTGATCTCAAATCAACAAGGCTGGGACAGTGCACACATACCTGTGGAGCAGACTGTGTTTGAGGTGGTGATGCTCAGGCAGTTTGATGCACTCTATCCCAAAATCCATGTGCCCATCAGGACTTAGCTCTGTACAGCCTTGCTCGCTAATGGCATTTCCACCTGTACCCAATCACCAGTAAATAATTACTTTCCTTTGCCTCCCATAAGTTACCAAAGGATGAATTTAATACTCCCAGGTCTTGACTAAGTTTCCATTTAGTTCCTTGGCTTGATTGACTCTTGAAAAGGTACCTACAGATAACTTGATTAAATTAATTGTAGAGCTCTTTTTTAAAAGCTATTCTGTCTCCCTTTCTCTCTCCATCTCTCTCTCCATTTATTTATAGGCAGCTTAGAGTAACGGGTTTGGGCAGTTAAGTGATCTGCAGTGCTTGCCGTGACAATGCGAAGCCTGGAATTCTTTGGGAGATAAAATGCTGGCCCACTTGCAATATTTCTGCGTGCAGAGGTTCCAAGCACAGGTGCTTTTCCCTGCTATCATCTTGCAGTGTGGTGGGCTGTAAGGGAGAGGGGGGGAAAAGTCACCTTTGCCTTCTGACGCATATAAATTCTTTAAATAGGTTATGCACATGGCAATGTGCAATATCTGTGCGTGGCTCCGGGTTAAGAAGGAAAGGCCTGACTTTATTGGCTGCCACTGCAGAAATGATCGGAGCTGCTGTGATTTTTAAATTTGATTTACTGGGTTATTTTTAGCAGTGGGGTGTTCATGCTGCAGGGCTCTCCAGGAGAAATCAACACCCCAGTGTTGAGATGTGAACCATCACAGGAGTGGCTTGGACAGCAGTGGTGCTCCAGGGACTTGCTTTCCCCATTTGGGGACAAATTGCCAGATTATGAGATTGCAAGAAAGTAAAGCATTTTTTTGTTTCCTTTCCACCACTTTCCTGTTGGTTTCTGGTGAGCAAATACAACCATTGCTTGAGCAGGCCTTAAACCTCCTGAAAATGCTGATTTTAATGCCAGATGAGAAAACACAGGAGGCTTCACAGTAGGGAAGCAAAGTTTGCTAACCTCTAAAAAAAGATTTCAGGTGTTCCAGTCTTTTCCCTCCCATTTTTCAAGGAGAGCCCTGAGGGGAGAAGAGTTCTGCAGCCTGAGTTCCTTGGCTGTGGGCTGGGCTGGTTGTAGCAGGCGACATCTGTGCTGCTGCTGTGTGTTAGGTGTCACTTCAGACACCAAAACACGGGGATGAAGGAGGACAGCACACCATAAAACACTGAAAGGAAAGGGTGAAGGAGGTGATAATTAAAGCATCTGGATGAAAACAGTAGCTTAACATTTACTTATGTCACACTGTAATAGCAACGTGGCTCTCAAAACAGAGCCAAATATCAAGTTTAAAAACGCTTCAGGCTGATGGTTACTGCTGCAGACTATTCCACTGCTGTTCAACCTGCCTCTTTAATTCAGACTTGCTCTTCAGCTGTAGCCTCTAAGAAGCTTAAATAAATCCTGACTGCCTGAAAGTGAAGCCATTTGAACCAGTGCGGCATCAGGCAGCAAGTTCAGAAGAGGTCCAGGCAGCTGGGAAAGAAAAGACCCTGAGGAATTCTCTTCTCTGCTGCCACAGCCCATGAGGCCAAATGCTTTGCTAAAGCTGGTAAAATGGAACCAAATCAACTGTTCAATGGATTTGGTCCCCTTCAACCAGCTGTAGCTGTGCATTGATCTCTCAGACGCACCTTGGAGGATGAAACACTTGAACCCGACCAGGGCGGCTCAGGTAGAAGACAAATGGCCACTTGAACACTGCTGATAAGGAAATGATGATGATTGGCATCTACAGATCTATCACTCAGGCTCTAAACTGGTGGGCTGAGCCTGAGTCATTATGTGGTTGCCAGTCAATTCTGCCTAAGGGAGACCACTCAGGATTGATAATCTCTATCAGCCTCTCCATTGATCTCAGCTGTAACCCAGTGTGTTCCCACTGCAAATGCTGTGCATTTTCATGTGTTTGCTTGTACACACCCAGGAGCCCCGTGCCTCAGTGTTTCATCTGCCACAAGGAAGAATAAAGGTTTTGATCTGAAGTTCCCTCCTTGTGTTTTGTACCATGCGCCGAGATGCTCCTTCAACAGCTCTAGTGAAGAAATCAGCTGTTACAGGGCTACCAGAGCTGGGAAGGAGTTGGGAATACCAACTGCTTCCTCACTGCCCCAAACTGCAAATATCCACAGTCTGCACTAGCCAATGATGTTTTTTTTGTTAATGAGATATAAGCTGTGCTCCTAAAAAAGAGTCCCCTCTTTGACTTTGTTGACCTAAAAGACTTGTAAAGTCTCTACCCCAGTCTGGTCCTTATAAGCTGTAATGTTATGCTAATGGAGTTAAAGAAAATCGCTCACTTTCCCGTGTAATAATGATTGGTGGGAAAGTAAGCTGGGCGTCATCCTTTCCTAGCCATCATAAATCTATAGGACTCTCACGAGCTATGAATATTGTAGCTTTAATGAGCCATTTGGATGCAAAAGTCTGATGGGAGATTATTCATGTCTTTACTTCTTAACAACACCTGGCCCAAGTTAACCCCTGGCATGAGAGTGTGCAGAGATTTGTCTCTTTTCACACGCTAGAAATTAGGTTTACTTCATTTCACATCCGTGGTCCTTTAGGTACCATTTAAGTGTTCTTACTAGGGCCAAGAGTATTCATGTGCTTCAAGATAAGGAGTTGTTTGATGGATCTGAGGCTTAACATGCATCTAATATTTATGTCACTGAGTATTTAAAAGGCAAAGACATGAGGAGCAGTGTTACTGCAGGACTGCCTTTCCTCAGCTAAAAGGAAAATATTGCTTACTTGATCCTGCTGGCTCATTTTTCTGCACTTTAACAGTGCCTAAGCATCCATGTCGATATCCCACTGAAGTCTACATGTGTTTTTTTTCCCATATACTTCAGTCAGATCAGGTACATTTTACTTCTTGCCACCAACAGATTTCTTAGGAATATGTAAAAGAAATTACAGGTTCTGTTTTTTAATTTATTTATCTTCACAACTGCAGCATCTTTCTAAGCACCCAATGATGCACCCAAAAGGGCTTTGGCCTGTCCTGATAGAAGATTGCAGCGAGTGCAAAATGCATTCGTTGATGTTTTTGCCTGCAAATAGAGGAAAAGGAGCAGCTCCAACAAATCCCTGTATTAGCATGGAGGCAGTTTGCAGCCGTGGG
The DNA here is from genome assembly GCA_003676055.1 of Chloebia gouldiae. Taxonomy (NCBI): domain Eukaryota; kingdom Metazoa; phylum Chordata; class Aves; order Passeriformes; family Passeridae; genus Chloebia; species Chloebia gouldiae. Next base: position 1,573,227 of record QUSF01000056.1, read on the forward strand.
TAGTGAGGGTGCTCATTGCTTTCCAGTTCAAGCCTCACAGCACAGCTCTGCCCTTGGCAAAGCAGCCAAGTGGCCACCACCTCTGTAACTCTGAGTGACCTCTTGACATGCTATCAGTCCTGGATGACTAATTGCTTTGTAATTATCCATGCTGTTTTCTGTGCACTGCTCAACCCCAGTTCCTAATTCCCATCTCAGAAGGATCAAGCAAAGGCATCTGCTGAGGCACAAATGACTGTCCAGGCAAACCACCTCAACGCTGCCACTGCCAGTCCTGAGATTCCTGAACATCCTTGGGATGAAAGCACAAGGGAAGGGAAATCCTCAGCACAGTCCCTGATTGCTGGCGGTCTGGGCTGTGAATGATGTTGGGACTCTAGAGGAAAAGGTTGAGTAGAAACAGATGCTTCCAGCAGGTTGTAGCCTGGGTTTCCAAAATACCATGCTCCTTCTGCCTGCTCCCACAATCTGGGTTATTTTCTCTTGTTCCCCAGAGCTGCATCCAGTTTAAACAACACCATTATTAACATTCTTCCTTGGTAATGATAATTAAGTTACTAAAAAATGTCAAATGGGGAAGCTGGAGGCATTGCAACTTGAACAAAAACAGGGAATGTAAATGAAATATATTTTCCTTAAAGAAGTTTGGTATCCCCAAAGTCACCTTGAATAGCAGTGAAGCTTCCAGTTCTCTGGAAGCAAGAGAAGATACAAATTCACAGGGATCCTAAAAGTTGAGCCATGCATTTAGATGCCTAAATGTGGATCCCACCTTTAGGCACCCATGCTTGAAGATTTCTGGCTGTGTTTTTATTGCCTAATTATGTCTTTATGGAATGAGAAATTCAGTTCACTTAGCATGGAATTTCTATACCAATACAGCCATTATGGCCTAGGAAATATGAGGCCCAAGAAGAAGGCAGCAGGTAGACTTCAGGGGAACTCTCTAGGGACTGATAATGTGTAGGAACAAATGTAAGGCATGGGCCAAAACATTGTAAATATCCTTCCCAACAATTTGTGTTTCAGCCTTGCTCACTCCCAAATCCTTCCTGAGGCAACAGCAGGGTTTGGAGCTTGCTGATATTTTCCCTTTGCAGCCGGGAGCTGCCTGGACCCTGAACCCATCCATGGTCTGAAAATTGGATCTGCTTCGGTCGATTTCCCATAAAGCACAGCTCTGAGTGGAAGTCTTACCACTGACTTTGAAAATCCCAGGCTCAGGTCCTGGCTAAGTCATTAGAAACTTTTAGCCAACCATTCTAAACTACATCAAATCTAATTGTTTCCCACATCCACTAAGAGGCTGCTCTGATGGCTCACCAGACACTGCTGGTTTCCTGGAAACCCTATTAGCTTCTCAAACAAGGCAATCCGGAGGACTCAGTCCTGCAAACCTTTTGTGCAAATATTAAATAACAGCGAATAATTAGCAAGAATAATCCTTTTTGCTTGACCCTCTTCTGTAATAAAGACCTTTGTCGGTGAATGTAAACGTTATTTTGAGGAGCAATTCATAATCTAGAGCTGAACACATCAGCCTAAATACACTAATACTCTAATATCCATATTTGTACAGGACTTAAGACAGACAAAAACAGGCATGCTCTCTGTCCCAAAGACCTGAGAGCATTTACCAGTCCAACACAGGAAAAAGAGGTGGCAAAAGAGGTGGCAAAAGAAGTGGCAAAGAAAGGACCCACTTCTGCCTTTGATCTTCAAGCGTCTAGGTGGTGTGATCAGATCAGCTGGATTCTGTCCATGGAGGTTTATTCTGTGCATCCTTTTCCTTCATCTGTTTTTCTTTCTTTTTTTTTTTTTCTTTTTTGTTTTTGTTTTTGTTTTTCTGAGACGGGAGAAAATAAACGACAAGCAAGCCAACAGGCAGATAATTGTTCTGTGCTGACAGTTTGTCAAGTGATGGAAGCACAGTTTTAGTCACGAGATCTGCGTTAAAACGGCGAGTGAGCAGAAGTCTCTTCTTTTCCTCCCAGATGGCATTGACATATAGCCTGAAGGGGCAATCAGGATACAAAGCTAAAGATGGTTAAAGACATTAAAAACTGTACAATGTGAGCACCATCCACACCAGGACCATCATCCAGGAGGAAGATTCATCCTGACATATCAGGCAGAAGTCAGATCTTCTACTGGTGTTATATAAAGCTGTTGAGCCAAAGTATTTTTGAGATAGAAAAAATATATATATTCCTGCTACTAACTATGTCTTTTCCAGTAGGTCTTTATTGACTCTTGAAAAGCAGTGACCAATAAATGTAATGATCTGCCTTCCCTTTTCTTTCTGTGTGAACAATATCTTCTGCAGGGTGTTCATCACTGCAGGCAATGAGTGGCTTGAGCCATTCCTGACCAACACCACTTCCCAGCAAGACGTTGAATGCATTCTCTTCATCACACTGTTTCCCAGATGCTGCCAGGGCTTTTGTCAATGATAAATATTGCACTCAGGATAAGATTATAAATCTTGCTAAAGGATGGAGGGAATTTGAATTCTGCATTCCTTGGATTTGGTATTGTGTAAGTTGCTTAATTAACTTGAACAAAGAATGGGCTTAATAACATTGCATTTTTTAATAAGCAAGCAGTGCAGCTGGAGGGATAGAGAACCATGAAGAGAGGAGTTCACCTGCAGGAAAATATCCTATACTTCCCCCAAAAGCGATAAAAATGTCAATACATTGACACAACCCCTAATTAAAAATGACTGCCATAATCACGCGTATCATAGCCGTAGGACATTAGTTTGGATTAAACACAAACAGCAGGATGTGCTGCACACGTTTTCCAAAGGAAGAAAGGGTTGGGTGGTGGGATCTCCTGCACACGCAAGTGAGGAAAGATCCCTCGGGTGAAGGCTGCTCCTTCCCTGCCCTTCCCGCTGAGCTGCACGACGGTGACCGCCTGCGAGCCTGAGCTGTTTGCAGCCAGGAGAGGAACCATGTCCACGTGCCCTTTCTGGCTGAGCTTGGAGCAGACGTCCTTCCCTTCGTGTCTGACGTGGCCAGACAGAGGGAGCGTGGCCAGGCGGAGCAGCCCCGCGGCTTCGTGCATTGCCTCAGCTCCTGCAGCAGTGCTCAGCTCTAGTAGCACCCAGCCTGGGTGTGGATACGTCCTCCTTTCCCTCACAAGGGATAAAATCCCTCATTTTGGAGCATTCAGAAAGTAAAGGGACAATAGAAAATAGCTTGTCGATGCTCCATGTCAATTATATTATGCAATTGGCCTGCATGGATTGGATATGGATTTAATGGTTGGACTTGATGATCTTAGGGGTCTTTTCCAACCTGAATGATTCCAAGAGAGACTCCCTATTTTAATGTTCAACTGCTCTTGCCTTATGCTTGTGATACTGATGTGCACCCAGGGATCTGAGCTGGCTCTAAGCACTTGTCTTTTATTCTACTACACCAAAAATAAACACTGAGAAGCTTCATGTAGCCCTGGGGCTGAAAGGTGGGATTGCACCACAGAGCTGGGGCTGAGGAGAAGCAGCATCTGCTACAGGAGGGATACAAGAGGCTGAGTAACTGAGTGATGGGGCAGAGCATGGGCAACCTTTCTCTTGTGGTTTTATAGCTATGGGAAACTCAACAGCAAGAGCTTCTTTTCCAATTCCACATGGGGCAATTACTTCACATCTTTTAACATCTCTGATAAAATCTGCCTCCAGCTCTTTCTGCCCTCCAATCCTATAAATCATTTCATGCAATACCTGACAGATGATTTCTGCTTTCTCCTGCACAGAGGGACAGGAGTGGGGAAAGAATGAGAGAGGGAGAGATTTGAACCTGTTTCCCAAATATTCCAGTGTCCAGCCATGAGCTGATATCCTGACAGGAGTAAGAGGTGGCCCTGTGCAGCACTCACTCAGGAACAAATAATGAATGATCCTGCAGCCTCTACTCAGCACAAGAAAAGGAATTAATTCCTATCCCCCTTTTGTGCATCACCTGGAAAGTACAGGTGTGATCCATCTTTCCATGGTGAGGATCATGGCCCTGTGAGCCAAAAAAAGCCTGAAGGAAGGACAAAACCTGGGACAGCCCTTTGAGCTGGGACATCTGTTGGTCATAGAAAGAAGCAGGAAAATATAGAAAAAAAAAAAAAAAGAAAACACCAAATGACTTTAACTGATGCAGCTTCATCTCCTATGAGAGAAGCTGGAGATAAGCCTGGTGTAACATCTCCACTTCATTTTGGGGATGAGCATTTCATTCCTTGCTGTCTTGGAAATGCTAAAAACTTCACAATAATACCTTTTCATCATTTAAAAACTTCCATTGTGATCTCCAGCCTGCAGTGTCACACCGGACGATTTAATGTGGGGTGTGAGTAGATTTTCAAGCATAGACAGATTGATTCATGAGTGAATTAATCTGATGCATCTTTTAAATGGAAAACTGACATAATTTTCCATCAGAGACCTGCTAATAAAGCACATTTACTTGGTGAATCCTTTTTTTCCTGTACTAAGTGCACTATATAAGGTATAAAAATACCAAATCAATAACCAAAGAGGAGTATATAAAAATGAGACAGACAGCTCAGAAACCATGGGTGAGCCACCCTCTCCTTGTCTTCTTGGGGGACTCTGTTTCTGCTGCTGAAAGCCACATTCCCACAGTCTTCCCAGGACAGCAAGGCTGCAAAACCCCAGGTGTCCTTGCAAGTCCCAGAGGGGACTGGCAGCATTGAGCCACCTGCTTCCAGGGGTCTGGTGGCATCAGTTCTCCTGCAACCCTCCCTATTTTTAGCAGTAGGTAGTTTGAGGGGGTTGGGTTTTTCTTCTTTATTAGTTTTATTAGTATTATTGCAGAAGGAAATGGGTAGAAGAAATGTGTTTAAAAGACAAAGGCATCTTCCACAGTATATTTGTGCAGGGAGCCTGCCAAGGGAATGTGCACAAACTCTCCTTTTTTATTCTTTAGCTGGAGTACAGCAGCGTTATTTCAAAGGAAATGCCTGCACAGTCTTCCCTCTGCAAACACTGCAACCATCATTCGATCAGTGCAATTCTCCCGTGTGAGCTAATTTAACAAGCAGTTGCTTTGCAGGCTGTGGAGAATTGCCTCTTACCTAATAATTCTGCTAATTTGCTTAACTTTTCCAGATTGCAAATGGCCCTGCTCTGAACAGGCAGCTTTCTACATGAGCCCCCAGACAAGTTCCTGACAAGAGCCAAAGGAAAGGTGGATGGCTCGGGAGGTTAAAGCTCACAGTCTTTTATTTTGACCTTTGGGCTAGCATTCAAATTTGCTTGTTGGGCAAACTGCATTCAGCATGTATTTTCTTCAGGGATTTACGATACCCTTTTGCTTGTAATTATTCTCAGTTGATGTCTTTCATAAATTAAAGAGGCTTCTATTAGCAAGCAGCAGTTCTCTCAATTATCTTGCAAAAGTCTCCTTATTTGTGGCTGGGAGCTACCCTGCCAGGATTGCCATCCCTGCAAAGCTCCTGGTCTGTGGCTACAGGCAGAGAAATAAGGAATGTACACGGGTAATACAAATGTCTGAGCAATCCCAGAAAGAAATGAAAATTGCAGTAAAGGTAAATGTCAGACTATTTAAAGACAATGTTAACTATTGATTTTTTAGAGGAGACTACCTCTTCAAAGGATGGCAAGCATGACTTCAGATACAGACAAAGCAACCTAGATGGATGGCAGAGAGAGGGAGGCGAGTGATCTGGGAAGACAGAGATTTTCCCGGAGAGCAAAATGAACCCTTGATGAAGCCTCTGGGATTAAAGAGGTGGCTTAGTTCTTCCACAGTGTCCACCCTTCAACCCATTTAAGCACCATGCCTTTTCCAAGAAATGAAGGGCAAAGAAGCACTGATAAGCAATAAAGAGATAAGCAGCAAAGTACTCGTTTCACTGGTGTTTCCCAATGAAAAATGAACCCTCGAGCACACCCAGTGATTTGTTGTCTAAGTAGCAAAGCTCACCCAAGTTCCTGATTTTGCTTCCAGCAGAGATGCTCATTGCTCATTCTCACTCAGCTCGGACTCATTATCCAGCAGCGGTGCTTCCCGCCTGCCCTGCCTGTGTGCAGCTCATGCACAGCCATACACATTTTATATGTACATGCATGTGCTCTTGCCTTATGGCCCGTGCTGTGATATCCCTGCCAAAGCATCCCAGAGCAGATATTCCTGGCTGCAGGCGCCTGCATCTGCAGGGAATTGTTCCTTTTAAGCTGCAGTGCAGAGACAATGCTGTACACGGTGCTTGGGGAAAATAGCACGATCAGAATTTAGTTAGGGGAGTTAAAGGTCTTCCAAGGCTGCCTTTTCAAAAAGGGTAACTTCTTATCTCGACGGGTGTTTTGGAATGGGAGGCATGAAGGAACTAATCCAGTGAGGTGTAATGTCAGGGAGGGCAAATTAAGTTTGTATTTGGATACAAACTCTCTTTCAGAGGCAAATTTGGCTGTTGAAAGGAAAATTATGGTAAACATCTACACAGCAAAGGAAATGGGTGATGCTGGGGTGCCACTCCTCATTTTAGCAGGTTTTAACATGGGTATAGGAGAGGAAGAAACCCTCCCAGTGCCCTCTGTTTCCCCTCTACGAGCCACTGGGATGCTTCAGCTTGGAGATCCCCACAGGTCTTATAACCCCAGCTTCCCTTCTTTGGCAGCCAGCTCAAGGTGCAGAAAACCCCAGCTCCTGGTAGCTCCTAAACACAGCAGACAGTACAGTATTACTGCTTGGGGTAGCTTTTGGTTTAGATGCATTATTTCAATAAGGAGGTCTTCAGACAGTGTTAAATGACAGATGATATAATTTTTGAATGTGAGGTTCATCTGAATTTTATTTTCTGATGTTTTGACTCATTGACTTGATGTCTCTCTATTATGCACACACCTCTGGAGATGTTGCTGGCAATGATTCTGCATAGCATTGAGTTAGTGAATAAAACCACTCCAGGAGCTGCTTTACAGATCACAGTATTGTTTTCCCTATAATTGTCCCGCAAACGGTGGAAGTTATATGGGGAGAGCAGCATGCTCTGACAGACTGCATATTTTTGCAGTGTGCATCAAATCTCACTTTGGCCTCTGAGACTTATTTCTGATGGTTCTTGGGGATTTAACTTTAAGACCAATGTATTTTAGCATCCATATACGCTCCACTGTTCGTGTCATCCGGCAGCAACTGAGGATGAGCTGTCTCCTTAATATGGATGAGACACCAATTTATCTAAGTTATCACCTCCCAATCTCTCATACATCTCTGCTCTTAACTGCTGTGTTTCTGACATCCATACCTAAACCCTCTACAACTTCTTCTCCTTCAACTGAAACTATAAGTAATTTTTTGGCTGGAAGTTCTTGATATGTGTCTAATGGCTTCTTCATCTCCCAGCTTGAGTTCAACCATGAGGTGATGGAATCATGCTCTGGACACTGCATTTTAAACCCAAAACTCTGCATAGATACACACAGCACACTAAATCAGGGTATCTTTCCAGAATTTGAAAATATATGAGTGAATTAACACGTCTCAGGCTCACACTGAACAGCACTGCAGCCCATTGTGCACAGCCCCAGCATTTGACTGCAGAGTCAGCAATACTCTCCCCCTTCCTGATGCATTCCCAAGCCAGCAAAACTTAGCCCTACTCCTGATATTCTCTTTATAGAAGGTCCCAGTGGTATTATGTATCAAATAAAGGTCTCATTACTTAGATTCTGGTTCCTCCATGGCATTGCTCTCGTTAATCATTCTGTTTTTCAAGCCTGTGCTACAAACCATTAGAACTGTCTCATTTCCCACTCCTAAATTAGAGATTCCCTCCCCTGCCCCTCTGTGCCACAGAGGCCACCAACCCCCTGGGGACCAGTGCTGCTGCTGCTGGGCCAGTGCTGGATGAGTGAGGGCCTCTTGGCCATGAGCTCTGGGCTTGAGTCTTACTGCAAAAGGACGGTCTGCCCAGCCTCATTTTGGGGCCCCTGGGGGTGTTCTCACTGCTAAATACCCCACACTGCCAGCTTTGTGCCTTGCAGCATCTCTAGATGCAGCCCCCTCACAGGTGAAAAGGAAAACTCTTGGGTTGTGCCCCAAATCTGTTTCCTGGCTCCCTGACTTCCCTCCAAAATGGTTGGTAACAACTGAGGGCAGGGAATCGCCTCCTTCTCCCCCGTTCCAGCTCTCAGTGGTGTTTATTTCCAGGCAGTTCCAAGGTCTGGCACAGAGATCACCCCAAAGGGTCACACTGTGCATTTCCCACAGACGGAAATGCAGCAGCCCCCACCTCCCTCCCCACCTTCCCACACCCCTGGCCTCGACACTGCTCTTTGCAGTGTGGCACCCAGGGAATTTGCTACTTTCTCCAGGTACTATCTTTTTTAGGATCACAAACAACTTGCATAAAGCACTGGAATGAGATTTTCTTTGTGCCGAGGATGAAATGCAAAAAGGCAGAAGAGCAGGGGAGAGCACATCCTCCCTCAGCTCTATGAATTCACCAAATCTGATGGTTTATTCATTTTAATTAGGCTTGGAATTCATATATAAGTGGATATATTTATACATGTGAATTCATATAACGACACATAATTAATTTAGAATTTGGCATTTCCGAACAGGTAATTAAAATAGTTCATTGTTGATTAATCACTTGCAAAATAAATTATTAGCAATATCGCTGTTAGCATTATGTTTATTACTACAATTTAGAGAAATTAAGGCAGTTCACTCACATTAAATTAAACACCAAAGCACAGCTGTAATACACCCTAGACAATATCTACTTACTAGAGAACAAATGTCATGTGTGCATTACAGTACATTTGCTGGGTCATACATCTTGGATGGCCTCTTCATGTCACCACCAGAAACCCAATCCCTACACAGAGATGATTCCTGCCTCTTTCCCTAAATATAAAAATAGGATCTGCTGGACTTCAGCACTGGCTCTGCACTGCAGCGTGCTCCAGGCAGCTCAGACCTGCCTGGGATGGAGGGAGGCTCTGCAGCAAAAAAACCTGGACCAGGGGAGTGGGGAGCTAAGGGGGGAGTGGGGGGTATGGAGGGCCACATCCAATTCACAGAGTCACAGAATGGGCTGGGCTGGAAAGCACCTTAAGGATCATTCTGTTCAACCCCCCACAAAAAACCATTAGTGAGAAAGAAAATCAAATTCTTCATTCCTCAGCAAGACCCTGGGTCACCATTATGAGCCAGATTATAGCCAAATTTCACAGAAATGGGATAAATCTCAGCCTGACTCAATGAGGTGCTAAAGGTTTAAACAGATCATTCCAGTAAAAGCTGAATTTAATTTTAAGCAGCTCTCTGCTGGGGTGGGAAGAGATTTTGTCCTGTGGGGAAATAGGTATCCCTTGCTTTTGACAACTGGTTTGTCTGGAGGGCATTCAGCCTGGAGTTTAGGGAAGCAATAGGGAGAAGCCAGTAGAGATGAAGAGGACACAGATCACCTCATGACATATTTTCTGGATCTGTCTCTCTGTGGTTTTATAGCTATGGGAAATAATCCATAATTAGGTGTATAAAATAGCTCTCTGATCTCTGCTTCTGGCCCAAAAGAGCACAAAATTGATAACTCAATTATCGCTGCTGGAAATACAAATAAATTAAAAGCACCTGGTAGGAGGAACTCTAAGGGAGGGACACCCATGCAGCAGAGTGGAAGTTGTGAGTTGTGAGCTCACAGGCAATTAGAGCTCTGGGGCTGGAGCAGGGCTGGGGGCAGGCTGGGATAGTGTCCATGGATAATCCCCAAACTTTGTGCCAAAGCCATCATCAATGCAAGGCTGATACCACCCTCTCAACCCAGAAAGGAAGTCAGGGGGAGACCTTTGGAAATAGTGACAGTCCTCTGGAAGAGAGGGACCCATGGAAGGACCAGTGAGCTTATCTTGGTTACGGGGTGAGGGAAAGCTGGGTTGGGTTTTAACAGCTTTCAGCCTAAGAAAATAATTAGTGCCTAATCCTGTCGCCAGCAAATTCCTGGGAGTTTTTGTTCTGAATTTACAAGCAGAGCAGTGCAGGATATTGAGGGTCTTCTTCACTTTTTGCCAAGTCATCTGGCATTTACAAAAAACCTCTCTCTCCACAGAGGCTTGCTTTTAATGACTCTTGTGCTGAATTAACAGTCTGCACCGGTGTGACAATGAGAACAGTCACTAATGACCACTCTGTTTGTCTAAGCCCCATGCTGAGCACTGACTTCAGTCCCTGCCACAGACACTCTCTGCAAAAAGGCTTCTGTGTCTTTTTAAGCAATTTAAAATGTGTAGGATGAGCTGGCCTGTCCATCCCTGCCCCATTGATATTCTGCTGCCTGGAAGTGTCCTTGAGTCAACAGCAAGCACCTGTAGGGAAGTGTGACCTGGAATGATGAGAGGAGCAGGAGTAGAAAAAGCCTTTGAAATTACATATATCCAGTTCTGATGACCCACACAGTAACCAGTGAAATATTTAAATGATCTGCCCTTTGATGCATCCTCTGCCAGAGCAGAAGGGCGAGTTTTATGGAAAGGTCTGGTTTTATTAGGCAACATACTCTGTGACCCCACGGAGAAAGTGTGACAGTGCTGACACAGGGAACATGTGCAGGTATTATTTCTAAAAGGAAAAGGACTCCAGACAACCCCCAAGCTCTGTCCCTATCTCATTCCTCTGTATCCCCTGAACTTACACCCTTGGAATTGTTTCTTGGATGGGGGAGGCATCACCTCAGCCATTGCACAGGGTTGGAATGATGCAAAACCCAGCCAGGGTCACACATACCCTGTGACAGCCCTGCTGGGGACAGGACATCACCTGGGGAAAGGTGCCAGCTCTTTTCATGCCTTCCCATCCCAAGCACTGCTCCTGCTGCTCAGCCTGCCCACAGGCATGTGCTGCTTCTCTGCCAGAGCTAACCAGGGCAGCACAATAACATTCACTTTCTGGATATGACAGTGTTTTATTTCAGCAGCAGTGCTGCCCCAGAGAAGCCAGGCACACGTCACCCTTCCTGTGCCCACTGCAGGAGCCAGGTGTTAGAGCAATTCCATCTGAAAGCTTTTAGTTCCCGTAACTGATGATTTATATTTGTGCTGGAATGGCAATAATAGTAAGGGTTTAATTGTTTTAATGAAAGTGGCTTGTTCTGCAATCGAATCAATTTGCTAAGTTTGGGTGATGGAATACAAGGCTGGATTTGACCATGCTCTTCGTGTGCCATGAACAAAAGGTGCAAGCTGTTTCAATAAGATCTAGCTTGGTGTAGTGAAACTTTTAATAAGTAATATCTGCATAACTAAAGGCAATAGGAGCAGCCCAACCTGAAGAAAACAGATTTTACAGGAATTACAGTCTCACTGTCACATTTGTAAAAGGGACACATGCATTTTTCAGATCTTTGCACATTAATGGCTGTATTTGATTCAAAATACAGTCAGTGAACCCTCAGTAAATGGAATTAAATGGTATGTGTCTGATTTGAGGGTGACAATCCAGCAATTGTTTCTTGTTTGAATTACTACCTGCGTGGCTGGGCACAGTGGTAATTGAAACTATAATGTTTCATTCCTCTTTAGGTATAATTTGTCTGAAAATTCATTCAGCGCTGTTCTATTCTCCCCCCTGAAACCCCTCCCTTTACCATTATGGTGCTCTCAGGGGTGCTCTGCATTTTTTCTGTGTGCCTGGATTTTGACCTGGTTTGGGCAATTCAAGCACACAACAAACCTGGTCCTGGTGTTTCCCTGGACCAGCCCCACTGCTCCCTCTTGCTTTGGCCATGGGCTCCTCTGCTCTTCATTTATCCAGCCCCAGGTCTCTACTTTGCCTTTGGCTCAGAGCTCAGGTGAGCATATTCTTACAGGGTTCTTCAAACTCCCCTTCAAAGCTAAGAATTTGCAGTGGCTTTGTGAACATTTAATTTTGTGTGACCACGACTATCAGCTGCAGGGCCTGGACCCTGTGCTGTGAGAGCTGTAAATGGAAAGGCAGCAAGGGTTACTCTTCCTCCCATCTGTGCCTTGTTTTGTTGCTTTATGTGGTTCTTTCACACAGTACAGAAGTGGCTGTGGCAGCGCTGTGCATCTGCAAGGGGTAACAAATATATTGCCTTATTCTCAACACTCCCCATTTATAAGCAATTTCTAGTCTGTTTTCGCCCAATATTGATAAACAGAAGAAAATGGAATGTATTTTATTCACCCATAAAGTCTGACATTTCCAAGGATGGAATCAAATTATCCTCCTCGTCTGTCTGCAGCTCTCTGGGTTGCTCGCTAGGTACAACTTTATGCCCACAGAGTAATAACACCTGGTAATGGCACCTAATTTCAGAGCCTCCAGAACGAGCTGGTCTAGGACAAACAGGGCTATTTTGCTTACAAATAATATGTAACACAAAGACAGACTCTGTATCCTGGGATGATAGCACTTTTTTCTCCCATGGGAGGAGGCTGGAAGTCCCTGGGAAGCCCTTGTCAGCAATGGGGCATGTTCCTGGCATTTCTACAAAGGTATTTGCATCTTCTTGAGTTGCTGCCACTGCCTGTGGTCCAGTTGTGATTCATGACGACGAACCTTGGATTTTGTCACTGCTTTTGGGGTGATTTAGATGAAAATTCCATGTGCACATTGTCTGGCAACGTGATGGTGCTATGAGGAGCTGTAAAGAGAGGCAGAGCTCCCCACTGCCCGCAGACACAGAGGGTTGGAAGGAAGAACAAAGAGGAGATCATAGGAAAGAGCATAATGAGGTTTAAAAGATAATTAAGGCTGCTGGTTCCCAAATGCTACGGCACTCATAGCTGGGCTGGTGAGCCCAGGGGAAAGCCGAGGGCTGGAGTAAAGCTGGCAGCTGAGGCAGGGCTGCAAATCTGGAAGTGCTGCTGCAGGGAGGGTCCTCGGCACCTCTGAGCCCCTGGTCCCTCTCTCCAGGCACAAGATGTGCAGAGATGCTCATCCTCTGGGATGCATCTGTGGCATTGATGTGCCAACCTTCACCTCCACCAGGGGATCCTGGCACCTTGACAAAGCAGTTTGAAACTAGGCTGAGCTAAAGGGATGGGTGGAGAATAACAATGAGCAAGGACAGACTGGCATCTAAATGTGGAAGGAGCCAGGCATCCCATGGAGAAAAATCTGGGGAAAGGATGGAGTGGGAATGGAGTGAGACTAAGCACTCGGAGAATAAGTGCTGAGAAGGGAACATACCCCCCAAAGGCAGAATAGGACAGTTCTTCCCTGAGGAATTCCCTGAGTTTCCAGCACCAGGAGGACCCCTTGGTCCCTGTGGTGATGTCAAATCAGGGGAAGGATTTGACATCACATGCTCTCCTCCATCCTCTTCAGGACCCAAAGGCTCTTGAGTTTCTCCTTCCAAAGCCAGTGGTGTCACATCCCCCAGGACAGGGAAGCACAGGGGTCTCAGTGACCTCAGATGTGCTGGGCAGGGGCAGAAACACCCACCCGTTCCAGCAGTATTCTGTCTAACCAGATTCCCAGCAGCAAAACAACACAAGCTGCCTCCAGTGGAAATCCCACCCAAAATGAGACCTCCAGGGTTAGCCTACAATGCTCTTCCACTCCTTCATACACAAACCATTGCATAGACTGTCTTGGTTTGGGGTTGTGCTCCTCCATGCCCAGAGTCACCAACCCCTTGCCTTTCCAAGTTTACCTACCAAATATTTTAATTACCTTTTTGCTTGCCTTAGAGTGCAGGATGAATAATTAGAGCAAGAGGCTGCATTTCTCACAATAAAGCTGATTTTTTAAGTGCCAGAGGACATTTGTGGTGCTGGAAGGGAAAGGTAATTGACATGCCCTTAGGGAAACCTCTTCAGAAATTTGGGCCCTGGTTGCTTTGAATTTATTGTCAGTGGTAAAATACAGGCAGGGAAGATGATAATCCATGCAAGCAAACAAACAACACAGCCAAAAGCTGCCAAGGCAGAAGTTCAGCCCTGTGTCTCTGATAGCTGTGACCTGGCTGATCCTCCAGTTCTTTCTTACAAACAGTGATATTGGGGCATTACAATTCAAAAAGAAAAAGCCAATAAAGCTCTTCTAAACAGAACTGAGAGGTCTCATCAGCAAACCCAGGACCCAGCAGGTGAAGCCCAGGAGGTGCTGAGTGCTCGGCTGTCCCTGGGGTGCTGGGGAAGACGTGTTTTGTGGGTGATGGCTGCTCCAGGGTGTCCCAAAACACTGCAGAGATCTCCCTCAGTGGTACACAGTGATACAGAGCTGACTGACTGCAGGCTCCCCTGGGCTTGCCAGGATTTCCAGGGCAATGATGGAGAGAATTCATGTGGCATTCCACACCCCACCATGGTGAGAGGAGAGCCTGTCTGCTCCCCAGCCCGCATGCCATAGATAAATAAATATCTCCCTATAAGATATATATAGATAAATATGCACCCACTGAGCTGCAGAGGCAGTGAACGTGTGCCAGGTGCACAGCACAGCCTCGATTAACCCTTGCCTGGGTCACCCTCCTCTTGCAACAAAACGTGCATTAATGGTGCTCTCGGGAGATGAGTTTGCACCAGCCTCTCATCAGCTTCTGCCTAAAGGCAGCTCTGATGTCCTTGTTGGGATATTTCCAAAAAGGAATTATTTCTTCCTTATCCCAGCCCCTGTCACAAACTGCTCAGCCTTTGGGAGGTGGGCACTGGCTGTCAGCACCAGGGCTCTGCAGTCCCTGCAATCCAGCCTTCCCGGGATGTTTTGCTCCCAGCTGGGTTGAAGCAAAGGCTCAGCTCATTCATCCAGATTTACAAAAGGACTTGCAGTGTCCTGAAAACAAACTGCTGCAAAAATAATAATAAAAATGTAATTAAAAACCAAATTACAGCTGAGAAGCCGACAATAGCAGAGGCCCAGCAACGCTGTGGTGTTGGATATTCCACTCCTGCAGCACCAGGGGCTGGGGAAGGGATTTGCTGCTACAGGGGTGCAGTGACCTTGGGACAGTCTGGGCAGGGAGCAGCACCTGGGGCTGTTGCCTTGCCCCAAAGGATTTTTAGGGGTTTTCCAGTCACTCCCCTTCATCTGCTCCACTCCTCAGGGCAGAGAACAGCCTCACCCATGCCCTGCTCCCTGTCCCAGGCCGCACAAGCCTTTGACATTGTCATGTCTTCACCAGTCATCATGTGAGGGACCACACGCCTCATTTCCCCCCAGCAGCTCTCTTTTCCCATTCTGTGATTTTGTAAAACCACCAAACCTTCCCTCATTGTACCTCCGCTTCCAAATTGTGTGTCTTGTGGTCTCGCTGCTGCCGAGAGCGCAGCAGCTATGGTGCATTTAAATAGCTGATTTTTTCAGGATCTGATTCAGGTCTTGCCTCCAGTGATATCAGTTTGGCTGCTGCAATGGGAACACTGTGTTAAATGTGTTGAAGTGAAGGAGAAAAACACTTGGGAACATCAGGTGCAGCGCAGGAGAGGCTGGCAGGCAGCACCTTGGCTCCCCTCCACCCTGATCTACCTAAATTTGGTGCATGGCCTGAGCTTGGAGCAATATCTGCCCTCCTGGGCTGCCGGGCCCCTGCCTGGGACAGGAGCACGGCTCATCCCAGGGGTGTCACCGACACCTCCAGCTCAAATGCCAAGGTGCTGCCCTGACATCGTGCCCATGTGCCCAGATATTTTTCCGTGCTCCAGAGACACACATGCACTTGTGACCTCCTGCACACTGTCCCCTCAGCCTGAGGACATGGAGCACTGAGAGTTTTGGGTGCTGCTAAATGTCTCTGAGCCAGGGAGGGCAGACAGGGAGGTGATCTGTGCCAAGGAATGGGTTCTATCCTGATGTCTCCCCCTGATCTGAGCAGGGTTTACCTGCAGGAGACCCAGAGGAGAGGGGGAGCCCAGCACAGGGCCCCAGGACTCTGCACACCTGAACATTCCTTGGGAGATCCTGCACCTTCATTCCCCACTGGACACCATAGCTCCAGGTGTGCTTTGCAAATTCAATGGAATTACGGTTTAAAAAGTAAATTAAGATTTAAATTGAATATTAAATTGAAAAGAAATAATCTAAAAAGAGCCTGAGAAGCACTTAATTTCTTGTTATCTGCACTTTTGCCATGGAGAAGTGTCTGTGGGGAGCCAGGCACAGGGCAGGATGGCTCCAGCTGCACAGATTGCCCAGGGACCTCAGCACCTGCAGGCACCAAGGGCTGCTGCAGCTCGGGAAGGGGCTGATGCAGCAGTGCAGCCCTTGCTGAAATCATGCACTAGAGCTGGGCTGTGAGGCAGCAGAGCATCCCAAGGAGCCCTGAAGGGGCAGAGCTGTGGCACTCGGGGGCGATGCAGCCGGGACACGCCGGGCACCGCTGCCCATGGGGACACCACAGCTGTCACCAGAGGCCACACAGTGCCTGTGCTGGCTGGGCTCAGGCCACCACATGCTCACACATAATTCCTGACCTCAAGCTGAAAATATAATTCTTTCTGCCACATCTGACATTTAGCTGTACAGCGATCCTTGCCAGGAAATTGCCATCGTTTCAGTTCTGCTCTCAGCTACCCTTCTGATTTATATTTTTGTTTTTATCCAATTTTTCTGACTTGTTTTGGTAGGGTGGACAAAATGTTCTCACTCAAGACAGATGACAGTTTGCCGATAAGAGGAGCAACTTATCACCAACAGCTCCGATTCTTTCTCAAATGCTTAGTCTGTTGGAACAGCTTTAAAGTCTAATGTGATATCACAGGTTAGCCCCAAATCTGCTTCCCCTCCTGTATTTCATACTTTATGGCTCTGAGCATCACTCCTTTTAAAACAAAACACTTCAATCTTTTTCAGATCATCATGGCTTTCCTTCCACCATTCCCCCCCCCCCAACTCTTCTTAATTTAACTATTTAAAAATTCCTTGGGCATGGCAAATAAAATAAACACCAGAGATGAGTGACCTCTTGGAAGCTTGGTGTCCTTGAGTCTAACTTTAGAAATCATTTGTCACAGGCACAGAAATGTGCACTTCAATCAGAATTAGCTGCCAGAATTTTTTTTTCAAACAATGATATTGTAATTTGAGTGACATTCTTGATAATAGTTCAGGTTCTTCAGACTTCTCCCCATGCGCCAACAAACCGTGCACTAAAAAATAAAACTTCTGTCTTATTCTGATTTTTTTTTTGTTATTGCTGTTATTTATCATATGGAAAATAAATGAGAGGGAAAAGAGAGACAAGGAGATTGAACAGCTTTGAGCTCTGGATAAAAGCCCAGTAGGCTAGCAGGGTATTATACAGTTGGGTTTAGTTCAGCAAAAACCAAGAGTTTCTATGAGAACTAGGTGAATAATTTGCAATTAGTAATTTGGGACATAAAAATCCAGGTTATTTTGAAACATGCATAATGGGGTGATATGCTCTCTTCTGCTTGTGGTTGCTAGCAAAGTACAGTGTGCTCTGATCAGGGCTTTCACTGCTTGGAATTGTAGATTTTGTAGCAAAATTACATTTGATCTGTAAATGTGTAATTTCTGTGAATGTTTATCACTCCTGCTCAGGCTGCACTGGTGCCTTGCACAGGACAAGGGATGCACTGGAGTTTGTGAAGGGATCAGGTCCTGTGATCCAGGAGCAGCTCCATTGGATTGCCCTGCATTAAATAGTTTCAATTTTTATACATCAGCACAACCCCCCAGCTGCTGAAACCACCCCATGAGTCTGCAAATACCAACCAAGAGATCCCTGCTGGGTGCTCATCACCTGCAAGACAGCACCGAGGGGCAGGGGACACCACCCTCCTTGGCTTCAGGGTCAGTCACTGCACACAAAAAATGTCCTGAAATCCTTTTTGGGAACTCCTGCTCTCATCCAGAGCAATTGTGGGTGGGTTTGCATCACCCCAGGGTACACAGGGTGGGAAGAGCAATTCCTGATCCCTGGATTTGGATTATGGATGAGAACTCTACAGGGAACTCACTTGAACTGATATATCTTTTGTGAAAAGCCTCTGGATTTGTAGCATTATGTGAGAGCAGGAGAAAGCCTCAGTGTGCTGAAATTGGGGTTGCTGGAGCTGCTGCACGGCGGTTGTTCAGGGTCAGGTCTCTTGCAGGATTTTGACATTGCAAAAGGGCTTTTTGGGGGCTCAAAACACAGCTGCCAGCCTGGCTAATCTCACCACCCCAGACCCCTCTCAGGTGGGTCTGGCAGGAAGGTGTCCCAGGAAAAGCAAAGCTGCCTGTCCCCACGGAGGGCACAGTGCCAGGGGAGGACTCATTGCTCAGCTGTGCCACAGCATCCCCCACTCCCCAGAGTGGCTGCACCTGAGCAGCATTAACCTCTCCCCAAGGGGATTCCCCAGCTGTGCTCTGGGCCATGTGGAGCAGGGGGCTGAGCATCCCCAAAAGCACAGAATCCATGGATCCTGCCACAGCAGCCCTGCATAACACCAGCAAACCTTTCCCAAGGTCAAACCCCCCCCTCCACCATGCAGCACAATGGAGCCTCCTGGGACCCCTAAGACTAAAAAGTTTGAAATTCAGCTCTAAAAGTGTGTACAGCCAACAAGGTGCCTCCTCGACACCTGGAAATAGGACATGAGGGGTCTTGTTAAGGCTTTATTTTCCCTGTGCTTGAACCCCCCCAATGCTGGCAGCAACTCCTGTGACTTCCCAAGCCCTGAATGTGCAGAAGGAATTGCAGGAGACACTTCCACATCTCTGTGTGATGGAGTTATCCTCCTTCCACTAAATAAATGCTCACGTGTGCACTTCTAGCCTGTATCTGAACAGGAGGCACTGTGTGCCCGACTCAATTTTTCATCCTCCTGGAGGAAAAATATGATAGGAAAAGCCTAAAAATTAAAAAAAGACAGAGTGAACAGCTATGCCTAACACCTTTTTCAGCACAATCCACCCAATTATTTTCCTTTCTCTGGCTATTTTAGTTTTAAAGCTTCCTCCAAATGTAGGTCCCAGGTCAGCAGGGCATTAAGGCACCCCTGAAGTACTTTGACTTTAAAAGATATCTCATGGAAAGGACACTAATCATCTCTTGCATCTTTAACTAAAGATACAGCATTTTATCTGGGATCCTGAGTGTGCCTATAAATATCAGGCAGGGAAATGCTCGATCCATTGCAGAAACAGGTAACCTAAATCATGGAGCAGGCTGGGGTTAACCTTTGTCCTGGGAGGAGCTGGACCAAAATCTGGGCATGGCAGGATGTGCAGATGATGTTACAGTGCAAACAGCACCAAAAGATGTTCCCATAAAGATATCCAGAATAACTCCAGGTTGTCTCACAGCCCCATGGGCATCTCAGGTGAGAGGTACCTCACCAGTGAGAGGTGATGGCTGATCCAGAGGTGTGAGGGTGGAGGACACATCTGGAGGAGACCCTTCACAAAACAAGGTGGGCAAGAGCCTCTTTCTCATCCCTGCTGCTGGTGGTGGGTGCTGGATGAGTGACCACAGTGAAGAGAAAGCAGGTGATCTTTTTGCCATTGCACTGTACCTAGGTCACAGGTGTAGAGCTCCTGAAATACAGCTAAATTCAAAATTTCATGGCATTTCCAACCTTATAATTTTGGCTAGCATTTTCCTTGCTTTTCATTATCCTAAAACCATTTTTTTTGAAGGCACTGCTCTCCCAGAGAAGGAAAACCTCTATGAGAGCCCCAAATGAGCCTTTTGTGAAGAAGAGTGAGCTGTGGGTTGGGCTGAACAGATCTCCCTTCTTCCCCAAGCACAGCTGGGGTCCCTCTGCACCCCAGGACAGATGCTCACCTGCAAAGGCTGTTCCCAGGAATGTGCTGGCAGGGACAATGCCAGCCCATACAGCAGGAGCATTGCTGCATGTGTTATTAGAGTCATTTGTTGTGGTTAGTGAGCAAAACCACCCAAGCTCATTTCTGTTCCATTAGACAAAGGAAAAAAAAAAGGGGGGGGAATGGAATAACTCATTTTAAGGTAATTTGCTGGGGATTTTGTGTATGATCAAGAGGGTTGTAAAAAGTGGGAACACTTGCAAAAGTTTGATATGGCTTTTGAGAGAAAAGTAGCACAAAGTTATCAAACAGGGACAAAGTGAGACCAAAGTGGGTGCTTTCAATGCATGTTGCTTGACTACAGATCACAGACTGCCCCACTCTGGTCTGTCCAGCCCACAGCTGCTTTTCTGGATAGTTTGATGAATTTTTTGGGGAAATCTCAGAGGAATGTCACTGCAGTGGCTGGCAGCTCCTTGGGCAAGGATTTGATCCTGTGGTTTGACACATGCAGGGTGTGATTCTCCTCTGTGATCAGCTACCACGTAGACCTGGCACAGGTCCTGATTCTTTTCTCTGTTCCCCACATCTCTGGAGAAGTGAGAGAAGATCCATGGTGGGCAAGGGCCCCTTCCCATGGCACACAGAGCACAAGGAGTCCTCCAAACATGGACATAAAATCCCAAACCACCACCAAAAGAGAGCCCATAAAGCACTGGCTGCTCTTAGAGGCGGACTGGAGATTTCTCCTGCTAATTATAAAAATGGGAGACAAAACCCGGCACGATATGATTTCTTACATTAAACAAATTTTATGGTGGAGAAGACTTTTAGTGGCACTATTTGCAGACTTGGCCTTTCTCCAGCTCGCTGTCATTAATTCTGCTGATCTTAAGTATCAGCTGCACTTATTCCAAAAGGCTATAAATAAACCCCTGAAGCCTATTAAAGGAGCCAGCTTCCTCAGGCTGTTTGTCGAGCCTGGACAGACTGACATGGGCAGTGTTCAGGCAGTTCAGTGCTGAGCATGTCTGGGTTCAGGTCTTTCACATGCTCACAGATTTATCTTTCACTTTTCTGGGCACAAGGAACTTTTTTATTAAAAGAAAACCTCACTCTAGGCAGGCAACAAATAGTGCTGGTTCTGTTAGAGCCGGGAAAATCCTTGACCACATGCCTGAAGCATGGAATTATTGACCTTCTCTAGCTGGAAGGGTTAAAAATGAACAGGAGATTGGGAAATGAGAAGAATTGGAGCTAATATTTGATAAGACAAGGAGGTGTTTTAATGTAAGATACAGAGAATTCACCTCTGCCAGAGTATTTTTCAGTCACGCTTGCACTCAGGGTTGCCACCATTCTGACTCTCCTCTGGGATTTGCCAGGTAAAAATCCAGGTTATGGGTGCCCCCCACCACCCTGAGGAGCCCATGGGCTGCAGGCAGGATGTTCCAGGATGCAGCAGCCACGCTCTGCCTCTCTGGTGCAGCTCCTATGAAAAATGGGTGGCAGTACTAATGTGTGCTTAATGACCCATGGTGCAGAAATGACTACGATGCAGGAATTAAATTTACAATCAACTACCTTTTTTCTTTTTTTTTCCTTTTTTTTTTTTTTCCCTTCCCTTGAAACCTTGAAACCAAAGTTCCTAATCAGAAAAGTCCATGTAAGTGCCTCTGTACTCCCAGGCAGGGCAGGTGACTGCAGGCAGCTGCAGGATTAGAGCTGGGTGCTGTCACCGTGCCAGGCGTGACACGGGGCTGCTTTGGTGGCAGGGTAAATTGATGACACAATCTCAGGAGAGCTCACTAGTGGATGCCAGGCTTATTTTTGTAAGTGCAAACTAATGAAATTTAGAGTTTTAATAAAAAAAAAATAGGAAAGGAAAAAGTGGAAGCTCCAATTTATAAATGGAATTCATAATAAACCAGAGTGCCAATTGCATTAAGGAAACGAACAGCTCAGGCTT
Source organism: Chloebia gouldiae (assembly GCA_003676055.1). Classification (NCBI taxonomy): domain Eukaryota; kingdom Metazoa; phylum Chordata; class Aves; order Passeriformes; family Passeridae; genus Chloebia; species Chloebia gouldiae. The sequence goes on from QUSF01000056.1 coordinate 1,594,929, forward strand.
TTACCCAGAAGAGCCCCCAGGGTTTTTTTTTTTTGCAAGAGGCAAGGAGTCCCAGTTTGTCCCAGTGAAGCTCCTGGCTCCATATTTCTTGGGCTCAAACAGAGGGAAACCACCATGAGGGGTTTGGGATGATACTTGTCCGGGAGCAGGCACTGACCTCTACTACAGATCATTTCTCCCTTTCCCATTCCCACACCACTCAGCCAGCAGCCTTGCTCTTCATGTTCTGAATTTTAAAAGGTAAAACCAGAATTGTTTAAAAGGCAGTGAAAGGGATGGAAATGTAGTGAAAAGGATGGAAATGAAACCATAAACCCCCAGCAGAGGCATCCCAGAAAATGGAGGTGAGTATCCAGGAGGAGATAAAAAGACTTCTCCCAAAAGGAAGGATGTGCAGTTCAGAGCAAGCAGGAGGCTTTTTGTAGCTTTTTTTTTATTTTGCAGACTTTGTGCTCTCTTCTTCTGTGCTTCATCACCTCGCTACTCACATATTGGCCCTAAATACTCTGATGGATTAAAGAAGATGGAGGGGACTATTTTCAAGAGTGAGAATAGGCACATCCTCAGGCACAGAGCCTGGCTATGGCCAAATCTAGACAACTTCTGTGGTTTGGTTTTTTTCCAACATGAAAAATTCTGATCTTATGAGTCTATGGCTCTATGATTCTGGGATTCTGTGTTATGGGGTTAACACAGCTTGTTCTGAGCTGGATTCAAGCCAACACAACCTTGGAGCACACGCCAAAGGCAGAAGATGAGGAGATGAGAGGAAACCATCAGATCTCCAGCCACGTGTGCAGTGCCCTATGCAAAATTCTTCCTCTCTCTTGGCTTGACATCAACAAAACCTCTGGAAATCCTCTGGGGACCAAAAGGCAAGTGAAATTTTACCCCAAATGTGATGTCTCCATGGAAGCCAAGTAAAAGCACTTCTGTGGGCCTGGGGAAAGGTGGCAGCAGCTTGAGCTGAACATGGGAAGAGGCTGCCAGAAGCAATTACGAGGTTGGAGCCTGTCAGCCGCAGATGTGTGACAGATTGGTCCTTGAGCCATCCTGCACCCACTGCCATGGTGACCCTGGGATCTCTGCTGTGACTGGCAGTGGCTGGGCTGAGGTTTTGCCTTCTACAGAGACAGCTGTTTGGGCTGGTGATTTTTCTGGAAGGAGGGAACTTGTAGTGGATGAGCAGGAACAGGCACTGGGGAGTGTAAAGAAGCACAGAAATGTTTTAGCATCCATTCCTACCCCTTGCCCAAGTAAGAAATGAAGCTGTGGAGAAAAGAGCTGATGAACACACCATCAGAAGTGAGGAGAAGAACATTAACTGGCTGTACAGCAATACGAAGAACTGGTAACGACTAATTTATGAGTACAGATTCTTTCTGAAGAGTACGACTTAAATTTGGGAGAAAATCCATGTGCCTGGAATATTAAAATCAATAGTTTTAACCTACTTAGAAAGAATTGAGTGGGCAAAGAAGGCATAGGAGGGTTAATCAATATCAGAATTGACATTGCTGTGTTTCACACACCACAAGAAACTGAAGAGAAAGTGACCTCAAATACAAATAAAAACCAAAAGAAGGCATTTCTCCAGACCACCAACTCTCACTAGAAAACAGGAATTACTCACTTCCTAGTCACATATATGTAATATTTAAGAAAATTTCTCTGGGCTGTCCTGGGGAACTTCAACTCAAATGATGTGAGCTGGAGAGGTCACAGTGCTGTTTTGGGGATTTTCTAAATGTCCTAGAAGAGCTTTTTCTAACCAAAACCAGGAGGGTCCTCAACAGGATCCTCAGCTGCAGGACTGCTTACAGACCCTGTTTAGATTGTACATGCTGGGCACAGACAGAAAAGCCTGAGCTGACAGTGGGTCCCTGTGCTTTTCAGTGTTGTGAGCCAGGTCACCTGGAGGATTTGAAACAGAACATGTAAGTGGTATTTGGCAACTCCATGTTTAAAGAAGCTCTGGCTTCTAGGAAATCTAGTAAAACTGCAGAGTCGGGAAAGAGAAGGTTATTCTGGCTGAAAAATGAAGCTCAAAGGACAGTGAAAGTAGGTAAACTCCCAGAAAGAAGGAAGCAGAAGTAAATAACAATGAACATAAATCAGCCCCAAGCAGAAGGCTGTCAGGTGAAACCTGTGGCTAGCAGAGCTGAGGGCAACAGGGATGTGCTCTTTAGATATAATACACTCAAAGTAGTTGTCTAGACACAATAGCAGACATTAAAAAAAGAATACATAAAAGGCAGACACTAAATATTTAATTTCTCTATTTCTGGGGGGAAAAAAAGCTGAGTGAAATAGCCATGTAATATGATGATGTGGAATATCTTCTGCTCTAACTCAGGATGTTAAACAGCTGTTACTACAGCTAGAGGATTTTTTTTGATCAGCAGCTCCCAATATTCAGTGCCTGAGAGTTTTAAAATCTGTCCCAGGAGCGCCCCAGGCTGGCACAGAGTTTTCCAGAAGACTGAAGCAGTGTTGACTTTGAGCCAATGAATAAATGTCGATGAGGAGGATGAGTTGCGTAATTATAAATCTGATTGTTTGATGTTGATTTTGTGGGGAAAAAAAATAATGGAAGAGCTGATAAGGGACTTGATTAATAACAATTTAAGGAGAATAACTAATTACAATCAACATGAGTTAATGGAAAATAGATCTTATTAAATGAAATTGATATAATTTTTCAAGAATGTGATTATAGATTTGATTGATTTAGTACATTTCATCAACACTGTTACGTTTGACTTCAGTGAGGCATTTAACTTAATGTTGTCTCATTTATTAGGAAGCTAAAACAATGTAAAATCAACACAGCTCGTGCTAAATGGATGAGAAGCCTGGTGATAGGTTTAGACATATCTGAGGAGCATCCCAAGCAGCCACCTTTTTGTTCATCACTTTTAGCAAACGGTAGAAAATCAAAACTCATTACAGTCAAAGTTTGCTGATGAGATTTGGAGTCGGACCACGGCTGGAATGTGGATGGGTCCTTGCCTCAGACCTGCACTGCTCCTGAACCAGAGGGAAGTGAACTCCTTTTGGTTAAACACAAAGCCACACTTCCAGGAGCCAGGATTTCACTGCAGGGAGGAGAGATCCTCCAACACAGCGCTGGAAACTTGATAAAACAGTGGAGTGAAATATCTCTGGTGTAACACCTAATGGGACACTGCAGCTATTTCTGGTGCCCGCGACTCCAGCAGGATGGTGATGAACGGGAGAGGGCACACGGGAATGGCTGAAGCGTCACAAAACATGCCTTATAGTGACAGACTCAAGGACCCCAATGTGCTTAGCTTAACAAAGGGAAGGTTAAGAGATGGGACAATCCAGATGTATTCAGACAGAGTACAGGGATGCAGAAAGGGAGAGCCCTTCAATCTAACAGACAGAGTGATAAAAAGAGCTGGTGACTGGAAGCTGACGCTGTTAAATTCCATCTGGGAAGGGTGTGCTTTATGTTTGGGAGAAATAACACCAGAACAGCTTCCCAACAGATGGTTTCATCATCACTGGCCATTTCAAACTCATCCTGGTTTTTTTCCCTTTTTTTTTTTTTAAAGCCATATCCTGGATCCACCAAAAATCACTGTGAATCAACGCACAGACACCCACATGGGATGGGCCTTTCTAGAGGTTTTAATCTTCTTAATAATGAGTATTTAAGCCATCATCAAGCATTCAAGCACTGAATGGAACCATTCCCTTTTCCCAGACTTATAGGTCTGGCCTTGGTGGGCACTCATGCAGATGCCTCAGTGCTATTGGTGTTTCATCTTTGCCAGTGCAGAAGCTGGAAAAATCCTCTAAAACACCATAAAATGAGCCCAGCCTACATCCTCCTGCTATAAAAATACCCCAAAATGCAGTGCCAAAGAGAGCAGTTCAAAGCTCTAAGTACAAGAAGAAGGTGCATTCCAGTGGTTCAGTAAAATCCTGCTGATTCCCATCTGCTGCCATAACTTGATGGACTTTTCAGGGAATGGCACATCCATGTTCCTTAAGCTTTGCTAAAACTGTGTGTGGAAAAGGTGCAGTTTCATAACAGACTCATCTACAGCCAGGACAACAGAGAATGAGAGAGTGCTGCAATCTTGGGGACTTTCTGCAGGAGCTCCATCATGTTTCTGCTCTCTGGTTTGGAAGCTGCTGAAATTTCCCCTTCCATAGAAATTATTCAGCAGAAGTCCCAGCTACAGACCCCTCAATCAGGAAACTCCAGGAGCCACACACAGACTTCTGGGACTGGTCTGAAAGACCCTGATGATGTCTTACTGTGCCTCCAGATGTACTTGGGGACCAAGCAGGTGTAAATGTATATACATATATAATTTTTTTTCCTTTGGATATTAGGCCATTATTTTTTGTGTTTCAAGCTCAGAAAACAGTGTCACAAAAAACGTTTTCCTTCCAAAGAAGTACTGTGATTGGTAGAAGTGATTAGATAAGAACTGATATCAAAAGCTGGACAACTAAAGTTGTTTCATAATTGATTTCTATATATGGGATTTTATCTTCTGGTGAGGTCTTTACCTTTAAAAGCAGGTCTGTGCCTTATAGAAAAGATAGAAAAGAGAGGTCATTTGTTATCTTATCTTGTAATGAGATCAGCAAAGAAAGACTTTTAGGGCCCTCCACAGCTTATTCATGGTATCAGTGTTCTTCAATTGCAGAATCAATCCAGATGTAAACTGGCATGCTGGGACCTTGTCTCTTCCCTTCTGCCCACATCAAGGAGCATCTGGGACCGTATCTGTGGGTCCTGAGCTGTGCTGGATTTACCTCTGGCGTGATCCAAGCCATTGTTGCTGTCCCCACCACCTGCCCCCTCTCTGCTGCTGTCACCACAGTTGATAATCCAGATTATCAGTGAGTGGGGAGGAGGCAGCACTGCAGGATGTTTCCTACCCTAAATCCCCTCCCCACACACACTCCTTTGTGCATCCTGCTCAGGGCAGAGGCAATCACCCAGAAACTTCTTCAGTAGTTTCAATTCAGTCTGCCAGAGCCCTTTGCTCCTAATGCCATTTAATCCAGCTCCTTGTTAGCCAGCCAATAAGATTTTCACTGATATCAGGTTTTGGTCCAAGAACAGTGCAGATCCTTTTGAACTGAACATCTTAAGCACAACACTTACATTTTGTCAGAAAAAAAAAAAAAGCCTGAAGTAGCAGAAACTCTTTTAAAGCCAGGGCAGCATCATTACCATAGAAGCAAACACTAATTTAATGTGGTTCACAGTAACAACACACCATTTATTTAAATACTTCACCCTTTAATTTATTCAGCATTTTATATTGAAGAGTATTTTCATTAGGATTCCTCTGCAAAACCAAAGGCATTAAATCATTTAATATACTGACAACTCGCTTAATTTATTTAAGCACAGGAGCCTAATTCAAAAAAGCCAGACCTTATACAGAGGCCTGTCTTTACAGCCCTGGCATACAAGAGCCTATTAATTTCAGGGTAGTGCATTACATGAATTTATTTTGAGATCCCAGTATGTGTTCTCCTCTGGTCAGCAGCCTGCTGTGGGGCTGCACCTGCCAGAGCTGCCCTTAGGAATTACCCTCCCAGTGCACACCAGTCCCACTCAAAAGAAGCCTTTTTCTTCTGCTAATGCTGGTGAGCACCCAGCCCTTTGCATTTGTCAGCTGGCTGGGTTTGCTCCTTGATGTGCCACAGAGTGACCAGCATGGCTGGAGCAGCAGAGGTCAGCAGGGAAACAGAGGCAAATCAGCGAGCACTGGGCTCATCAATGATGTCTTCAGTTTAACTCTCATTAAAGGGCACTCAGAGCACTTGGCAAAGTCTGGGGGATCCACTGCAATGCACCCTGACTCAGCTGACATTGAATTAAGCAGAAATACTCAGTTCTGGGGTGAGGCCCCTCCAGCCCTGCCCTGAAGGTGCTGAGCAGCCTCAGGACTGTCCCTGGTTGTCACATCAAAGCTCTCACACCCTGCCTGAAGCAAATCCTCCACTTGATATTCTGGGTGCTCAGCTCCTTGGGCAATCCAGCCCTTGTGGCTTATTACTGATGTCCCCAGATGTGCCATAAGACATGGCAGAGAAGAAAATTGTCACCTATGACAAAGCTCTGGGTGATATTGGGGTCCCTGGTGGCTCCTGGTTTGGCTGCTTTCCGAGACTGGTGCTGAAGCAGAACCTGGGAAACAATAGCACATTTTCAATAGGATGTGCGGGGTGACATTAATAAACATTAGGGGGTTTGATATGATCAGGCAAAAGCAGCACAACGAAATGAGGTACCAAAAGCAGGCTGGAGAGGAGGGGAAGGTGCCTGAACAGGGTTTTTAATGACTGACTCACCCGGCTGCCAAATGCAGCGGAGGGCAAGGCTGGGAGAGAAAACCTTTTAATGAATTCAACATGTGTGCGCTCTTTGAAGGCTTAGCTCCCCATTCCCCAGTGGTGTTTGACCCACCTGAAGATATGGATCATACAGAAAATAATAACCAGTAAGTAATAATAATAATAGTAATAATAGGAAGAGCGGGACCTTCATCTTCAATTCATATTTATAATCCAACAAATATCTCACCTAAAGCCACAAGATTTATGGGTTTGCATCTATAACTAATATCCTTCCTTAAGCAGGAAAGGGTATGTTTTCCTACAAATAAATCTGCTGCTTCAGACCTGGATGGATTTTGAAGACTAATATTTAAATCCCCAGCAAGACACAGATATTGATTGTATAAATGTATACAACAAAGACACTCCATGCACATTTATAGAGATAGCATTGTACAGCTATTTTAAAAATAAATAAAGTTTATCTTTTAAATGCAATAGATGAAGCTTAATCAGGAAAACGAGGAAGATGAGGAGGTCGACTTGGTGTCTGCTCCAAACTGTCCCTATTTCCCAAAGATTTCATTTGCATCAGGCCCCTTGCTAAAAGCAGAGCTGGTCCTGGGTGCCAAGACACATAAAGGGCTTTGAGACAAAGGTAATCGATTTGGTTTTAGTGTTATGAGGAAAATAAACAGTTAGGCTGATATAACAGTAAAAGGGTCAAACAGGGTCAGGGCTAATGAAGTAACTTACAGCAGGCTGGAATTAAAACACCCTTCCTTTTCTCCATCCTCCCCTCCAGGAGTGATCCCTGTGAAAGCCCAAAATCACACCCGTGGGTGACAGCAAATTGCCAGCTAAGGGTCATTTGGGGCTGGGCACTGGGCTTGCTTTGGCTGAAGGTTTCCATGTCCAGCAGCACCTGCTGAGCTATGGAAAACCCCAACCACGGCAAGCCCTGCCCTTCAGCTCCACATCATGGACCACAGCCACTGCACATAGTCAGGGAGGCTCAGAGGGGCCCAAAATCATCCCTCTAGAGCTGAACTGGCCACTGGTGGTTGGAGGATCCTTTTTTCTTCAGGGGTTTCTTTTCACTTTTGTAAGTTGTAATGAGCAAAGTGGGAATGTGCTGGTTAAGGAACAAAACCTAGGAAAATACAACTTCTCTGGAGCAAGCATGGATATATCTGAAAAAAAATTAAGAATTACTGGAAATTTTAACATAGGCACTCAACCAAGGTCAAGGGTGGAAGCACCACCTCACTTAGTGGTGAACTTATCAAAAGAGGTAAAACACTGCTGCTGTTCTGTATCTAAAGACATGAACAGAGCCCAGACACTTGTACTGTCCTAAGGCATATAACACCCCCATTTAATGTAGATTTTAGTTAGTCATGTTTAAATACTCTTAATCAAAAAATTGTAATAAGCTTTTATGCACTCATTTATTTAAGGAGCTCATCAATGACTGCATGTGAGAGCCTCATTCAAACCTCATGGGGAAAGAGCTTCTTGTCCCCAGACTATGGGCTCCCAGAAAGGAGATTATACCCAGGAGAAGGAGAAGGAAGGAATTGGCAATAACACTTGTGTGGTGCCACAAAAGGGTTGTGAGCCCCCAGGCAGGCTGGCTGCACCCTTCTTTGGGGTGCACAGACTGGAGATGTTCCCACCCACAAAATGTTAATTTCAAGTGTCACAAAGCCTCTGTGGAAGGAGGGGAAAAAAACCGAAAGAAACCTTCTGGTGAGCACTGTGCTGCTCCAAAACCTGGTGGCCATGGAGAAGCTTTCCCTACAGACTCGCTGTCCAATGCACACCCTCATGATTTTCATCTCCGTGAAGAACGTGGGCTGTGGGTGCCCAGACACTGCTCTTTGCCCCTCTGAAAGGGGAAGAAATTCATGAGTGTTGCTCTGCAAGGCCAAGTACCAGTAGCACAGGGGCTTGGGAAGCTGCAACCAGTGTGGGGTACTCAGCCAAGGCAGAGCTTTGCTGCAACTTGGTTTTCATGATTTAGCATTCCTGCTGTAAATAATTGATACTAATGTAAGTGAGATAAGAGACAGACTGTCTGTGGGCTGGGAGGAAGTGGATCCTGGTGACATCCACCTGGAAATGTGCTTGCGGATTTGTCTGAAATAAAAACGTTGAAAAGCCAAACATGATGTCCAAGAGATGGGGAGGGAGCAGGGATGGGAAAGGTAATCAGTGATCAGCCCCGAGCACTCTCATCTCTCTAAGAAAAATTTACCACTAATAATTTCCTTAATAAGAGAATTCCTGCACTAACTAGCACTTCCTCTCTCCCTGAACATGGCTCTCACACTAGTCCATAAGTTGTGTTCCTGCATTGCCAGAAAGCTGGGTGGGTGTTAGCACAATTTAAGGAATTAAAATGTCATTAAGGGGGTGCATGGAGCACAGCCTTCCTTGTCAGACACCATGCCAGCAGGAAAATGCCAGTGAGCTCAGCGTATCTGATGCCTTTGGCTTAGGTTATCTACAACCAGCTGAGTACCAGGAAGGAGCACTCCTGAATCCCAGGCTTTGAAACTGGAGAAGGCAAAATTATATCTCTGGTCCTGCGAGGGCGGCCATGAGACGGGCGATGGAGACAATCCTGCTGGGTGGAGAAGGGGAGATTTCCCTGCTGGGAACCTTGGCATGCAGCATGTCCCCAGGACCATTACACCATATCCATTTCTAAATCCTGATTTGGAGGCTGCTATTGGCATTTCACATCCTCTGAGGAGTCTGTGCCCGGCGGCAAACCGACATTCACTTCCCCCGGCATGACATAATGCCTGTTTTCATCCTGTCTAGTGGATATTAAAAAAGATAACATCAGCCAAAAAAAAAAAAAATGACATCACTATTGAGCCACTTTACAGCTCTCTGCTTTTCTGTCTTGTGTGTCTCCATCTTCACATCCCACCTGTGCTGCCTGTTGCTCATCAGCCCAGGGACCTTCCTGTAGCCACTGCACAAGGTATGTGTGCCTGATGGTTTTAACTTGCTGGAGGATTCAAGTGCCAAAGTGAAAGGAATTTGCAGAGGCAATTCCTTCATTTTAAACTATGTTCTTGTAAACATAGGGAAAGTCCCTCATGCCCTCTGTCTCCCATGCCTGCAGCAGGCAGCTGGTTGTACTCTTCTCCTGAAGGCCATGCCTTTACACATTACTCTGGTAAGCACATATTCAGGGCTCGTTTTAAAATACAGTTCTTAACCTAGAGATTTCATGCAGAAAGGCAGTGGAAAAAAGCTGCTTTGGAAATGTTAGGAAGGAGCAGCACTGACTCATCAGTGATATGAATGGGGAAAGCCAGAGGGACCTTCTCATCTCTAATGTGATTTTATGATTCAGTGAATAATGCATATTAGCATAATACTAACTAAAAAAATCCATACTCATCATAGAATCACAGCTATCAACATTATCCTATTATTAATTATTAACATTTACACTATCAATCAGCCCCTGGCTGACTGATAGCTTAAAATCTTGCATAAAGATTGTTACAACAATAGCCACAGTACATCACGTAATGTGCTTCGCAGTCGGGTTGTCATATCTTCATCTATAAAGCTTTTTACTAATGCACTTTACAACATATCTTACAGTACATGGATGAAGAATGTGGCTGCACCCAGTAATAATTCCATTAATTATGAATAAAGCATTTACAAATGACATCCTTATTTAAAATTACTGATGAACACATTTTGGTTTAATGCAGATGCACTGTGTAATTTGTAATTGGATAAAAAGCAATGCTGGCAACACGGGGTAGGGAAAAAGGGCCAAGATCTTATGGTCTTTGCATCAGCAAGGGAAAGGGGGAAAAAACAGTGGAGAAAATGATTGACAAACAACAAAACATTGGCATAAAGCTGACCAAACTCCAAGGTGATGTTTGAAAGCAATGATTAAAGGTGCCCTGCAGAGCTGAAAGGAAAAATCCTTACCCACTGACCTTGCATTGCAGTTGTGTTAATAAAACTCACTCCTATATTAATAAAGTCTATATTTTCATTGCTTTCTCTCATTTCAGTGTTTTCAGCTGGCTGGCAGCTCACCAAGACTCGTTAGCCACATACAGTCTGCCTTTGCAGTACCTTGGTACTGCTTTGTCCTGTAGGCTCTCGGAGATGGCAGAATATTTATTACATACAATATTTCACTGAGGCTACTTACGTCAAGAGGCTATAAATACATTACTCTTCCTAGTTTACTTAAGGGATAAAAAGTGAGTAGCTAAGTTTACAGAGCAGGCTCGGGCTCTATTAATGTGTGGTCTGTTCATTTTCATATAGATCTCAATTGTTTGAAATTATTTTCCAGATTAATCCTGTGAGTGATTCTTGCCTTGTTGATCATTTCTGAGCACTGCTGGTCTACGTGTGCAGTGGTCATATTCAGGTTATTACATGTATTATGGAAGAAAGGTTAATTTAAACTCATCAAGGTTTTTGGTAATAAAGTCATGAATATTTATGTGGTCATAGTTTTCTACTGAGAGCCTTGTGCCAAGAACTCCTTATACTGGTTCAACTATTTCAATATGTCCCAACTGGGGAGGCAAAAATCCCAGCAGCTCACAGAAGTGGGGGGACAGGAACTTTGGTTCCTGTTTGGCTCAGGAGAAAGTCAGCAAACTCCTTTTAATTACTTTTCTCCCGAGTTTCCCCAGTGTTTACAGCAGTCTGGACCAGCAAAGTGCCTGGATAATGCACAGGCCATGGTGTCATGTGTCTGTCTGTTAGCACGGAGCCAGAGCTTGTATGGTGCTGAGTGCTGAAGGCAGTGCAAGGTTCTGCAGAGTCAGAGAGCCAGAGAAAAGAGACCTGGATCCATCACATAAAGTTAAGGGAAAAAATTGGCTTGGGAGAGACTTAGTTTTGGGTTCAGGAAGACCTTTCTGCAGGTTTTCCAAGGAGATGAGATTGCAAGAACCAAGCCAGGCAGGAATTCTCTCTGAATTATTTTCACATTCCCTTTTAATGTCCTATCCATGGGTGATATCTAGTGTAGAGCACGACACCTGACATGGCCCTTTCCCCATATTTTCAAGTTAATAATCATAGTGAAAAATAATATACAGTGTTTATTGCCAGCACTGTCAAGGAGGACACTGTGCATTCCACCTCTCCCCCAAAACCCAGGAAGTGTAGGAGAGGCTGCTGTAATTGCAGGTCTCCTTGTGCAAGACTGCTTTGAAATTCCCAATATTTTTGCAAACCACCAGCAAGTTGGTTTTCAGAGCTGCCTGACAGAGAATTTATTTATTAAGGTCTTGGCTGTTTGCAGCAGTGGCTGGGCAGCAGCAGTTCCACAGAGTTATCAAAAATCTATTTCCTTGCAGAGTCACAAGTAAAATATCAAACCCCCTTTGAAAAGCCAAGAGCAACATTTACATTTTAATCTCCCCAAACACTTTCCTTTCTGACAAACCGGGTTTTTTGGTCTGTGTGTTATGGAGAGGAAAGGCAGCGGGGCTAGAGGAGGAAGGTTTATAGCCCTGGGAGTGAGCGTGGGCTGCTCTGAGTGTGTGACAATGCTGGAGTGGCACAGTGACTGCAAGGACTGTCACCCTTCAGCACTGCTGGGGCCAGGTGAAAGAGAAAAACAGCCCGAGCCCAAAATCTAGCAGTGCAGGGGCACCAAACACTGAGCTGGGTTAGCAATCACACGTAAAAGAGGAGCAGCAGCCCTGTGCTGTGCTGGGCACAGCCTCTCCTGGCTACAAACAGCCCACACAGGGACTCAGCGTGGGCTCGTGTGGGGCTGGCAGTGGCCACTAGCAGCCACTTATGTCTAGGGGCAAATAGCCTTTATTTCACTGTTTCTTCACACTCCTGCCTGCAGGTTAATTGGGATGAAGTGGAGGGCCCCAGCTCCACAGTTTGTAACAAAAGCCACTCTGCCTTTGCCTTGCTGCCAGCGGGGCCGAGGTCCCGCTGCCTCTGTGGAGTCTCTGCAGCAAACCATGAATTATGGATGAAATGAAAAATCCCAGCCCGGTGCACAGAGGGAATATGCAAAGTGCAGAGCGATCACCTTTGTGTGTGAGCCTTGCTTTGTGCCACCTTCACAGGCATGAGGCCCAAAATGCCGGGCTCTGCTTCGGCCTGCCCCTCCCTCAGCCCTCAGGGTCAGGATTCCCTCCTCCCCAGGGATGTGGGCTCTGAAATGCCATTCATTAATGTCAAAAGCATGTCCTTGTGCTTTGTGGGGTCTTCCTGCGAGCTCCAGAGGGTGGATAAGTTGAGGGGTCAGGGATATCCTAAAACAGACATGGGTATCCTAAAAGGGTCAGGGAGATCCTAAAAGAGACAGGGATATCCTAAAACGGTCAGGGAGATCCTAAAAGGTTCAGGGAGATCCTAAAAGGACAGGAACACCCCAAAAGGGACAGGAAGACCCCAAGAGGGTCAGGGAAACCTCAAAGGGGGCAGCGTTATGCCAAAAGGTATATGCAGAGGTTCAGGCATCAGGCAGGACGGGGGTCTGGGCTGGGCTTGCCCTGGGGCATGGTGCAGATCCCTGCTCCAGGTGTGTCCTGAGCACATGGACACACATTTCAGGTGAGCTGAGGCAGGAGCTCCCACCCAGGCTGGCTCTGAGAGCCTTTCCAGGGATCTGCAGAGGCCACAGTTCCACCAGAGCTCTCTTTTCTTGAAGCAAAGTGTTGGAAAAGTGCTTGACAGGTTCTGACTTCAAGACTCTGTGATTTGGGAAGGCTCAGTCCCTCTACTCATAACTTCTCCTTCAGAGAGAAGATGCCTTTCAGGAACCATTTTTAAATGTCTTTTAATTTTTAAATGCTTTAGTTCCTTCCCTGCAAATCCATCTCTCTGCTTTTGTGCACCATCTAGTAATGTGCTTCCACACAGCCATTTCTGAGTGTGCAATATCAACATCTGTGCTAAAACCAAAGAGAAATTTTTCCCTGAAGCAAAATTTTACTTTGTATTATTGTTACTTTTTTCCCCTATTTAATGATTTGCTTGTCATGGGGCCTCTTCAGCCTCTTATTTTCAGGAAATGAAGGTTCTCTGCCTTTTGCTCCTTGTCAAAAACACCCTGGCAGAAGAGAGCATTGTCACCCTTGTCCCATCTCATAAAAGAATTTTACTTAGTGCTCACTAAAACTGTGTTGACGTAAAGCACCTCACTGAACTGGGTTCCTGATATGCAGCAGGTTGGCAGAATTAATTTATTGGTGTTTGTACAGCCTTTTGAACTTCTCTTGTTATGTAGGTGTCAATAATGATAATAAAAATAAACCCATTATTTTATTATTATTTTTATTATTATTATGACTTTCCATCATAACCAATAATGAACATTCCCCTGTGCAGGTATTTAAGCTATGGGAGATGCTTTGTTCTTAATTTTGATTATTTTAAGAAGTCCTTTAGCACATCAAATAATCTCCCTAGGCAAGGATTTATAGGAGGTCTTGAGAGCTGTCAGAGTAATGTTTTTCCAGCAGTAAAAACTCAACCTCCTTTTTGATTTTCATTTCTATTTTGTCCTGGGTGTAGCTGCAGCAAGTGCTCGTTCACAGCCATCAGGATGGAGGAGATGTGTTGTCTGTTGTTTTATTTTTGATCCCATTTGAATGTGTCAGTCAACTGCCTCAAATCAAAGAAAGTGAGAAGGAGCCTTTAACAGTTGTGATTGAAAACTTCAGACTTACCTTTTTTTTCTTATTTTTATAGATACTAAGTAAATGGTTGGCGGGTTCTTGTGAATCATAACATTTCTAAATATATCAAAGAGGCTTTTTGCCAGGCTGCTGGAGAAAGTGGTGTCTTTTCTTATTGACTCCTTTCTCCCCTTCAGATTACTTTTGCATTTAATAATCATAATGCAAAAAATCAGGGACTCTTAACTAGGCTGGCTAAGGCTGTGATTAATGAAAATGTAATGCAAGCTACTGTACAGCCATTAGAAACCAGTTAGCTAATTAGTGTAATCACAGAGGTGGAAATAATTAAGAGACCATAAAATAAAGGTAACCTAATAACAATGTTTTTCTCTGACCCAGAAGTGGTGAGAAAAGGATACTTTGTTAGGTTAGGAACAGAGAGGAGTGAAGATGGAATGTTCTGTGAGTAATCACTGTCAGGGAGGTCTCAGAGCACAGACAAGTAGAACAGAGCAGATTTTACTCCAACATAATCCAGATTGCAGCAGAATCCTCTGGCAATGGTGCTTCACACCTCTGCATCCCTCTCCCATTTTATGCGCTGCCACAATTCAGTGACAGACAATCAAGACAGCGTGAGGCAGGAGCTGGCTGCCTTGCTCTTTCTTACTTTGTTCCCTTTCTTCTTTCCCAGGTTATTAGCAAATATAATATTAAAACTAACTTCACCTTGAAGTGCCAGGTTTGGTTTCAGGAAAAGGAGAAATCAGTGTCCTAAGGTGTTTAAGAAGAAAATCTTGTTAGAGGATTCCCTATATTTATAGAGTTCCTATTGTATTCATGTATGTTATTCACTATAGTTTCAGAGGATTCTACAGAGTCTTTCTGGGCAGAGAATGATGCAGTGATCCGTAAGGGTGGCAGTCACTTCCAGAGCTGCTCCCAGGAGATGGGTGCCAAGCAGATGTGTCAGCCCTTCAACCCTCACCTGCTGCTTTTGCACCCAGCACACTGGATCCTGAACAACCCCAAAATGTGCCTCAGCACTCCCCATGCAGGATTGTCCAGGTCCGTGAGAGATGTGGGCTGGATCTCACCCTTGGGGATTAGAAGTGACCTAAGTCTGGCTGCTGGATGAAACAGCTCCATGTAACAGGCAATAAAAATTCCTAACCCGTAATTTTCCACCTGGAATGGGTCACCACTATGCCCATCTCCATTGGTTCTTAGCATTTCTGCCACGGCTTGTGTGTGTTTCGTTTGACCTGGGTCTAATGAGCAGAGAAGAGGAACGGAGCTGCAGACACACAATCAAGGCTCAGCCGCCAAGGCTGATGAGTCTGCCGAGACTGCTAAGTGGGTCTTCATTAGCTATTCACATGCGAAGAGCAGCCCTTATTTATTCTTCTTTCCTAGGTGAATCTATTTTTGAATATCTTTTGTAGTGATCTTGTCTGGGAAGGGTGGAGGGCACCAGTACTGCTAGTTACCTGGATTGTTGTCCTGGAAAAACAGGCTGTGACACCAAGCGGGCAGCAAGCTGCAAAGAGGAAACAATGTGATGCCATTTGGAGAAGGAAGGAATCATTTTCCCCAGTGACATCTCTGGTGGGAGGCAGAACTTTATCTTCTCTTTGCAGCTCAAATGAAGCATCACAGCAGTAGCATTAACTGTGCTTCCACGTTTCCAGTTTGTCTTTTCACTAACCTTTTTTTTTCTTTTTGTGCTGTAGCAGGGAACAAGCTTTCCAGAGAGGGTTTGCGGGTGAGTCACTGGAGCTGCAAGCCCAGGATGTCCCAGGTGGGTCCCCAGGCTGTGGCACATGTGGCGCTGTTGCAGCCAAATGGATGAGCCTGGTGGTCTGCAGTGAAGAAGGGAAAACTGATTTATGTCTGCCAGTCTGGTGGAGAGGGGATTTCGGAGCAGCAAGTCACGGTGAGCCTTGCTCCAGGTGTGCTTTCATTCCCCCAGCTCGGACATGTGGATCACATCCTGGGACATCCTCGCAGACGGGACAGTGCTTGACCTCCGGCAGCACCGGTGTTTGTTGTTTCATATGAAAAAGTCACTTTTCCACACTGGGCACTTAAAAACTGTCCTTTAAGCTTTTCCTCGGGCTGGGCTGGGCCGGTGGGGTGCGGATCCTCCCGCCCTCACCTGCCTGCGGCGAAGGCTGCCCTCTCCCGACGCGCCGGGATCCCAGGGATGCGGCGGCTGAGCCGGGCCAGCATCCCCTGCCAGAGCCCGCCGTGCTCAGCGCAGCGCTGTCCCGCCCCATGGGCACACACCAGCACGGCCTGGGCATCCCCCGAGCTGCCCGCCCCATCACCGCCTGCCTCTGATGTGGATCCAACCTGCTCCGCGCTCCGGCATCGCGGGGATGCTGCTTGAGGAACCTCCTGCTGCTTTCCTTTTTACCCCAGCCCTTCCAAATCTGCCCAGTGCTTTTTCGTTTCGTTTTTATAATCTGGTAGTGTAGGTGTGAATCCCGTACTCCTCTGAGTTATTTTTTTCCAGCTGAGTCTGTTTGTGCTGCAGACTGTGTGGGTGACACCCTCGGGAAAGCCACGTTTAGCAGCGCATTGCTCCAGGAAAATGTTTTTATATGAACAGAGATGTGAGACAAACTCTTGCACCTCTGGGGCTGGCAAACAGCTGATCCATGAGAGATGACTTTTTTTTTTCCCCCTTGTGATTTTGACCTTATTTGCTGAAAGTGAAATATCGTCCAGCCTTCCAGGAAATACCACAAATCTTCTATCTGACATGAGAACATAAATCTTTGGTAAGGTTTCATCCATTCTGCATCTCAAGTCTCTGGAACAGAGTTGTGGACACTGGAATAGGAATCTGAGTCTCCTGAATCCAGGGCTGCTGAACCTCAGCCCCTGCACCTCCCCAGCTTGGAGAAAAACATCCCCATGGGGTTGGCCCTTGATGAGCTGGTTCTGCACCAGTTCCTCTTGGAAAAAGTGGGGGGGGACTTGCCTGAATCACCTTGAATCTCTTAAATTTTTGTGGGAGACATGAAACCCTTCCCCTCGAGCTCTGTGTGTCTGGCAGAAATGAAACACAGCTCTACAGCCCAGAGTAACCCACCTTCCCATGCTTCAGCCTCCCCTAATCACCTCCCAGGAGAGGCTGTTGCACTGCAGAGGTTTCAGGCTCTGCACCCCACGCTCAGCAGGGCAGCCCCAGCTCACACCTCTGAAAGCACATTTCCTGAGAAGATGCCTGTGGGTCCCTGACCTTGCCTTTGTGCACCAGCCTTTGTGGTTGTGCCCCCACCCTGCTTTTTGGGGGACCACAAAGGCCTTTCTGAGAAAGCAGTGGAGCAGCCGTGGGGCTCACATGTGGTTATTTGAAAATAACAGGATATTTGTGGGAAGACGTGGCTGCAAAATTTTCCACCTCCCATCCTCCACGAGTGGTTTAGGAGGTGTTTTTTGCTCAAGAAATTTGTGCTTTTATTTTTGCTCCCCTTGGGCTGTATCCCTCATTGTGCAAATCTCTTTGCTTCATGGCTTTTTCCCAGAGCAGGGGCACCCCAAATGCCACTGGACCCAGGGAAGGACTCAGAGCCACCTTTGCATTTTGCTGTGTGTCCCTCTGGGTTAGTTCAGTGACATTCCCAACCCTCAGCGTGCTGGGGATTATGGCTTTAACTGAGCCTGTAATGATACCCTTCCAAAGGCTCCAAACAGCAAAAGTTTATTTTCTTTTTCTGCCTGGACCACTTTTCCTTGTTTTACCACTAGATGGGAGAGTGAGACTGGGCTAACTGAGCTTCTCCTCTCCTTATCCCGGTAGGAATTCCGAGAGAAGAACTGAGAGATGCCTGAAGGTCATCCCGCAAATCCTCCCACCTCAGGATCGCAAATCCTCCCACCTCAGGATCGGGGAACTCCCACAATGGCTAGTTGTTGCTTAACCCCAAAAGTTCACTGTTAGGGGCACTAAGGCTTGCCTGGTGCTTTCCCAAAATACCAGGAACCCCGTGGATCCCACTCTGCCCTCATGGAAGGGACATTCACTTACACAAGAGACTGGATATATTCTTGGGGTGAAACACTCATATTTTTCCCCAAACACACCTGTCCTAGGGCAAAGGGAGATAGGGGAAGCACTTGCATTTCACTCCTCTCATCCGTACCCCAAATTCTGCTTCCCAGGAATCCAGGTGACCCCAAAAATTGTTTGCAGAAGTTAAAAAGCCACAGAATCACAGAATGGTTAGGGCTGGAAGTGACTTTTGAAGATGATCTAGTCCAACACCCAAGAGGTAAATATAAAAAAAGCAGCATTTTCTCCTCTTTTCCTTCTACAGGATTTTCTTTCTCTTATAGGACTCTTGTGTAAGGATCTTCCCAGTGATACCATCTTCCTGCAGAAAATAAAACTGGGCTGTTGCAATGATTTCATGTGCAGGAGGAGAATTCATGCCTTGGTCTGACACCACGCACCTCGGGAGCTGCCGTGGGTGAGGGAGGGGCAGCCCCTGCTTCATTAATGTCTTAGTAAATTTACTTTAACTGCAGCACTTCCCAGCTCCTGAGACTTCCCAAGATTTTGCTGAGACTGGGTCTATTTAGGAGTTATATAGCTGCAGAAGCAATTTCTCAACCCAATCAGATTGTCCAGTTGGGCTATTTTTATTATTGTTAGGTTTGGGGCTTTAAAAAGGAACATCTTGCTTCCTGGGATTTCACAGATTTTGCAAGAAACCTCACAGCAGACAAATTTTCCGACTGCCTGTGTGACTAAACCAGAAGATGCAATCCCTGTAAAGTGGAAATTATCTTTTTGGAGGGTTTTGCCCTCCACCCAACCTTCTTAAATTGAAAGTTCTTTAGAGAAGTGACTAATTTTATTTGTTTAATGCCTGGCATAGTTGGGCAATGAGATGAAATAATTCTAATAACTTCCCTAACTGCAGTATCCTTGTTGCCTACATTGGGGTCTCCTGACTTTGCTGCCACAGGAAATATCTGACATTATCCTGCTAGACAGAAGTAACAGCTTCTTTAGAAGACAAACTCTGGCTTTTTACTGGATCTATCTACTCTTATTTTCCATAAGCAACAGCCACCCCGCCCTGGATGTGCAACGAAGCCACTGAGTCACCATGAAGGAGTGACCAGCTCATTCACCTCCCAGAGGAAGACCAAAAATCCCCTCCAGAGAAAAGAAGAGATATCTTCCTTCAGTTGATAATTAGAGGTGAAAAAAGAAGACATTCCAGACTTGGATTTTTAAAATCAGGCAGAACTAGTGTGATCAAGACCTTATCTGAGATAGTGACAGAATTAGCCTCATGATTTCTTCTCCGTGTTTACAGGGATAATATTTTTCCAAAGTTCAAAGTCTTCCTCTGCAGGAAGCATGTGATTTGCAGTCACACCATATTTTGGTGCTATGAACAATTAAAAAAATCAATTTATGGAGCGATATTTTCTATGTTTATAATCTCTGAACTAATTACAGGACTGGAAAATCGATAACTATCTGGAAATCTTTCCAATACAGCAAACTAAGCATGCTAGAGATCATGCTGGAATATATTCTTCCCAAACACACGCTGCTCCTGACCATCTCCCAGATCCCAGATGATATCACTGTCAGTAAACCTCTGTACCTCATTGCACTGCAGCAGTAGCATTTACCAAAAGCTGCAGGGGGGCATTGGGCTGAGAAAATTGCTGTGAGCTGGAGCAATGCTTGTGCCAGCATTTTAAGCCAATGACAAAAAAAAAAAAGTTGAAAGATTGAGTTAGTTCAACAGGAAACTAAAAAACTATTATGAAATAAAGTAATTAAAACTCCATGCCTTAGTTATAATGTTGTTTTTTCATCAGGATTTATTAAAATAAAAAGTAGACTCTTTGGTGACTGAAAACAACCTCCTTCTCTTGTTTCCTAGCAAGAGAGAAGCTGAGTTAAACGGGCAGTTTGATGATGATTACACTACAGAAACACACGTAAAGAGGAAGGGTGTTGCTCTGATGAGCAGACCTCCTCGTGCTGTACAAACACACTGTGTTGACCATGGCAAATGAGCTGGAACCAGAGCTCAAACCCTTCTGCTGGTGCTCTCCACCACTTCCCACACGCCGCAGGCATTGCCAGGATCCTCTCCACGATGCTGCCGCCTCCCTCGTGCCCTGTGGGAGCTCAGGGTCTCTTCCTTGCTGTGCTGGAGCTTGTGCTGCTGCTAAATGAGGACTAAATATTCCCCCTGGACACACTGCCAACAGCACAGCGAGGGGATCAGAAGCACAGATGTGGGTGCAGGGGATTTTCCCCACACTCCCATTTGCACCTTTGCTTGGTACAAGAATATGATGAATTCGGAGCTGTCACAATGCCACAAAGTATTTGCTCTGATTTTATAAGTTTTTCTCTCATTATTTTTCATAGCTTTTTCCTTCCAGTGAACTGAACAGAGGAAAAAGCAGGACTGGGGCACATCTCTGCCTTCACTGCCTCCCCAAGTGGGGGATTCCCACAGCTGCCCAAGGTAGGGATCCTCATCCTGGATTCCCACAGCTCCCCAAGGGGGGGATCCTCATCCTGGAGCGAAGCTTTGTGCCTAGCAGCCCATGGAGGTAAGGTGCAGCATATGCCTTGTCCCAGCCCTCATCCCAGGAGACAAGCCATGATTTATAGTCCCTCCTAAATAAGAACTTGGGAGGTTGGTTATGCTCAAAGAATTTAAATTTTGGACTGGAACACAACGCATGCAATGATCTGGATTGTAAATATCGTTATTATTAATTTCTGTTTGCACTTCTGTAGCACTCCCACGTGCAGCTGAGGAGCTCCTGTGCACATTGGGACAAAGGAAGGAGCCCTTGAGCTGCTGACAGCCTGCCCAGAACAGCAGACCCAGACCTGAGAGGAGCCAGGGGTGTTGATGGCAACAGCACCCAGAACACACCAGCGGTGTGGCTTTGCTAATCTGGGCTGCTTTCTGCCAAAAAGCAACAGTTACAAAAGCATTGTGTTCATCACCACCACAGTGAAAATCTCCCTTTTAACTGCTCAGGCTGAAATGTCCTTGGGGGGGATGCAGAGCTGCTGGGGCCACGCTCTGCTCAGACTCTGCAGGGACAGACCTACAGCTGCTGCACTTGGCTTCAGCCTGTGTTCCCTTCAGATGATGGTGTCTTTGGACTCTGCTATCATTCTTGAAATTTAAATGTCATATTTCCTTCCAATAAAACTCAGCTGGAGTGCAAGAACTCACTTCTGTTTCTCTCTTAGGAAAGGAAGGCTGCGGTGTCTGCACATCACCTAAGGAGTAGGATCTGAGGAAAAAGAGCTCAGACCCTTCAGAAATCTTTCAAAGATTCAAAGAAAGCCCCAGCTTTCCTTTATCTCTTTTAAAATTAACACATCATACTTTGCACATGTTGAGCAACAACCCTCCTAATACAGCTTCCAATAACCCCCAGGCCCAGTGGAGCAGTGCTGTTATTTTACAAAGAGGGTGAGAGCAGGACACTCACTCCCCTGGCCAGTCACAGCCAGCACCTCAGGGACACCCTGAACTAGAGGTTTGCACAGAGATTATGGGGTCTAACAACCACCAAAGCATGTGTCACCCAAGAATTTGTATAATTCTTCCCTAAACACAGTTACACTTTTGGCTTTGTGATGCCTTGGCCACCAGTTGCTGTTTAATCAGCAGCTACTGCAAACATCCTACCTCACCTTTTCATTTACAGGAACCTTTGCTCTCATAATAATAAAGGCAACTCACAGATCTGAGCAGGACAGATTCTGATGGTTCAGTTTGCAAAGACAACAGGGTAACACAGAGGCTGGTAAAATCCCAGAGGGGATTTTCAGACCTGCTACTCTCACTGCAAGCCAGCACCAGCAGTCTTGAAAAATCCCATTTTTATTTGTTATTTATTATAAGTTTCCTATGAATAAATTTCTGTCTCAAATTATACTTATAATAAAACACTAAAAATTCTGCTTTGGGGGGAAAAAATCCTGATCTGTTCTTCCTTCCTGAAGATTCACTGCTTGTTCTGCTACAGGAGATGTGAATTATAGAAGTATTAATAACAGCAGTATCAGGAAATGATCATTCAGGCACCAGAAATCCATATGAGGCATTATGGCTTTAAATAAATTGTTCATTGCTATGTTAATCTAATCTTGTAAATACGTGCACACTTAACTATATTAAAAATGTAAATGCTCCCAGACCTGGACTTCACATGATTAATAAACAGCTCCCCTTTTTTGTCTTGTCAGCTCTGTTAGTCTCAGAAAAACAAGATTTCATGGTCATTGAAAAAGTTGTAGTCTGCACAGATTTAGCCAAAAAGATTGTCACGATCATCTCAGAATCCACGTGGCTCACAAGACTGAACTTGAAGAAACCTCTTTCAACATCTGCTCATGACAGAGCAATTCCAGCTCCAGGACTGCCTCCAGCCAGTGACTTCCCTTCCATGGCCCTGAATTTGCATTCATTAAACCCAGAGTTTTAATGATTTATGGAGATTTATAAAAAATGGCAGTGCAGAGCTGCTGACACTCCCAAAGCTTCTGACAGGAGTGTAACACATCATAAATCCATCCTGGTGTGAAATATTGAATGAAAACTGGTGCAGGCATATCTGCAAGTGTTAACATGACCCATAAAATCAGGGATTCATACTAACTAAAATTATCAGTGTGCCCCAAACCCAAGGAAATAACAAATATAATAACAACAGTATAGTAATTACAATGTTGGTAATAACACTACTAATAGTGTTACCAGTCTACCAGTTTATTATTGTCACTGCCCTGATAATTCTCAGCCCCAAGGATGGAGAGAGGCAGATAGGCCCCATGCTTTGAAAAACAATCTCTGTCCTTTGGGAAACAAATTCCAGCTTCCCCTATCCCTCAGAACAGCTACCAAGATCTTTGGGATAAGCCTTTGGAAAGGCTCTGGAGGAGCCACTCACACAGCAAGGTGTGCATTGGCTCCTGCCAGGATTTGGGAAACTGCAGTTTAAACAAACATGCCCCTGGGACAGACTCCTTTTTATTTACAAGTGAATCAGCAGAGATGGCAAGGCTGATTTGCAGTGCCTGCCCAGCATCTCTTGAAGATTTTAGTACTAGACCTCTGTCCTGCCTTGGCACACCTTCCCCCTTGGTTATCTTATCACATTTGCTATTAGCTCATGCAAATCCACAGCACAAGCTCCTCATCTTTACATCTTCCTCACACAAGAGCTAACCTACTTCAAGATGCTGAACAAAAATTTAAAAAATCACTAAAAACTAAGTAAAAAAATTACTCTGCACCTCTGAGGACAACTTCAGCCAAGGCAGAGTAGATCAAAATACATGTGGAGAGATGAACTGAGCTGAGCTGAGGAGCAGGAAGCATCCCCCTGCAGCCAGAGCCAATGATTCACTCAGCTCTGCACCCTGGAAGAGGAAATGTGGGGCCATTCCCCAGTTTGAATGCCCTGGATGCACTGCTTCACCATTGCACTTTTTGTCCTTTGACCCTGTTTATTTAGAACAAAAATGGTTTGAAACAGGACCTTAATCATCAGTGACTGCACAGCACCAGCCAGAACAATACCCCAGCTTTGTTGTGCAGGAAATGATTTGTATATAATAAAGCAATATCAGTTTGTATACATGGAGCAAAGGTTTCCTAGTTTTCCTGGCCACAGCCTGTTGTGACCAATAGGCTTTCTACACTTCATCTTACTTTAAAAGCAGATTCAACAGCTCTCAATTCAACCAAACCCCACAAGGACCCATCTACCTCCAGCTCCAAGGGGAGCAAGAACAGCACAAAGAGGCAGCACCTTCCAGCTCCATCTGGGAGCCACAGAGGATGAGGAGAGGCAGTGATATGAACAGCACATCCTAACAGCCTAAGACAGGCTTTGATGAGCTGCTGGGTCTGCTTCTGCCTCAGCCTCTGGCCCAGCTCTTGGCTGCTTGCTGTCCTTGGACACTGCTGCTCCTGCACTGTGCACAGAGGGGATGGCAGGGCTCGGCATGGCAGCTGGATGTCAGATGTCTGCCCACGGCTTTGCCCTCCTCTCTGCCTCATGCAGTGTTAGCTGGGCTTTTCCATTACCCAGGTTATCCTGTGCACTCCGGGAAATGGAGCGCTGATTGCACTTCAGGAGCCAAGCATACACAGGGCCTGAATTATTTATCTGTGAGTGTGCAGAACCGAGCCAAATCCCCAAGTGATGTGGAACAGCTCTGGGAAGAAATGCAAAAAGGGATGCAAAGGCTGCATGGGTGGGCATGAGGAGCTGCATGGTCAGAGACTCACATGTGCACATCACATCTGCTGGGACTCTTCCTGCCCAGGTGTGTACAGGAGGGTGTGGAGTGCTCAGGTGTGGGTTCTGATCTGGAGACTCTTTCTGTGAAAATGCTCAAGAGCCACCTCTGTGCTTCAAACCAACCACGGTGATGACGAGTCCCCAAAAAGTAAGGAAAAACACCCAAACACAAGTGCTAATGCAAATGCAGGGGCTTTGGGGTGTCCTACAGCTTTCCTGCTCAGCTCCCTCAATTCCAGAGGAGCTGTGCGTCCTCTGCAATCATTAGCTCAGTCCTATCCAGCCTACCAGCAGGGTATCGTGCCACGCAGATAGTGCCACGATAGCCGTGTTTGTGTCCCGGCTTCAATAATGCCCCTGCACCTGCTCCTCCACTTCCTCTTCCACGCCCGCTCAGCTCCAGCAATAGCTGGAGCAAAGAGCAAAATCCTGTCGTTGCTCTCTGCCACCACAGATGCAGATGCAGCTCCTCCAGCACTGTTTTCCCCTCGGTTTGGGGCAGGGATGCATCCCAGAATTTCTCCATGAGCTTGCCGGGGGTGCAGGGAGGCTGGGATAGCACCGGGCGAGGGTGGGCAGCTTGCGCAGGGGGCCGAGAATAGGCAGGGCTTGATGCGATGCCGAATCCCTTACCCCTATCCCTTCTTGTCGCTCCCCCATCCCTCTCCTCCTTTTCTTGCCCCAGACACAGAACCCCCTCCCTGCCCTTCCTCTCCCGCTCCCCTGCTCCCGTCCCCATCCCTCTGCCCGCATCCCTCGCGTCCCTCCCTTCGCCCGCATCCTCTGCCTTTCTCCGCTTTCACTTCGGCCTCAGTTTCCCCGCGATTGGCCCGGCGGGCGGCGGCGGCCCCGACGATTGGAGGAGGTGTCCGTCCGTCAGGGCCCGCCCCGGCCCCGGCCCCGGCCCCGCACCGGCCCCGCGCCGAGCCCGGAGCGCAGGCGGCGGAGCGCGGCGGCGGCAGGTACCGGGCAGCGGGCATCGCAGCGGGCATCGCAGCGGGCAGGGCAGCGGGCAGCGGGTGCGGGGAGAGATGCGACACCGGGGGATGCCCGGCAGAGCCTGGCCAGGACCTGCCGGGCGGCGCCCACGCGGCTGCGGGGGATGCGGAGCTCACGGGGGATCGCCCCGGGCTCAGCCCCGCTCTGGAGGCTTCTGGTGGCCACAGCGCGGGGTCCGTGGTGGGAACAGCTGATTCCGTGGTGGAATCACCGAAATGGCCCAAGTCACTGAGGTTTTCTGCTTTGCGATGGTCTGCGAGGATGCTGCAAGGTTGGGTTGCTGCCTGGAGCCGTGTTCGGACTGAATCGCTGCGTTTTGGGATTTGCTTTGTGGCGTGACCGTGTCTTGCTGTAGAAAATTTAAAAGATGCTAATTTCCTTTAAAAGTAAGGAAGGGTAGTAAAGTGGCATGGCAGGATGCTTAGAACAAGAAAAAAAAAGAAGTTGCGTTAATGATAAATTAATCCGTTTCACAGGAGCGGAACTAAAGTTAGTAGCGGGCAGGATGCTGGGTGGAATCGGAGCTCTTTAGTTACTTGCCCTATATTACTTTTATAACCCATTTCTTCAGATGATACAAATCAAAAGCTGCTGTAATAATACTACGTTTTTCAGCTCTGAGAGCCTAAAAAGCACAAGTGGACCTTAATCACATTAGTTTGTTGCATTAACATTTTATTACCATTTTATAGGCTGTTTGATTTTACCAGGCAACATACTGCAAACCTGAAGTTATCCCTGCTTGGCACCTCTTTGTATATATATATTTCTGGGTTTCTACTTTCTGTAGTGCCACTTGGTTGTAAAAACACACATTAAAATAGCATTTGAGGCAGAAATGAATACAAAGGAGATCTTCAGAAAAGTGTGTCAGAGTTCTTGTAAATGTGAGAAAGGATGAAGCTCTTGGGGGAGTGGGTTAGTCAAATAATGAAAAGGAAAAAAAATGTAGCTATTTATATGCAAAGAGGTCTGGCTTGCAAACTGCCTAAAGTGGTCGGAAACTGAAGCACTCTCCGTGCACAGGGCGGGCTGGGGGGGACAGATCAGAGCCACCTGCCCTGCCAGGACTCCATCAGAGCCCTGCGGTGAGTGATGAGCTTGCTCAAGTGTCACAAGTGCCACCTGAAACCCTGGGAAGTGGTAACTCCACTGATCTCCCCTGAAGTTCTCCTGCCCATGGGGCAAACCTGCTCGGTGACAGCGGCAGAAACACGAAGTGCGACCCTGGGATGAGAGATGAGACTGGGAAGCAGTGATTCTGCCAATTGGGTTGGATATTCTTGGCCAGTGAAACCAGGAACTACCTGAGCAAGCACTTGCTGGAAGTCTTTACAGAGATTAGAGATTTGCAGGCAAGGGGGAAGATGGGATCAGCCACTAACAAAAGAAATACCCAGCGGCTTAGGGAGATCAGCATCCAGCTGCTCGGTGCCTCATGACTGCAAACTCCTCCAGGCAGTTTTAATCTTTTTTTGTGCATGTGTCTTTGCAGCATGGAACATCTTGGGGAGGATCCTGCCCTCTCCCACGTGGGGCTTTACACCCTGCAGTAGCAGGGAATCATGGCTCTGTTTTATGCTGCTCGTTTTGCTCAGTCCACCCCAAAAAGCATCACTGAGCACTTATTTTGATTTTCTTTATTTTAATTGGGTGTGCCAAGCCCAGAATCCTGACTTTGCACGGATGAAGGTGCTCATATGCAGGATGCCATACATTCCGCTTTACCACTTGGGTTTTTTGTCTTCCTCGTGTGTTCCTTGAGGTGTTGCCTGTAAGTTGATTATTCAGAGCCTGGGACATTTGTATCTTGCATAATCACAGTGAATGGTGGAAAAGTTTTGCAAGACTGCACCCACGGAACAGAGTTGGCAGCTTTTTGCTGGTGGGTTAGTGAGATGCTGGGTATGATTTCAGGGAAAAGGCTCCCCTTTGGATTTTGTGCTTAATGAATTGAGGTCGCTGTGTTAAGGCAACATGTAAGAATTATCAACCACGCACAGGCTGTTACAGGTGTAATGAACTGCATTGGCCTGGGTTTCTCTGGCCGCCCTGCAGGATGCTGTGCTTCCCCAGCACAGTTAAAAACTTCATTGTCTTGGCCTGGTGAGGGGCTTATCCTTGTGCAGAGAAGCAGAATTTGGGAGCTGGAGCAGCCCAGAGCACGCCCCAGGCAGGATGAGGGGCTTTGTCTGCAGGGTTGGTGGCACCGTGGCTCTCCCTGCACCTATGCCCAGCTATTCCTGCCCTCTCAGTCTGTGGGATCTCTTCTGCAGGCACTCTCCTTTCCCTTTTCAAAACTGATTTATTCCTAGACCTCCCCGCCACAGAATTAGTTTTGTTCCATCTTGGCCCCGAGTGACCTCGTGGCGTGCGAGCGCGGACGCTGAACGGCGGCATTGGAGAACAAAGAGTTCCTGCGCGCACGTTCCGGGGAAAACGCTCCCAGAGAGGTCAGAGACTTCATCTGCTTTATGAGTCCCAGACAAAAGCATCCATCCTACTTCAGTAGATGGGATAAGTGGTGCTCAGAGAGGGCCACTAACTTCAGTGGATTTTATGTCAGAGCTCTCTCTCATACAGAGGAGAGCATGTGATGAGGCAGTGAAGTGTGTATTATTAGCAAGCAGTGTTGTTCTAACCTTAAATCTCTCTTCAGGCAGAAGTACCCCTGAACCTGTTCTGCAGTGTTGCTGCTGCCAAAAAGAGTGTCATTCCACCTCTTGACTGTAAATGAGCTTGAGCAGTGGACATATGCTAGCATTGGGAAATATTCTGTTTATTCTGGTTCACCTCATTCAGCAAAGTTCTGAGCCTTTGCAGCAGCTCTTGAAATTCATAGAGTAATGAAGTCCCCTTATTCACTTGTGCTACTTTGCTGACATCTGTAGAGTTATAATAAAACTGAATTTAATTGCTACTGTTAATGGCATATTGCTCTATGGCATCAATAATCTTCAGTCACTGGAGCTCCCAGAGCTTGGCGTGCTTGCTTCAAGAAAATAATGAAATGCTAACAAGATTTGTTTAAGTGTAGCTGATGGTTTAAAGGAGTTAGGGAGTCATTTTCATGTTGAGAAAGCAAGATTAAACACTTTTTTTCCCCTAAAAATTACCTTGATTTTGTAATCTGTCTGAAAAAAAATCCAAGAAAAAGTATTCCCCTTTGGCCCTGAGTTCCTGCCCTTCACCTCATAGCTGCTCTAATTTCTGGTTGTGGGATTTTGAGTCAGAGAATGAAGAGAAGTAATCCCTCTGAAAGTGTTCATCATTTCCTTTCGATGACACAAATAGGGATCTGCCCTCTTCAGAGAATTCCCCCAATATACCACAGCCTGTCAAGATCTAGGGTATTGCATGAGGAAATGCAAATTATCTGCAAGCTGATATTCTGTTTATCTAAAACAAAATGAAATAAAATGAAGTGTGATTCCTGTTTAGGTCATCTTTAGGGGGTGGATGGGGAGTACTTGGTATCAGGAAACTTAGAGGCTGCAGATGCCATGTCAGAAATCTTACAGCCATGTGAGCCTGTGCCAGTGCTGGACCAGATTCCCTGTGCCACATCAGATTTGTGCTGAATGGGTTAATTTTGCACCATCTGGCTTTGTGCTAGATCAAATATTGTTTCTGTTGTGGTAGCCAACATGAGGCCAGAATAAGCTGGGAGTAATATCCTCAGCTAATCCAACAGAAATATGATTATGTACCTGTTCCTTCTCCAGATCTTATCTGCAATAATGGGTGATTTAACAACACAAAATAATCCTTGTGGAGAGAGAGGAGAGGACTGAGGGTGGGGCATTTCTGCTGGGAATAGTCTCTGACAGCTGGGGTTGTTCAGCCTGGAGAAGCTATGGCTCTGGGGAGACTTTAGAGCCCCTTCCAGTGCCTAAAGGAATCTGGAGAAGAAACTTTTACAGGGGCATGGAGTGATTGGACAAGTGGGAATAGCTTCAAATGGAAAGAAAGTAGTTTTAGGTTAGATATTAGGAAGGAATTCTTCCCTGTGAGGGTGGTGAGGCCCTGGCACAGGTTACCCAGAGAAGCTGTGGCTGGCCCATCCCTGGAAGTGTCCAAGGCCAGGCTGGATGGGGCTTGGAGCAGCCTGGGATAGTGGAAGGTGTCCCTGCCCATGGGCAGGAACTGGATGGTCTCTGAGCTCCCTTCCAACCCAACCCATTCTGCAATTCTGTGACTTGAGGGCTGTGGGTAACCTCAATGTGATGATCTCCTTGCATTGGCAACAGAGACACAATAGGAATGTCTAACTCAGATTAGGTACTTAGCTTTAAGCAAGTCATTATGAGACAAAAATTGCAGTCCTAGTGCAGAATGGCTTCCTAGGGAGTCACCTGAGACTCAGAAATGGAGGTGATTTAACTTCGCATTTTGCACGCCGCAGTGACCTCTAAGTCGCTAATCTGAGGTTAACCAAAGCAGAACAGCTGGAGTTCTACTGCATTTTGAAGTATTGCACATTTCAAGCAGTGAGTTCATTTAAGTGCTGTCTGGGAGGCTCTGCTGTTCCCCTGCTTGGCAGGAATCTCAAGACTAATACCTAAGAGGATTAGGGAGCATCATTGGATGTTAAACAAGATCCAGGCTAAGCGGTGTGCACCGGTGAGCTCGTGCTCCCAGGGCTGTTTGGGGAAGCTGTAACTTGCTGATCTAGAAAAAACAAAGGGGTTTGTGGGGAAATATCCTTCCCTCAGCTGAATCCTTGGTGTGTGTCTCTCCTGCTCCCACCTGGCTCCGTGTTTCCACCTGCCCATCTCATGTTGTCCTGTGCTCACTGCAGTGGTGGGTGTTGCAGGAGGTGCTGATGAACACCGAGTTTCTTTTTCTGTGGTGATTTAAGCTCTTCTAATGTGCTCCACTGAGCTTTGTGTTGTCTGGTTGGACTTGAATGGGTGGGCATCCAGCCCACCAACACAGGGCTGAGCTGGAGAACTTGTCATAGAAAGCTCAAGCTGAAGTCTGTCCTTGGCTGGTAGAGCAAAATGACCTTGTGGTACGTGATTTTCCCCAGCAAGTCCCCACAGTGCAGAGAAAGAGGGGCTGGAAGGCAATTGTGTCTCAGGAAAAAGTGAAATTCTAGGTTGTTTCATGGTAACATTCCATCTGGTTTTCTTTTTTGTTTCTACCTTTATATTGATCAAACCATAAGTATAAAAAAGTGTAAGTGCCTGTAAACTGTGGTGTCAACATGAATGAAATACATCTATTCTGAAATGAATCTATTCTCAACATCCTTGAGTTGTGTAACACAGGATGTTGCATTTTTTTGCATTTTAGTGCTTCTATCTTTAGAAACACCAGAGAATTTCATGTCTGATGTTCTTTATTTGGGTTTTGCTTATTTTGTTTAATTTCTTACATCATAAAGGATTTGCCTGACTGCATCTTCTGCTTGGAAACAAAGAAAGGACAGCTGTAGGAACTAACTGGTAATCTTTAGGAAGAGCTGACCAGCAGCTCATGCAGAGTGTGCTGAATATAGAACATTCTTTAATGGGTTGTAAGAATCCAAATGATGGGAAATAACACCATGCAGGGCTATGGGTTGGGGAAATGTATCTGGAAACACCCAGCTCCATGGGCAGTGACAGTGATGGAGAGCACAGTGCTGTGCCAGAGTGGAAACCTTCCCAGCATTGGCCAAATATATGGGTAGGAAAAATACATTAAAGCAAGAATGGTATCAGGGAGGGGGAGTTAGAAATTAGAATAAAAGACCCTTTTGTCTGGTTAATCTGTGCCATGGCAAAAAGCAGTGTCCGGGTTAAATCTGCTCAGTACGTTGGCACTGCAAGTTTTTAAAGATGGTCTGAGGCAGCTGCAGCCAATTGTATTTGCACAGATAAGCTGGAACAGTGAACAGACTCAGAAAATCTGGCTAGATTTATCTTCAAAGCATTTTCAAGCAGCTAATTGAAAATTATCCAAGCCACCTTCCTGATTTCTTGCGTATATTGCAATAATTTCCCAGTGAATGGAAAGCACTTGGAAAACATACAAAGGGTTTGTGAGTGCTGAGCTCTACTATTTGGAATTTATATAATTATAAATATGCATTTGCTCATGTGATAACTTGAAGCCAGCTTCTGCTGCTCTCTTCCATGCTTCAGACTCCAGTAGGGCTAATCATGTAAAAGCAGATCTCTGACATGAGGAGTGGGTCAGGATATTCCTGTTGCCCTCCATTCCTAGGAAGTTCCTCCCTCATCCTCTGTCTGTCCCTGCAGCACTGATGGTGAGCACAGCATTCGGTGCATGGTCAGCTGGCTGCTCTCTGGGTGTGTTTCTCATTCCTGGAAACTTTTCCATGTGTGCAGGACCATGCTGTTCCCACAAGAATTGCTTACCAAAGGGTCCAGTCTGGTCCTCGTGCCAGTCCCACAATAGCAGCATCCTCTGTATTGCTGATCCAAAGGGATGCTTTTAAAAACGGAGCTAAAAATATAAGGTTTACACTTGGTGTGAGCTGGGTTTACACTTGGTTTACACTTACAATATAAGGTTTACACTTGGTGTGAGCTGGGTGAAGTTCCTCAGCTGCCAGGAAATCAGTTCAGTGTTACTCAGAACTCACTCATCCCATTCTTGCTTTTATCTCCCTTGCACTGAACCAGTGCCCTACGGACGAGCCCTGTTCAGAGGACTGGATTTATCTCACTTCTGGGAGGCTTCCCCACTCCCAAAGCAG
Organism: Chloebia gouldiae; assembly: GCA_003676055.1. Classification (NCBI taxonomy): domain Eukaryota; kingdom Metazoa; phylum Chordata; class Aves; order Passeriformes; family Passeridae; genus Chloebia; species Chloebia gouldiae. The sequence continues at coordinate 1,626,975 of QUSF01000056.1, forward strand.
CCAGTGGATTGCACTTGATCCATATGGTGTTTATCAGCCATGACAGGATGGCTGCTAATCCTCTGAAGCCAAACTCTCCAAAGAAAATTCAGTGTGTGTTACCAAGAGAAATTAAATGGACAAACCCAGATGAATTTATCCCTTGCTGCAGTAATATGAGCTTGGCACTCGGATGTGGACTTTCACAGCTTCTAAGTACTTGATCAGTAAGTCCAGGCTCACTCACACATTGAGGAAAATAAAAATTGAGGAGACCCAGAGGAAAATAAAAGAGACCCATCACAGCCACCAAACATTGCCTGGGGCTGCTTCTCTCCTGTTTGCAGTACACTTCCTGATAATTTTTAATCCCTTACCCCTGTTCATTAGGAAATATCTCCATGTATGCAATAGAATTGAAAAAAATGCTAAGCCTACTCATAAACTGTGCTCAGCTGTGGAAAGCTGAAGTTATGTATAGATGTTATTTGCCACAATAATGCCATATAAAAGTCAAAAAAGCATAATGTGAAAGGGAAGATTAACTATTATTGGGCATGTTTCAGCAAATGGGATTATTTTACATGTCAGTTATGAGTTAATTTGCAACATTAATCTCATCGCAGTCCTTGGCAGAAATACAAAATGTTTTTAATTGGTCCTGTGACTTTTTAAATGATCACCTGATGAAAAGCTTGTAAGTTTTACTGTTGATTTAATACTAAATATTATGGGGGGGGGAAGTCTTTACAGATTTCATCAGGAAATACAAATCATATGCTTTCATTGCCTTGCTCCTTCTGCTGTGTTGACTTGATAATGTTGGCACTTTGGAACCAGCTGTACAGTGGGAAAAAAAAGTAGAAATCTTGCAGCAAAATGAGGAAATCTATGGCAGAGAGATAATAGCATTGGGACTGATTCAGTGTAAGCAAGAAATCACCCGCTGAGTCATTAAAAACAGAGATGAATGGGAGGCAGTAAATGGATTGCTCGGAAGAATATGAATGATTAGGAAGTGCATGAAGTTGCTTGGATTTTTTTCCCCTGAAGATTATATTCTGTCCTCTAAAGTGGCATATGGCTCCTGTGAAAGCTGATACCCACAGTGAACGTGTCACAGCCAGTTTATAAATACTTCAAGAGATGCCAAGCAGCTCGGGGGGCAGCACAGAGCAGGAGTGGGCTCCCTGCCCACGGCACCTGGGCACGAGTCATTAGCCCAGGCCCACTGGGACGTGTACAGGAGGGAGGTGCTGGGGCTGAGAAGGCTTCTGGGTGTGGGGAAACATCTGCTGCCTGGAGGAAAGGTTGGCTCTTTCTTGGAAATGTTTCCCCCTGTTTGCTGTTAACACTCACTAACAGTGGCAGGAGTTGAAGAGGGGATGATTGTGGTGACCTGGGTCTGATGGCCCAGACTGCTGCCACCAAGGAAATAAAACCTTTGATGAAGAGCTGTAATCTCTTCCCTGACTCATGAAATACTAAAATATCGATATAAATTCATGAGGTATCAAAGGAGAGATCCCAGTGTTTAAAGGAGTGTTTCCTCCAGGGTGAAGCTGGGCCAGTTGGGGAGCTCAGGGCTCCTGCTTGCATATCAGGTAATAACAGAGATGTGCTTTTTCTGTCTGCTGAAATCAGTGAGAGCAAAATCAATCCCCAGCCAAGAAACCTTCTTTACAAGTGCAGTCAAGTGTAACATCAGACATGAGTCTGATACAAGTCTGATAGGAGGAGGGTGCAGCTGCAGCCTGGCTGCTGTGCAAGGAGGCGTTTTATTTACATGAGTACGAACCATTCCGCCCCTTAGAGCCTGATTCAGCGCCTCATAATCACTCCTGACTTTAACAGAGTGCTAAAGCAGGCTTATTTATTGCTTCCAATATTGCATCCAAAGATGAGAAACAGATTTAGATCTGTAAGAGTCATAAGAACACTGGAGAGGCAAAACAAGTGGAAAAAATAGAGCCTTGCACCAAGGCATCATTTTTTTTTTATGCCAGCACTTTACAACAGTCTGTCTCTGCAGCAAAATTTCAACCCCTGCAGTCAGTTTTTGCATTTACACTTTACAGATCAAAGGTACCTGCTGTACTCAGCCAGCTAAGGTAGGAATTACCTGGAGGAGTCCAGTGTGGAGCTGCAAAGCAGTCCCCTCCTGCCCACCAGTCTCCACCTGCCCTGCACTGTCATCAAATCTCTGCTGGAATCTGGACCTTGAAATAGGAAATAGTCCATGAACACCACTCCCCAGACAGGGTAATTAAGATAAAGTTATTTGCAAGTGAAAGCCGGACCTCATTTGTTTAACCTACTTTAAGGACCAGACAGTGTTGTAGCGCTCCTGACATGAACGTTAAAATGTGGTAGCACACGTGGGCTGTCCCCTGCCCTTCTGGGGTAGGAGCAGCACCTTGGTGGTGCTCTGAGCATCACTTTCTGCCAAGTCCTCCTTCTCCAGTGCCTGCAAGACCTGCTGGTGCAGAGAAGTACATCTATTTATTAAATGTCAAACATTTTTTTACAACAACACACAGATAAGTATTAAAGTCTTCACCAAAGGCTGCAATATTCCCAGGTTACAGCCATCTGAACATAGTTCATTTTATCAGGGAAAAAAAATGTCCTTTTTCCCTCTTCTATGCTGATGAGTGTCATCTCGGGGGGGCATTTTTGTGGGAACCTCTTGAACAGATATTGGGAAAGTTATTGAGAAACACAGGATGCTTTGAGGATGCTCTCTAATTAAACAGTTCTCGCTTAGCATTTTTTGCATATTTAAGACCAGTATTTAAGACCAGTATTCAAGTATTTTCATCATTTATTGTTGAGCCAAGGCATTTAAGGAAAAATACTCTTGGTTGCTGGCAGGGTCAGGTGGTGCAATGCACAGGAACATGGTGAAAGAAGGCAGTCTGCATTGGTAATCAGGTTAAAGTCAGCTGCCTCTGCCCTCCAGCCTGCTCTGAAATGGCATGTAGTATAATTAGTTATAGAAAGGATTTTACTGAATAGTTGTAAACAGATCTGAGGGCTTGGAATAAAATCAATCTGACTGTGGAAACTTTTCAGGATAATTATAAACTGTTACTGGCAGAGTGTGAAAGAGAGACCAAAGGACTTGTAGCAGTGGGAAACTTGTAGCTGTGTGGGCTGTTCTCTGCAGGGGGAAGAAGGGGGATGGAGGTTGTGGGGGTCTCACCAGGTCTTTATCAGAGGAGGGATAAGGGGCTTCAGTCAGTGGAGACAATGCCTTAAAGCTGCTTTTCTTTAAGACTCTTGAATGTTTTGTTCTTTTCTGTAATGTTGGTAATGCCCTGACACCTGAGGTACCAACACATCCCATGGTGGAAGGCACGTGACCAGGTGAACTGCACAGTGAAATGCTGATACTTACTAAAAAAAAAAAAATGGAAAAAAAGAAGAATATTTGCGGGGTTTGTGCATGGTTTTATATAAAGGCATGTAAAAATTCTCTTTGCACAGATCAGAATGGTCTTGGCTCAGACTTTTACTATCTCCCTACTGAAGTAAGTGCTGAAAATTGCATCTTCTGGACAGGCTGGTCCTCGCTGCCCCACAAAGCCACCCTGGCCACCAGCCCACCTCAGTCTACTGCTGGACTCCGCATTCCCGTTCATGGCAATGCCCCAGAACTCCACCAGAGAAAATGGCTTTTGTTTCCCTCGGCCCCTCGACTTCTCCTGCCCGCGCCCTCATCCCGGCGAGGCCGGCCGGCCGCTGGGTGCCGTGAGCGGGGGGGATGGCTGCAGCACCCCCCTGAGCAATGGCATCGCATCCTCGGGGGCTCCCAGCCCCTCGGGCTCCTGCGCCGAGCCCCTCTGCACGGCCAGCCCGGCGCAGGAGGAGACGCCCTTCGAGGAAGGCATCAAATACGTGTCTGCTGACGGGGAGGAACTGGCCTGCGGCTGGGGGGGGTTCACCCCCGGCTGCTTGCAGCTCTGCAACACATCCAAAGGGGTCTTGTTCTTCCTCTGCGTGGCCTCCTTCCTGCAGGGCATGACCGTGAATGGCTTCATCAACACCGTCATCACCTCCATCGAGCGCCGCTTCGACCTGCGCAGTTACCAGAGCGGGCTGATCGCCAGCTCCTACGACATCGCGGCCTGCGTCTGCCTGACCTTTGTCAGCTACTTCGGGGGGAACGGCCACAAGCCCCGCTGGCTGGGCTGGGGCGTGCTGGTCATGGCCTTGGGCTCCCTGCTCTTCGCCCTGCCCCACTTCACCACGGCGCGCTACGAGGCGCGCTCGGCCGCCCAGGTGGGCGTCTGCGGGGGGAACCAGAGCCTGCCCTGCTCCCAGGCTGCCTCCAGCCTCTCTGGATACAGGTTTGTCTTCATGCTGGGGCAGTTCCTGCACGGGATGGGAGCCACGCCGCTCTACACGCTCGGCGTCACCTACTTAGATGAAAACGTCAAGACCAACTACTCCCCCGTGTACATTGGTGAGTGGGGCTGCGGGGCGATGGGAGGGAGAGGTCACGGTCCCCATTCCGCACTGGGAGCACCTCGCCCGACGCTGCTCAGCCTTTTGTCCCTGTTGAGGGGCGAGGTGGAGCTCAGAGGGACGTGGCAGCTGTTGGGGAGGTTTTGGTTATGTACCAGGAGGAAAACTGAGAGCTCGGTTGGGTGTTTTTCCTCCCACAGCTCGTGCCATGTAGGTGGGGAGTGCCTCCTGCTCCTGGCATGGGGCCAGTCCATGTGGCATTAGCATCACTGGCAGACAGCCATGAGGCCATAGGCCCGTCTGTGCAAGGGGGCACAGAATCACAGCATGTTGATTAAAGGACCTTTAAAGGTCACCTAGTCCAACAAGAAGGGACACCTTCAACTTGATGAGGGAGCTCAGAGACCCATCCAGGCTGACCTTGAATGTGTCAAGAGATGGAATATCCACCACCTGTTTGGGCAGCCTGTGCCAGTGTTTTATCACCATCATTTATATCTAATCTAAATCTTTAGATCATCATCCCTTCAGGCCTCAGCACAGCAGGGGTGGTCACTGGGCTGCTCAGCTACTGCTGGTGCAAAGCACAGCCAAGAGAACAGGCTCAGCTCACTCCTCTGTGTCACTGGTCACTCAGCAGCTGCCAAACACAGTCCCATTGGTGAAAGTGCCAAAAGGGTGATCCTGTAGCAATTTCAAAATGTGTCAGTCTGCCCACACTGATCAGAAGGCTGTGTAGTGTGAGAAGGAGATCACAAGGAGATCATCAGCAAGTTGATCTTTCCGTGTTCCATGGTTTAAACAGCAAACTGAAATAAGTGCCACTGGTGTTGTATTTAGTGTAGACATTTTGTGTTGTCAGTGGGGAGAGAATCCTGCTGCTCATTGCTGTGGCGATAATGTGGCAGTGGGATCAGCTGCATCCCTGCTAAATATGGTTTAATTCTGAACCAATTTTGCCTGCCGCAACTATAAAACTTCCCAGGCTGGATGCAAAAACTTCCCTGGAACAGAAGCGTGAGAGGAAAACTTGTTGGAACGATCTGGGTTTGTGTCTTGGTGGTTTAGGGGGAAGGGTATGAGGCAGCCAGAGGCTGAGTGAGCATCCTGCATCCAGGAGGGAATTGGGCTAGGGATCCCTGGCTGACATTGTCTAACACGACTTGTTTTCCCTTTCAGCTGTTTTCTACACTGCTGCAATCCTTGGGCCTGCAGCGGGTTATCTGGTAGGAGGAATGTTTCTAAATATTTATACTGAAATTGGCAGAGAGTAAGTCGTCAAAAACAAAATCTTGTTCCTTTCCCTTTCTGTTCTGTGTTTCCTTTGGGGTAGAAAAAAATAATGCCAATGATCTGGAGCAATGAGGTGGTGGCTGGGTGGAAGTGTGCCTGGGGTGTTGGGTGGTGTGTCTGCAGGCAGGGAGGCTGGAAGGGTGGTTTGGATTAGCGCTGCTGCTGAAGGGAAATTGCTGACAAACCTGTCAGCTTAAATCCTTCCTCACGCTGCACTGCCTGTGCTAATGAGGCTGCGAGCAGCAGGTGAATTTTTTGAATGAGTTCCCTGATGAGGTAGTGCTCCCTCCAGTGCTGCTCGCCCTCCCAGTCATCCCACCAGGATGCTCAGTCCCTCCTTGCTTTGTAATATTTGTTATTTATTCTTTCCTTACAGGCTCTTTGGTAGGTCACAGAATCACAGAATGCTTTGGGTTGGAAGGGACTTTAATGATCATGTGGTTCCAACCCCTCTGCATTAGGCAGGGACACCATTTACTAGACCAGATAAATGGATTAAAAAGGGAGAATGGGTCTCCAGGGGAAGAAATGAGTTATTTCCACCAGTTTTCTTGCAAAGGGTCTTTTTGGGGTGGAGCAACCTCTTTGGCAAACCTCAAAGCACAGCTGAAAAGCAGCAGTGAGGTGAATGTGCAAACCTGAGATTAAACGAGACTGAAATGGTGTGGTTTCCTGGGCTCGTGTTGTGCTCTGGTGAGGCAGTGCTGTGCTGAGGCAGGAGGGATGGTGGGCATGGCACCCCCACCAGATCACTCAGTATCCTTTGCTGTCACCCCGTGACCCCCCAGCCCTGCCAGCCTCAGGGAGAGGCCCACGGAGCTGCCCTGCTCCGTCTCCAACCATCACCTCTCTGCCTTGTGTCCCTTTGGCTTCTGCAGGACCGACATGGCCCCCGAGAACACTCTCTGGGTGGGGGCGTGGTGGATCGGCTTCCTGGGGGCCGGGGCCGCCTCCCTCCTCATCTCCATCCCCATCCTGGGCTACCCCCAGCGCCTCCCAGGTACGGGGCTCCTCCTGGGCTCGGGATTTGGGGCTGGGACTGCCGGGGAGCCCGCTTGTCCCTGGGCTTCCATCCTCCTGCACGTGTGTAGCTGGGGATGTGGGAGCAAAGGAGCAGCTTCCTGTGCTTAAGTTGTAATTCCTAAATGGATTTCACCCCTTGGGCTTTCCATCTGCCTCTGTTAGTGCTTCTCCCTTGCAGCTCTCGGGGGAGGGAGGATGTCACGTTGCGTTTTCCCCCTGCAAATGCACGGCTGCAGAAGCACCCACGCCCCGTGTCTGACACGCTCCTCCTTCCCTTTGCCTCTCATTTGCAGGATCCCAGCGCTACATCGTTATGAGGGTGTCAGAGGCTCATCAGCTAAAGGATGGGAGCCACAAGAAAGCCTCGGATCCGGACTTTGGGAAAACGGTGAAAGATCTGCCTCGGTGAGAAAACCACCCCACACAGAGCTTAGGGAGCCCTGTGCAGAGGGGAGAGGGAGCAATGAGCCCAAGCTGAGCTTCCTCCAGCCCTGCCAGCTCAAAGGTGCCTTTCTTCAAGCAGTGACACTTTCTTGCAGAGGAGGTGCCTGATCCTGTCGAGGTCTGGGAGCTCTTGTCAAGGAGGCTGAGCTACAATTGGTGCTGAGGATCACACAGGGGAGCAGGGCACAAGTGGCTGGTCCCATCTGGGTTTTCAGAAGCTCATGTCCACCTGCAGTCCTGTGCCACGCACTGAGTTTTGCTGAGAGTGGCTTGATGCCAAGCTGTATGTGATGGGAGATGCCCAGGCATTCCAGCTCCCTCCCTCTCCCCAGCAGTGTTATTTCTGCCTGTCTGCTTCTGCCTGGCCTCACCTGGCCCAGCTGCATGTTTCCAACAGCTCCTCCTCCCCAGCCCCTTGGGGCTTTATTCCTTTCCTCTATTTTTACTTTTTAACGAGAAACGAGATGAAACAGGCCCTGTGATCCTCACAGCTCCATTCCAAACCCAGGGAACAAAATATACCACTCTGTAACTTTCAGTTCCCTTTCTCTTTTATTCTTGGTTTCCTTTTTTTTTCTTTTGCCTTCACATCTTCCAGCCACCTTTCATCTATTACTACTTCTTATCTCTCCAGCAAGGCAGTGACACAGCAACTTGCTTAATCTTGAGCTGCTGCTCGGCTCTGTGATGGGAACAAAGCAGGAGCCAAAATAAAATGTGATCTTTTAACCACATATTTTTGTTATCGATTTTGAAATACTTTATGTTTTTTCTTTTATTGTGTTGAGTTGTATTGAAATGGAGGGCAGGGGGAGAGGTGCTGCTTTATTTCTTGCTTGGGGTTAGCTGGCATGGAGGCTCTGGATGTTGCAGAGATATCTGGATATTGATTCTTTTTGGAGCTTGCAGTCAGTAAGGAGATTTTTTTTTTTTAATTATTTCTCCCAGGACTGTTTTTAGGGAGGAGATTTTATCCATGTGTGATGGCTGCTCCTGGCAAAGATGTTTCTAAGCCCCAGGCTGCTGCCAGCAATCACTCCTGAGCATTAGCTGTGGTCTTTGTTGTGCTGGCAGAGGAGGTGCTCAAGCAGGTGCTCAGAACAGGAATTTTCAGAGCCAGTCAAGTGTAATGTGTCAACACAACAGCTCACACCCATCTGAAATTCTTGGAGACTTTGTAGGAAGTTTACCAGGGGTTAAGGCAGTTTTATGGGGAATATTACATTGAACAGATTTCAATGCTATTATTAAATGGAATTCTTGACTGGGTGCCATATTCCGAGGTCATGGCTCGTTCTCCTCACGGAAATTGAATTCAAAACCTGCATTTAAATAACGATAAGTCTGTGACTAAAACCAACACAAACAGGGCAGCAGAGAGGAATGAAATTCAGTGGTTGATGCTTTCCTTGCTTGTCTGGAACAAAGCTCCCACTGTTTCTGCTGTCTGACAGCAGGAGCAGAGACAATCCTCCTCCAGGGGCATCTTTCACACCTGACTCACAAATACCCAAAGGGAGCTTGTATCAAGCAATTCAGACCAGTCCAGATCTCACTGTGGTTTGAAAGCAGGAACCCAACAGACTTTTGTGGTCCCTGGTTTTGATTAATGAAAGGGAAGTGCCTTCAAAGCTTTCTGCTCTGGAAACTTGCATTAAAGAGGAGATCCCATCTGTGCAGGCAGCTCCTGGGGACACGTGGACCAGGCTGGAGGATGAGGCCAAAGGACTCACTCCCTGTTCCTTTTGTGCTGGTCAGGGACTCTGTGCCACACATTTTTTCACAGTACAGGCAGTAACAGTCTCACAAAGATAAGCAGAAATACTGATAAATAACATACTGTTCCATGCCATCAGGTCCTTTCTAAGTGAGGTTCATGAGCTATTGCATGCACAGTGCTGCCTGAGAGCAGGAGCTTACAGGAATGCAGCCCATACAGCCTAATCCTCTGCCCTGGAGACACTTCTGTATTAACTCTTGGGTTGAAAAGGCCTGATAAAACAGCATTTTCCTTTCTCTGCTTCCATATGATTGCTCTCATGGACTAACCCCTCAGTCAGAGCAGAGGGACTCAAGGGGAGGGCATGTAGAGCTGTACCAAGAGGAGGCTTTGTCCCTGCAAGCTGCAGGGTGGAGTTTGTGAGGATCCCTCCCTGGCCTGGCAAGCCCTGATCTTCAGCACGAGCAGCTGTGGTCAGTATTTCACTGATCACTCCTGATTAGGTGCAGGGTGGGACTTAGAAAAGCCATGAAATGAAACGAAGGGAGGTTGTTTTATGTTCCTTTGGGATGCACGTGGTGCCCTCTGTTCCGTGGGTGCTGGTGGCAGTGGGTGTTATTTTGTGCTGGAAAAGCCCCCATTCACGTGCTGTGATATTGCAGAAATATCCATTTATCTGGGGTGTTCTGGGCACGCCATGCTTACAGGAGCAGGCTCTGATCATGCAGGTGGCACCAACCTACTCAGAGAACCATTATGTGAGAAAGAGTTCCTGTATGTGCCCATATCAGTAAAGCCTTGGAGGGTCAGCTTTTTTAGGTGGTAGGATTCTTTTCTGCAGTGCTGGGGCTCCTGAAATCCCTTTGGCTGCAAGAACTGAGTGCTGCCAAGGCTATTCAGAAGTTAGGTGATTTCTGGGTGTGCTGAAAGTCCTACTGATGTAATAAAACAGTTTGTGCTGTCTTTGGTAAGGTTTTATGTGCCTCAGCTTCTCACAGCTACTCCTTCTGTCTTCAGACAGATTAAGTGAGTAAATCCTTATTCTTAGAGCTGAAAGGAGTTCCTTTGCATTTTCCTACTTGCAAGTACAGCCTGTAACTTTTGGGCAGAGGGTACAAAGTCACACTAGTGCCAGGGAGTAACTCTTTGTAAAAAGGTGAAGGCACTGTCTGTTTTCTGCCTCAGCCACCAGATCTACAAGCATTTTCTCACTAAAATATTAAGCTTTATGCTTCTAAATTAAGCACAGTCAAAAAGATCTGGAAAATAAAATAGTACATTAAACTAATCCCAAGAGCTAGGCAGTGTAAAGCCTGTAATCAAACTGTAGGAATGTGTGGTATTTCTGTCTTTCAGCTTCTTTGTTCTTTTGGTATAATGAAATTCTCTATTCATGTGAGTAAAGTTGCCTAAATCTGACTCTGAGCCTCAGCATGTCTCTCCCTTGCTCGTACCAAGGCAGCTTTTCTGTGATCTCACATTTCCACCAGAACAGGAGGTGGTGACTGTGCCTTTCTGCTCAGTGAGCATCCCATGGCATGGCTCTTGCAGGATTTGTGCCCATCCCAGAAATGGGATAACCCATGGCACTGGCCTGGGCTTGGCTAGAGGGAAGTCACGAGGCAGAATTTGAAGCTGGTTACAAAACATCCCCTGCAAAGCAATGTCAGTCCTCTCAGTCCAATATCCGAGATAGTGAGAGATAATTGAGACCATTCCTGTGCCTGAGGGCCTTTTCTGCATCTCGGGGATGGAATTGTTGCTGGATCTGCATATAAATGACACATGGCAATTTCTCAGGCATATCTGCAGCTCTCTCCTAAATCCCAGTGGGTCAAAGTTAAATGGAGTTACTCAATTTATATGTTAAGCTTCAAGTAAAACTGGGCTTAGGCTGTGGCAGAAAGATTGCTTTCTATTTTTCAGGTGTGTTAGAGGTGTTTCCTCCATATAGAAAGGCTTGCTTGGTATTTCCCTTGAGTTCCAAAACATCTATGGTTATCAGAGGTTCTTATTGTTCTGAGAGTGTGGGTGCACAAGTAACGTGTATATGTGAGGATGTAGCACAAATTGCTCTTGGTTGAGTGGGGAGTCCCAAGATATCTGCCAACAGGCACTAATAAAACTTCAAAATAATGGAGATTGATGAGGAGTAATGTCCTTTCAGTATTGCCCCATTTAAACAGACAATGTACTCAGCCTGACCCTAAATGTTGGAAAATTACTGCTGAAATCATCCATGTAGAAGTTGTGGGTGCCCTTAGTGTGAGCTCCATCACACACACACACTCTGTGTCACTGACTGGAAAAGCTCCTTCAAACCCCAATTAACTTCCTTTTGGTGTTTTTCCTTTCAAAGAGTTGCAGGATGATGGGATGCTGCCTCATCTTACATGTATGTGAGCCTTCTGACTTAGAAGACCTGAAATCAAAATGTGCCTGAAATAAGTGATTCATTTCCAATATATTTGTCCTTCCCAGGTCAGTGCTGCTACTTCTGAAGAACCCCACCTTCATCTTCCTCTGCTTAGCAGGAGCAACTGAAGCGACCCTGATTGCAGGGATGTCCACGTTTGGACCCAAATTCCTGGAGTCTCAGTTTAGTTTAAGTGCCTCTGAAGCTGCCACCTTTTTTGGTAAGGAAAGCATGTTTTTGCAATGTTTTCCTATTTTGCCAACAAATAGAAGAGCACTTTTAGCTTGTTTAGGATGGAGACAGATGCTTTGCAGTTTAATTATGGACTGGTTATCCCCTTCAGCTGTTAGATGGGATCATTTCCTATCAGCACACCTACACCCTGTGCATTTCCAGAGTTGCATCTACTGACATCAGGAGGAAATGTGTCACTTCTGTAGCCATCTGTTACCCTCTAGAGGAAGGCAAAATAATTGTAACTCCTCCTAGTGCATCTCCAGGAAACAGTGGCTAAACGTTTCCTCTAGGAGGGATGTCAGAGCTGGAGGGAATATTTTGTCAGCATCCAGAAACTGGGAGGATCCTCACCTAAGTGCTGTAACGTAGACCAAGGGATGGCGTCCAACAAGCATCAGCGCTCACGATGTGCTCCTCAAAGAGTCAGTTTTAAGATCTCTGGGTAGCAAAAGCTGCCTTTACAGGCTCATGCCACATTACCTGAGCTGTTAGAGAGGACTCCCCACTACAGCAACATCCACTGAGCTCCCACCAAGAAGCCACACAGAAAGCAAGCAGTCATTTATATGCAAAACACACTGCAATTAATGTGTTTAAACCTGAAAACTCCTTGCTGATATTTCTCAACTCACTTGTGAGTTTTTTCCTCTTCTTTTTCAGGTTATCTGGTCGTGCCAGCCGGAGGGGGAGGCACATTCCTGGGAGGATTCCTCGTGAATAAATTTAAGCTGCGCTGCTCAGGAATCATCAAGTTGTGTTTGCTTTGCACAGTGTCAAGTCTGCTGGCCATATTCATTTTTTTTATCCACTGCCCTAACATGCCCATGGCAGGAGTAACCCAGATGTATGATGGAAGGTAACAACAGCCACCCTGTGTGCCTGTCTGTCCTGAGGGGCTCTGGTCAGAGCAGGATAACTCAAACACACTGTGCTGGTGGCAGTCATGTGTGCATGTGGTGGGGGTGAAAGCTGGTGTCTGGTTAGTCCTACAGGCAGAGGGTGAGACACAGAAAAGAGATGTCCTAAGTTTTGCAGTGAGATGAAGTTTATGGAAGAGGATCCCTAGTTAGTAAGGGAGGGAAGATCAGCAGCACCAGAGTGAGAAATACTCCACTCCTCATCTGCCTTTGCAGCAGCCCCCATTTCTATCCAGTGGGATAAACTGGACCAAAAGTAGGAATCTCCTCTCTGAATGGAAGCATCACCCTAAGAGCTGGTCACTTAAACTCCCTTGGTGGCTGTGGGATGAAAATGTTTAAAATGTGGTGGGATGAAAGCCTTCCCAAACGTGGCTTTATTCTCCTTGGGGGTCCATCACAACTCCCACTGTCCCTTCCTCTCCCCATTTCCTCCTGTAAAGTGCTGCTCACTGACTGCTCCTGTGTTTCCCTCAGTGCTTTGCCAGGTGGGCACCTCAACCTGACAGCAGCCTGCAATGCCCAGTGTGGCTGTTTGCAGGACACCTACAGCCCTGTCTGTGGCACTGATGGCATCATGTACTACTCCCCCTGCCACGCTGGCTGCAAAAGTGTGTCTGTAAACCTCAGGAATGGCCAGAAGGTAGGTCTGAAAGCATGAACATGTGCATGAACAGGGTGGTGGCACATCTCTGGAGTGATTTGGCTGGCTCTGCAAAAGGTTTGAGCTTTGCTGTAAATCAGTGTAAAACCAGCCAGGGCAGGGTAGATGCTCTCAGGTACCACGTGAGATGAAGGCAGAAGGTACTCTGAGGTCACCCTGCTTTGCTTCTCTCGTTATGTCCAATTGTCTTTTCCTCATTCTGGGTCAAACTGTGCTGAAATCCATGGAAAATCACCCAGGCAGGCAGGGAGCTTGGTAAGCCCCTGATTTCTCTCCTAGTGCTTATTTTGGGTCTTGAATGATCATGATGCACCTCCTCATCCTTCTAGCATGTTGCTCATGGAGTCAGGCAAAGGCTTAGGGAGGGCGCAGGTGATACTCAGCTGCCTGGCACAGTTAATTTCCCTTGCTGGATTGACCTGTTTGGAAACAGAGACGTGTCAAAAATGCAGCTTGATTTCTACTTCATTCTGGGAGTCTAACCAGCTGCTTTCTGCCCTCCCTGAATTTCTTATTTTTAAAGCTTTGACTGTCACCGCGCTCTCCTCGGCAGAGCCCTCACCAGCCTTTCTTTCCCAGGTCTACCAAGAGTGTAGCTGTGCTGATAAATCCCTCCTGCCTGGCTCTGGCAAAGCAGAGGCAGGGAAATGCATCTCCTCCTGTGCCAAAAAGCCTTTGCTCCTGTTCTTCATGTTCGTGGTCATCCTATTCACCTTTCTGAGCAGCATTCCTGCCCTGACTGCCACTCTCAGGTAAGCACGGGATGGCCTCGTCCTCTGCCAGCACTGCAAGAAGCCTCAATATCCTCCTGCCTGCTTTATCCTGCTGGATCAAGCATGGGAAGGTGTGATGGGAACCACTGAGTTAGTGGCAGCCTGGAGACATCAGGACTAGTTCCTGTCCCAGTCTAGCTGGGAAAGGAAATTTCAGCATTGGGAGCTTTGTCCTCTGACATGGGATACACACATTTGCATCAGGGGTGGGGTGACATTGCACTGGGGTGATCCTCAATCTCCAGAGGGATGGAGGTCCCAGGTGTGCTGGATGTTCCAGGTGTGCTGGGCTTGAGGACCTGGAGTTGGGAAGCAGGGAGGAGGTGCAGCCTGGCAGCATTTTTAAACAAACCCTTTTCTTCCCCAGGTGTGTCTCTGACAGACAAAGGTCCTTTGCACTCGGGATCCAGTGGATTGTGGTACGAACCTTAGGTATGGAGCAGAGGGAATTTGCACTCACAATGGTCTGGTGGTTCTGGGAGGCGTGTGCCAAGCTGTCACCAAGAGTAAAACACACTCTGGCTGGAGAAGAGGGGAGTAGGACATACACTGCTGAAAAGGAGGATGCTTTCTTTCTTTTGCTGTCATCCAGGACAACCTAATTCCCTTTGCATGTGATTTGCAAACTTGATGCAGGGTTCTGTAACATGTCACAGGTGACAGAGGTTCAATGTCCTGCCAATGTGCCCTGATTTTAAGGAAAAGGAGCAGAGATGTTGAAGCTCCTTGTGAATGTCTTTTGGCTCTTGTGCAACACGTAGGTCAGGATGCCCAAAAGACCTGCTGGACTCCCAGATCTTGAAATCCAGCATATTTTTGATACCTGGTGGCTCTGGATGCTGCAGGATGAGTTCTCTTAATCATGATATCAGCAGAACTTGGTGCTTTCCTGCAAGGTGCTGCCCAAACTGAAGGTGCCTTCTCTCTGCCCACAGGAGGCATCCCTGGCCCCATTGCCTTTGGCTCCATGATTGATAAATCCTGCCTGCTCTGGCAGGACCAGTGTGGTGAGCAGGGCTCCTGCTACGTTTACCAGAACTCAGCCATGAGCCGATACACCCTCGTCGCTGGACTGGTCTACAAGGTGATGCTGCTGCTTAACTCCACTCCCTGGTAAAGCAGCCAGGTTTTTTAGGACATAATGTTTTGCTCTGGCAAAGAATTGTACAAAATTAGGTTGCCCTGATCTGGCCCACCCCCAGACAAAATTACATTTTCACACAAGAAATTTCTCAGGGAAGGCAAAAGCACCGTT
>QUSF01000056.1:1647165-1670325 GCA_003676055.1 Chloebia gouldiae
ATATTGACCTGCAAGCAGCAATTTTAGAAGAGGAAAATGAGACATTCTGCTCCTTCTAATGAGGTGCTGCATGTCTTCTCCAGCCAGGAACCTGCTATCCAGTTTCCTAGAGATACACAGAAGAGAGAATCTCACATTAAATTCGAATATTCTGAGGTGTTACATCTCGCCTCATTATCAAGTAACACTCTGTCAGTTAACAGAGTCCTGAGAAACCTAAAAGTGCACACAAAGGGAGGAACCCACCACAAATTCTCTTACAAGCCTCTCCTTCTAGTGAGGGGGAAGCAGAGCTGCTGTAGAATGAATATTGCAGTAGTTCAGTGAAACACTGATGCACGAGTAACTATAGAAACTGTAGCTCCAGACATGAGTGTTCAACATACTAATGTGCCCTGCTTCAAACTCGTGTGAAAAATGTGATCTCTTACTATTCTGGCTTTCTGGTTTAAAAATACAAAACCTGTTCCAAGTGGAGCAATGCTCTGGAAGTTGATGAAGTCACAGATGAAGCCTTGAACCTCAGCAGGGGGAGGAATAAAAAATCCTGAGCTTCCCAAGGGGTATTGCAGATAAAAACTGCCCTGTAGTTCATAGAATCATGGAATCATGGAACCATGGAATGGTTTGGGTTGGAAGGGATCTCAAAATTCATCAATTTCACCCCTCTGCCATGAGCAGGGACACCTTCCACTATCCCAGGTTGTTCCAAACCCCATCCAGCCTGGTCTTGGGCACTGTCAGGGATGGGACAGCCACAGCTTTTCTGGGCACCCTGTGCCAATTCCAACTGTACACTTAGCACCTAAAGAGTAGCAATGAAAGTATTTTTAATAGAAAAAGTGAATTGCTTGTTGTCTCTGCATGCCTTCATTCCTAAGGAGGGATTGGCAGAGGTTTTGTCTTGGGAGATGTAGACACTTCATTTTGTTTTACTCCATAAGGAAAAAAAAAATCAGGAGGGTTGAGCTTGATGCACCAAATAAAGAATGGATTTTCGATTTTTAAACATCAAGGGTTGTCCATCTAACTTCTTAAAATTTTGCTGCTCCCTGTGCTTCTCCTGAGGGACGGCCCAAGCTGCTAAAGAAACCCAGTCAGGGACCTTCTGAGGTGTGGTTCATCTTTCTTTAACAATATCTTAAAACCTTATTTTCAGCTCTTTTTTTTTTCAATTTTCTCTTTTTAAATGTGACAATTCCCAATTCTCCACCAGCAATCTGGGAAGATCATTTGTGCAATCCTTTTAACACTTCAGTTGGATCTGCTCTAAGAATATTCCCTCATTAAGGAACTGCAGTGTCTTTCATTTTCTCTGTGCTGGGAGCTGGGCCCTCAGCAGTGTGTTACCTGCATCTGCATAAATCAGATAACCGGCAGGAAAACTGATGAAGGCCAAATTTATCGGTGTTTTTCAGAGATCTCACACTTCTAGGTCAGTGGATTTGTGAGTGTTCCTGGCACCTTATCTGCTTCTTGTCTTGCTCTACATCTTACAATGCTTTTCTCCTGGAGATAAGGCTCCTCTCATTTTCCCACACCTCTGTTACTTTGCTCTCCTGGAGATCCCAGCAGCTCCACTGGGCTGGCTCCTGGGAGTGCCCAGTTGGGTTTTATATTCCTGGAGAATCCCGTGGAGGCTGGAGAACATCCGCTCCTCCCTGCGCTCTGCGGGCACTGGGAGCTGCCCAGAGCACACCGAGAGCTGCTAAACTCCAGCCTCAGGCATTTAAAAACTGCGGGGACAACCAGAAACCTTCCCACCGGGCTGCTCTGCCCGTCCCCAGGGTGGGCACAGGGGCTGCGCAGCTGCTCCCGGGGAATCGCATCCCTCCGGAGCATCCCGCAGCCAGCTGGGCGATGCTCCCTGCGAGCCGGAGGGGAAAAACCCAAGCGGCTGTACTCGTGCTTTGCTAATCTAATTAGGCAAAAGAACATCATTAATACTCGCTGCGTCTAATTGATTAACATTCCCGCTAAGCGCAAGGTTGCTCTCGTTAGCGGAGTTTCCGACAATTCCTCTTTGCCCCAGGTTGTAAATGTCTTGTGTTATCTCAAGGCAGCGTCTCCTCTCCGCCTTTGTGCTTTGCATTTTTACAGGGCTGTTGGTGCTGGGAGGGGTGAAGGGAGGAGATGGGAGAAAACCCCCGAGTACGGAACAGCAGAGGGTTTTGCCTAATGAAGGTTTGTTGACTTTTGTGCCTCATTAATAGTGAAAGTCAGAAAGATTCTTATTTTTTTCAATCTCATAACAATAACATCCTTTTTTTCCCATCCCAAAACTTGACAACAAGATTTTACACGCTGCACAGTAAAAAAACAAACAAACAAAACAAAAATACAAAACAGAAAAAAAAAACCCACCAAAAAACAGGGGCTTCAGTGACCTGAAAACCTGGAACTATACCACCTGTTTCCATTGAAATGAATCAGACCTCAAAATTTTCATTTTGCAGGTCTTTCTTTTTTTTTCTTTCTCCCTTTCTTTTTTAATTCAGTTTCATAAATATCTGTATACTAGTTTTTGCTTATACCAGGACGTTTCAGTTCCTAAAAGGATAAATGTGAGATGATTTATGTCTCTTGCCAGATAAACATTGACCAGAGGGATTTCCCAGGCTCCAACAGCTGATCTGGATGTAGGAACAAAATTAAATTTAAACCATCAAATAATTCCTTTTGCAAGCAACTAAATGAAAATTCTGGTCGTGTTCTCCCTTTTTCTTGTCCTATGAGAGGGATAAAAGTAGTTATAAAAATATTAAGAGCTCCAGACTTTCTTAGGGAACTTACCAAGAGGCTGTTTTTTCAGATGGCTTTCCCCTTTTCCTAGAGGGAAAACTGTTTCCCGTTTTTGTTTTTGTTTTTCTCAGTTGTAGTTATCTGCCCCAATTTTCCCCAGCAGCAGAAAAGAGTCTACAAGTTACACATGGTCCATCTGATCCCATCCAGGGCAAATAAAAGCCCAGGGTGAGGCCAGTGCTACAAAACCTCCCTAAATGTGGACTGGCTGTGTTTGGTCTCATTCCCCAGAGTGGTGACAAATCCCCTGTGAATCTGGGTCACACCAGGACAGTGACAAAGGAGCAGCACAGGCTGTGTGTGCTGTGGCTTCTGCTCAAGGACAGCCCCTCTCCAGCTGGGAAAAATAGGTTTATTCTTCAGGAATGCACATTAAAAAAAAAAAATTGCAAAGCAGATTAATGCAACTAATTCAGTTTCATGGTTTCTTCCTATAGAGTCATTGTGGAATTTTATTTCTGTTTGTTCCAGGGGAGAAAAAGGCATTTCCAAGAAGCAAATAATTGTATTTACAGAATTATTTTTGTGTTCATGGGCTCCTGGGGGAAAGCAGTGGGAATGAGCTGGGCCCGTTGTGGTCTGACTCACAGATAAACTGCTCAATGGACCCACTTCCCAGACTGCTGCTGCTAATTTAGGCTGGCATTTGTTGATTGTTTTCCTTTCATGTTGCTCATTTCCTCTCACCCACACTTCTCATCAGCAGGACAAAGCATCCAAAGGCTCAAGATGTTAAGGGAAGAGCCCATCAAAAATGCTGCCCTGTGCCAGGAGGCAGCTGCAGGTTATTAAGGTTTATTTTTGCATTTTTCTGGCTTCCCATTTCCAAAGGGACACAGCTCAGGGAAGCCAGACCCAGGGAAACAGTTTTCTTACCTGGATGAGGAGTCCTGTTAGTGCAGCAGAGATGGGACAGAGGGGCAGCAGCTCTGGGAGGTGATTTATTAACCCTCCTCCTCCAAACAGCTGCCCTGGAGGTCTCTCCCCTCCACAGGCACAATGCAAGGAAGTGATCCCACATTTATTAAAATAAACTCCTTTTATGTCTCTGCACCTCAGGAAAAGGCACTCATCCCATACATGGAGTCCAGTTCTTTTAAAACACACATTTTTGCATGTTTTCAGCCTAAAATAGGGCTTCTTTGTATTTGGGGGGTTTTACCCACATCCATGCCAGATTAGGTTTTGAAAGAAATAACATCTTAGCTTATTCCACTCAGGATCACAGCAAATCCTCTACCTCTTGAGAGCTTTAGTTACCAGATTTCGTAGAATTCTTATACAAATCCTGTCAGTAGATTAAAGGCAGATCTGAGCATTTTATACCCTCCAGGGCTGCAGGGCCAGGGCCCCTGGGTCCCCTTGTGGCCCAAAATGGGGGACAACCCTCCCCAAGCACACTGCAAAGCCCAAAAGCTCTCTCCCTCCTCTCCTCAAAATCCCTGAATAAAATAAGCCAGGGAGGAGGTTTTCATCATCCCCTGGATTGTCTCAGCAGCAGGAATAATTGCTGTGACACTGATTTTTTTTTGTCTGCTCTATTAAGCCAACCTTGGGGACCGTGGTCCCCACGAGGACGTGGCCTCCCAAAGGTTTCCTGTCACGTCTCCCAGCCCTTCTGGGGATGCCTCAGCTGCCATGGGGGGTTCCAAAGCAGCACATGAGATGTGTTCAAGCACCTGAATCTCTCCTCAAATGTCAGCCTCCTTCGGAAGTTTCGCGCTGCAAAAATTCACCTCACTTTCCCTCTGGCATTAGGTTATATTGTGTATCGCAGGAATATGCATACACAGGGCTGGAGGAAGAAAGAAACACTTTAAATGAAAGATCAGGTTATGAATTAAAGATAAAGGAAATGCGATTACAGCAGAAACCAACTGAGAGCAGGCAAATGCTGAGGTGGATTAAGGAGGAAGCGCTCACTGAGCGTTGCCACATTTGCTTCTGTAACATTCTGTTTATAGAGATAAAACCAAAAACAACATGTAGTTTGAAAAGAGCAACATTTAACCTCCCCTGTGCCAAGTGCTTTGATTTCGGCTTCTCTTGATGTGCCAGGTGTAATTAAAACTCCTAAGCAGCTGTAGAAATTGTGGAAATCCATCCTTTCCTACCTGCAGCCAGGTGAAGGAAGCACTGGAAGGAGGTGGTTAAGAAGGCACCAGGGAGGGGTCATTCCTGGTAACCTTTTGGCTGACAAGTGTGATGTCAGGGGCTTCCCTTCCCTCTCTCTGCTCCACAGCATCCCCCACCTCACTGCCTGGAGCTTTTTCCCTTCTCTCACACACAGGCAAGGAGTGGCATTGTGCAGCCGTGGCTGTCTGTGGGGAAATTCACCCTCTGCAGCCTCCTGATGATGCACAGAGTCCAGAGCTGCATCCTTCTGCAGTCCTGCTGTCTAATCAGGTATTGCATACCTGGGTAATGACATTGAATGGACCCAGACTGGAAAGTATCTTGGAAAAGACAAAATGAAGTTAAATTTTGACTCAATATAGCATGACAACCATGGTAGATTAGCTTAAAACTCTGTACCAGACCCAAGTGCTGCTAAACCTTGACAGATTTAGTTTTGAATTCAGGTAATATCATGCAAACTTTGGTGAAAACAATTAATTTTAGGAGCTTTAGGTCTGAGTCAAAACTCAAGGAAAGGTGGATCTTACATCTTGCTCAGCACCTGAGCAATCCAGGTGACTTCAACCCCTGCAGGGTCTTGGTGCTCAGCCCCACCTCTGGCCCACTCCTAAACTGAAATTTCTGCACAAATCTTCCCATAACTAAGAAGTTTTACTTGACATTTTAGAAAATCACTCGAGGGAGACAGAGTTAACACACATCATACCTCCCAGCCAGCAGCACATGTTTGGAAAATAGGCTTCATTTCACTAACTCGGGTTTTTTAGCACTATCCCTGCTGGAGAAGATGGCAGATAGCAAAAACACATGGTGGAACCAGGAACAGAGAGAGAAATGTTCTTATCTCATGCTTACTCATTTATAACCTTAAGTTCTTATTTATCCCATGCCCACCAGCTGCTTTTCTCCTAATTAATCCCCTTTGGAGGGTAAACCTTACTCCCACTGCCTTCCCCACACATGGGCTCCTCAGAGGTGTTCTGAACTCTAAGCTGCAATTAGATCGTGGTCCACAAAGGCTAAATAAACAAAGAATCACCTATTTGGGGGATCCTGTAGCTGCAGGGAGCAGAGGGGACTCCCCAAATCCCCTGTGTTTTCTCCTCCTGCCTGGGACAGCATCTTGCCAGGTCTCAAAGGCATTTGTCTCACTGCCATCACACCTGCTCCTGAAAAGGTTTTCTGTGTGCTGTGCTCTCAGCTGCTAATTTGGGTAATAGCATCATTGTAATTAGAAGGGGGGGGGAAAAACACACAGAAAGAAAGGAAGTCCTGGAGTGTGTAGGCAAAACAATGAGGTTTGTTTGAGATTCCTTGATCTGATCAGTGGTTGCAGGAAATACACACACGTACATAAATTTCCTCAATCTAGCTTTTTCCTCAGCTTACTCTCTGCAGACAAAATGTAAAAACCATCATCATTTGATACTATAAAACTACTTGACATTTTTCATTGTGAATATCAAGATTGTTTTCTTGCCACTGCAAATCCCTGCGGATGCGTTATGCCCGGTTATCTCAGCTCAACACATTTCACAGGGGGACATGTTATAAGAGTGGCAGGATTGACAAAAATAAAAATTCACTTCAATGGAGAAGGCAAATCTATTTCTTGTTTGGCAGGCTCTGGCAACTGGTGCTTAAACAGCTCCTCATGCATTTCGGATGCGCTCACAGCACTTGGGCTGAGAAATTGCTGCCTCCCAGTCTGGAGGAGAGACAGGCACTTTGCACCCCCTGTCTGATCGTGGATCATCAGAGCTAAAGGTGCACAAAAGCTGCTGCTTAAGGGCATTTCAGCCTGGGGAATTCAGAGCTGCCTTTGTAAAACATTCTACATGGTTTGTATCCAGCTGAATTGGTTTTAGCATCACCCCTGCAGAGCAGAGAGAGGGGTGCCTCTCTTAGTTGCTGCCTCAACTAAGCAAAGCAAAAATGGACATTTTGCACCATTTCTGGGTGCAAATTCCCTCCACTAGGAATGGGGGCTGGGAGAGATAAAACCCATTGCAGGACTCAAAATATTTTAAAGTATCTTGTTCAGCACTTCATTCTAGTGGAGGCTTGCCTTCAGCAGGAAACAAAAAGCCTAACAAGAGCTGGATAAGAGGAAGGAGCTGATGGGACAGGCTGAATGCTTCCAGGGAGGCTTGTGGGATTTTGGTTTTGTATTCTCCCTGGACACTTCACAGTCAACTCATCTCCTGAGCTGGCCATGATGCCCAGAGATGTGGGAGCTAAGGTTGGGGTCCCAACCCATTGCCTGACATATCTGGGAGCCAGCTGTGGGTGGCACTGGAGTGGCAGCTACAGATACTCATCAGCTGTTATCCAGATTTTTGGAAAATGGGCAGGAGACCTGGCTGGCTCCCCTGGGTCTGGTGACGAGCAATCCCAACGCTGAGTGAATCTCAGGAACAGAGTATGCCTCATTAGAAGAGCTCCTCATAAGTTATTCATTGTTATTTAGACTCAATACCAGACAGCAAAATTTAATCAGCCAGCATTGTGAAATGGCAGTGAGGGAAAACTGGTAAGCAGCTCCACATTTCCAGAGGAATTGTGAAATGGTCCCTGTGGCTTTAGCTGCTCATTTTGCCATGTTTGTAGCAGTCCTGCTCTTCCTGTGTTATTCCTGCTAAGCAGAGGCCATCGTTTCCAGTCCTCTCCATGGCAGCTGGGAAGGGTCCTTGCTCACCTGCTGTGACTTGTCTTGGTGGGTGAGACCTTGTGGCTGGTGGCACATGGGCAGGAGAAGAGTAACAGAGAGTTTTTGGTGGAGGATGTTCTGTCTACACTGTGTTCACACTCAAAGCCAGCTCACCCTGACCTGGAACATTTAAATAGAGGATGGCTTTCAAAGTGACCTGACCCAAAACCACAATTATGTGGATTATAATGCAAGAATATTTCCAGTGTTCCCTCCTTTTGGCCATGCCAGTTCAAACCAGCAGCAGGACTTGACTGCCATGAAGAAGATGTAGCTTTCTTCTTTTTCCATCTTTTTCTATTTGCATTTCAAGTCTGTAAATTTGTTCTCAAGGCTTCATTGACTTGACAATAACTTTGTATTAAGATCTTCATTGACAGCTCATCAGATTTTTCCTTTCCCTCAGTGCTGCTGTCCTGGGTCAGCCAGAGAATCCTTTAAACTGAAATGGTAACAAATTACCATCAATGCAAAGAGATGCTAAATTTCCCAGTTGTGACTTGATGGCTAATTGGTTTATGAGATGGGCATGAAGGACCACTGGGCTCTTCTCACTGGAGTTTAAAAAGTGATGTTTTCATTAAAGTTAGAGGCACCAAAGAGGATTACCCTGTCTGCAGTGCCAGCTCTGAAGGCACAGCAGATGAATGGGCAGGGGGATCAGCACAAGATCACTGCTAAGCTGGGGCACAGAGGGAGGAGACCCCCAGGCTTCCTCCCAGAGAAAGGCTTGACAGCCACACCTTTCCTGCTGCAATCCCTACTTGAAAAAACTAGGAGAAATCATAGTTTAATATCAGCTTCTGGGTTTTCCCTGGACCTCACAGGGGGTGTAATTGCTTTGGGAATGATTGCCTTGTGTTCAGCACAAGTGAGGCCCTGAGAACTGTGTTTGAGTTTCCCATGCTGGTAATAACAACGCACGACGTTACTGGTGTTGCCAGGGCTCATTGAATCTCCATGAAAAAGAAAAGGGAAAACATTCCAATAATTGCTATCATTTGCTCGTGGCTATTTAGAGCACCTTGAGGGGCAGCATGCCCTGTCAGAGAGCTTTGTGATCCTATATCTGAGTCCTCTCTTCAGCTACAATTGGAGATATTCCTTTCTCATTTCCCTGATGCCCTTGGCAGGCAAGAAGCCATATGCTTTTCAATACCTGCTGGTAGTAGAATTTTCAAATGCCCCAAAAGTCTGATATTTTTGTGTGCCTTTTTAAAATGGATGGATACATTAATTAATTCATTCCAGGATCCAGAAGAAGCTCCTTGCTTCCCAGCTACAGTTTCAAGGTTGGTTCCCAGTATCCATGTCAAACCATGCTGCATCTCTGTGAGACAAGGAAAAGAAGGGCAGCAAATCCCCCCGAGCCTGAAAGGCTGATGCATTATCTTATTGCCTCTCCTACTCTCACTAATGCCATAATCTGATGGAATTAGGAGAGATGGCCCAAAAACCAGGAGAGTGGAATGGTTCCCTCCAGAGCCATAGGTACCCGTGAACCGCTCGTGCACATCTCCGTTTTTGCTGGGTATCCCGGGTGAGAGGGGAGGCTGCAGTTATCCCAGCAGATGTGGAGGAGCAGGGCCATATGTCTGAGTGCTTTGTGGCTCCCAGGGGGGCTGCTGCAATCACTGTCCTGTGGACAGCAGCCCTTGTTGGGAATGATAACACAGAGCGTGTCTCGACAGGAGCTGGTTTCACAGACGTAGGAACGGGGTGTTGGAGGGCTCTGTGAGTTCCTGGAAGAGGTGACAGGGTTTTCTCACCGCCTTGGCCCATCTTCCCTTCTCCTATCAGCACTTGGAGGGGTTCCATCCTGCAGCTTCATCTGCTTGGCTTCCTTCAGCACTGCTTGTTCACAGCCAGCCTTCTGCTCTGCTTGCTGCTAATGAAGTAATCCAGCGTCTCTGCCAGCCACCTGGTGCCTTTGTTAAACGGGGAGGGAGCAGCAAACTGTTCTCATCTCATTGCTAAGCTGACAACTTTTCTCATGTGTAGAGTCATAAATATGTAGGAAATTCAGCGACCACATCAAGTGCCTGAGCCTAACTTAAACCTGACTCTCAAAGAAAGACATTTCTGCTCAGAATTTGCTCGTCCTGGACTTTGTGCAGTGCCTGCTCTCTCCCGTGATTTTTATTGTGACCCCACCTGAGTTCTCACTAAATGAATAAATTCGTACCTGTTAGTGCAAATTGGGTAGGGAACCCTGTACCAAATGGAGGAGAGATTTTGTGAATATTAAATCAAATGGAAGAACAATGAAAAGTCCTCAGGCATGCAGTGTTTCAAGCAGGAGGTGATGGAAAGCAGGTACAAGAGGCTCTGCTGGGGCTGGATTTGGCTTGGCACAGGGAGTCCACGAGGGGCCTTGTGCAGTGCAATGCTCTGTGGGGAAATAAGTGGTGGAGAACAGAGCTGGACCATTCCATCCATCAGGATTCAGAGGCAATTTTAAGTGCTACGAGTCTCATGCATGCTCGTGGTTTTTTCCCTTATACCTTGTGTTATTCATGGCTTGAAGCTGTAACTATTTGGCTGAGAAAAAGACTCTGGACAGGTTCTGATCTTTTTCCCAGCCTACAGATAATGGTGTTACTCCATACCTGAGTAAGAGACATCTGAATGTGAACACTGCATTTTGCATACTGGAGCAACATAAACTTATGGAGCTTGCCAAAGGTCACATAATGATGGAATTGGGAAATTGTAAAGGTACAGGTAAAACATTAGATGATATCACATCTACAGGGCTTCAGAGCTCTTAAAAGATTACCCCAAGCCATGCCAGCACTGAGTGTGTTTTGTTATTCATTGACTTTGTGGGAAAATATTTTGCTAAAAACCTGAATCAGAATGACTTTCACTGAAACACAAAGGAGTTCCAGCATTATCAGAGCTTTTCTTTTTCTTCTTTCAGGAACTTCTTCAGAGTCTAAGATGGTATTTGTAGGTCTAGCTGGAATTTGGGAATTAATAAATAAAGATGAAGAAACCAAAAGGAAATTAGTTATTAACTACATTACACACCCAGGCTAGCTTTTTGTACCAGAAGTGTAAGGAAAGTGGGTGGGTATGGATTAATTAGACTTGATCTTCTGGTTTCCAAAGAAATTTAAATTTGCCATGCCATGAATTTGCCACTCTTTTTTTCCCCCTTAGTTTTTATTTTGATCTGTCTGTAACAGAGTTTTAAATACTCACTCCAAATGTAATATGCTTCCAAAGCAGCATTAGTGCTGAGTCTAAACCAAACATTATCTGATTAAATCTTGACCCAGATGAGTTTGTCTACTTTCTGTGCTTCTAAATACATATTTACCATATGTTGCCTCATATGCTGCTTTTGTTTTTTACTGAATCTTGGGTCCAAATGCTATAATAATCATATGTTCCTCTTAGTCATGAGTCAAACAAAGTTCCAAGTTTGCGACAACATTCACAAGTCTGAAAATTAAAGAGCATCAACATCCATGGTCAATCAACAGCCTGGTCAGGCCTGATGCTGTCACTTCTTCCCAGCTCCAGTGGCCAAAGCCTCAGTGGACGTGGATTTTCCCTGTGCTGAGGCTGCCCAAGCACACAGAGCCTTGCAGCCTCCTCAAGATCCCTTTTGTGCTGCAAAGTCCTGTACTGGTTAAATTTTTCTCATTTTCAAACGAGCAGTCCATGGCTCCAAGCAGTCCTTGCTGCCTCAGGGAGGAGGTGATGCCTGCCCCTGCCCTGGGTATCCCTCCATGAGGTTTCATCTCTTTCAGCCGTGGGGAGGGCAGGACAAAGCTGAGCAGCTCCTGAGGGCTGGAGTGCACAGGTCAGGAGACCCCCATGGGCACCCAGCACTCTCCAGCTGGGCAGTCTCAACACCACAAGTCTTTTAGCAGCTGCTGAGCCTCCAGGTCACACCTGAGCTGTCAAATGATTCAACACAGAAATGTGTCAGGTTGGAGTGAGGGCTTTGGTCAGACCTGGCTGGTCCCTGGCCACTTCTGCAGCATCCTGCAAGGAAAATGTGTTTTGTCTGCTGGGGAGAGCTGTGTGCTCCCATCTTTGCTTCAACACAGCTTATAACCCCCTGCACACTCCCATGCAGCTTCTCTTTTTTGTCCAAATTTCCAGAGCAATCATGAGGAGCCTGTATAGATCCCATTTCTAGTCTGCTCTTAAAAATATCTTACATTTTGGGCTGAGCACAAGGCTTACTAAGCTGCATGTTTATACTGAGTATTCAAACTTCATCGACTTGAATCAAATTTGACAGTGACTACAAAACCTCAGAGTATCTAGAAAATCTAAATCTTTTTTAATGTGTTGAAGTATTCGCACTGTTCAAATGAAAGTGAACATAAATGCTGGTTTAATATTTATCCCTGTTTGTTCATGGGTTTTATTTGCAGGGTTCTGTGACAGCAACATAAATGTAAGTTATTGCTGATTCATATTCACACTTAATTCCTCTCTCCCAAACCTCTTTATACTCGTGCTACTTATTCTTGCTTGAGCTCTTCCTTTTTTTTTACCTGTTTCCTAGCAAAATATAGTTAGAGGTGAAGCATTTTCTACTTCAAGCCAATTTCTAGAATTATCCAAGCATTTAATTTAAGGAAAAGTGTGCAATTATAGCAAAGTACTTTGAAAATTTTTAATCCTTAACTAAGAAGCTGCCTTGGAGCTTCTGGGATGCACATCCCCTCATCACAGACTGAACTGGGAGCCCACAACAAAACCCATGAGCCAACATTCTCCAGCTTCAGCCCTGTGGTTGTGCTGTAGCAGACTCAGCATGGATTTTGGCTGCTGCAAAGCTGGTCCCATTAAGCACACCTACGAGGAAGCCTCCCAAGGGAGTGGGATCTGTCTGAATAGCAGAAGTTGCTGTGTTTAATTTAAACATTTAACATCAAACACCCTCTCACCCCACTCTCAGAATTGATTATAAACCTCAGGATTTATGTCTTCTTTCTGTGGAGGAAAATCCTCAGTGGGCAGAAGTGGGGAAGGAAAGTGAAGGCTGCTCCTTTTGTGGGCTCAAATCCCCATGTGCTGGCCAAAGCCCATTATGTGCAATGTTTACACACATTCTGCATCCATAATCTGCCTTATTGCACTGCAGGTGCTCAGCCTGGCTCCAGGAGGGGCAGCTCTGAGCAGTAATAGCAGGTTTCCTGCAGCTTCACTGCAACCTGCACCAGCAGACTTCTCCTTGATTTATTCCAAAACAAAAGCATTTCTCTGGATATCATCACACAAATTTTATTTCATTCATCTGTGCCAGGTTAGAAATCACACCCGTGAATGGGGTTTGCTGCTGGAGTAATGGGAAAACCACTTAATGTCATTTAAGCCATTTGAGACCAAATGTCATGACACCCTGGAGGACAAATCCACGAGCTGCAGGAACCAGGGGGCTTCAAGGGAGGTTTGTTTGAGAAGTTTGCTCAGTGCCAAAACCAAGCATGAGGATTTGCTGCTATTTTATAGGTTGGCAAAAAGATCCACATAAACACAAGCTGTAATAATTAGCTTGAGTCGGTAAGACACGAGTGCACCAAGTTAGAGGGAGGGAGTGGATTTTGGCCCTGTTGTTTCTCCACTCCATTTTATTTAGGTGTATAGAATCATAGAATCATTAATGTTGGTAAAGATCTCCAGGATCGTCAAAACCAATCTTAATGGAAGCACATTGGTGGTGATATCTGAGCCCAGTGTGTTATTTGGGTCCTAGGCAGCTGGGATGTGGCAAAAATCAGAAACTCCTGAATTCTGATGCAGATCTGGGCAGTCAGGAAGGCAGGATCAGACTCAGATGTGGACCTCTGCCACTGATTCCAGATTCTGGGCAGAAAAGGAGCTCACTGAGGCTGTGTCTCCGTCCTCTCGCCACAAACTGGTAACATTCAACCCTAATTTGCCTTGTAATGATTCTCATCTAATGTTTTTTCAGAAACAACAGTGAAACGTGCGATTTCATGAAGAGAAAATCAAAGATGCTCACAGGGCGTTCCTGTTATTATCGGCACATTTTGGGCCCTGTCTGTGTGATCAAATAAAGCAATGCAAATGATGATGATTATTGTTGCCACTTGCAGCTCCTCTCCAGCACAACCTGCCCATGATCAATACCAGCGCTGCTGCTGAGCTCAGGCCAGCCCATGCCCTGGGACAGCAGGACAAGGTGTTGCAGCAGGTCTGGATCTGCTCCTGCTTCCTCCTGCTGATGAGGACCCTGCAGACTGCTCTGCTTTGATTTTCAGTGCTGGGCATTGAGCTGAGCAGAGAATGGGGGACAGGAGTGCTGTGTGCACCAGACACTGGAGGGAAGTCCTCCTTTTTCGGGGAGAATCCCCTCCTGATGCAGCTGGAGGTGGCTAAAGCAAGGGCACTTCTGCTGTTCTTAACCCAGAACCATGACTTCAGATCTCCAGGAACATGGGGTGACATTTATTTTATTCATTTTTATTTTTATTTATCTATTTGTTTCCATCTTTATCAGCTCCCTGGAGCCAGCAGGACCACTCCCTGTGGCTCTCTGGTGTGTGAGCAGTTGAAGCCCCATCTGTGGGGATATCCTGGCTGGAAGGGTCACCTCCAGCAGCAGCTGCTGTTTGCCATGGAGCTGAGCAGAGCAGCTCCCTGCCAGGCAGGAGAGGAAGAAAAGTGTTTTCTCCATGAAATAACTGTCTCCTGGAGGAGTTATAATAGCAGGCTATCACCTGGTGAGGCTGGTGGGAAGATGGGCAGAGCCCTGTCAGTGAAGAGTGATTCACTGGATAACTGTTTTACAGGAGAGCTCGCAGCACTAATCACAACTTCTCGGCTGCTAATGGCTGAGAAGAGTTAAATGAAGAGTAAAAATAGCTTCATGTCTTCTGAGTCCTCCATGAGCATGGCACTAGTGAGGAAGTCTGCAATTAGGCAAACTGAGAAACTAAAGACAAATGGATTTGACTTATCTCCTTGCCTTTTAGCGCTTGAAGAAGAAATTCAGCCTGTCAGGAACTGAACATGAGACTATTGCACCTCTCCTGGGTCAGGAGCATCACCTTCTCCCAGATCATCTGGGATTGTGTTCAAAAGCCAAAGAGGATCAGGAGTCATCCCTGTCTCCAGCTCTCCTCTCCCTTTCTCTGAGGCTGGCCCAGCCACAGATCTCTGAGCTGCCGTGGCTCCAGCAGAGATGTGCTCAGTGCCCTGGGGCAGCTCCCACCACGGGCTGCAGGAGGGAAGGGAGCAGCTGGGACAGGACCCTGCACCTGGGTTTGCTGTGGGTTGGTTGGTGGGTGAGGGTGAGATTGTCACATTTTCTGTCCCTATTTGCTGTCAAAATCTGCTCTAAACCAATTTTGCTTAAATTTGCAAAATTGCTTCTTCACATCATCCCTTTTACATCTTAAAGCAAGTGTGCATTTGATCAAAATCTTTCTTTTTATACTTCCAGCTCAGGCTGTGACATGTCACGCAGCTAATTCAATACCTACACATGCCCTTTTATTCCAATCAAAGACGAACAAATAAAGTGATCTCCTCATATTGCAACACAAGATGGATTTTATTTCTTGCAAGTTTGCCCTTTTTCAAGCATATCTCAGATCTCTTTATATGGCAGACTACCAATTTCTCCTTCTAGCTGGCATATTAGGCTCATAATAAAATGTGTTTGCATACTTATCAAGGGAAGCAGAGAGCCTCACAGAGGACAGGGTGTATTTCTGAGCTCCTTGGAGAGGCGTTTGGGAAGTGAAGATCTCCATTAAGGTACAGATACAAGCAGGTGGGAACTACACATCTTCCTAATGCATCCAAAGTTTAGTCCTCACAAAGATGAATTTAGGACTTGCTGCTAGCTCAGCTCATTTTCCAGTGGTTTCAGAGGCTCATCAGTGCTGTTAATTTGTTATTCTCCCTGTTATGATCCACTGAGGTGCCTCAGGTGCTTTTCTTTCCCCAGGGAGACCCTCAAATGAGACACCCCTCGAGACAACCTTGTTTGGGGACAACAGGTGGAGAACTCCACAAGGCTTTACAAATTATTCTAAAAATCTTTAAAAATAACTCCTGGTCAAAATCCCACATTTTTATATACCCCATATTGTTCTATGCCCCAACCATTAGAAAATCATTTCCAAGCATTGCCCTTGCTGTGAAAATTAAGCTGTAAATGTGACAGAAAATATTGCCTGAGACTTCTGCCCTCTAAAAGTATTACTTATGTAAACAAAATCCAGGTAGATCCTTCCACCCTGACTTCAGCCTGACTTTTGGCTTTTAATTCTTGAATTTCATAGCTCTGTTTCTCCTTGTGCCTCCCTTGCAGAGGAATATTTCTCCTTGCACTGAGGTCAACCTGCTCATCTTGCCAGCATAGCTCCAGGTAAAACAAGGGCTTTAAGTGTCTCTCTGAACCTCACACAATGTCAGAGCCAAGCTGACCTGTGGCTCCAAAATTTGCTGAAGGATCAGAGCAAATTCTGTAGAATGAAGTTATGTGAAGAAATAATTTTGTTAATTGAACTCTGTCCAGCTGCCTGCCAGTTTATCTCACAGCTGCTTTTGTGCAAGTTTCTGTCATTGTTACTCCTCTTTGCCACCTGGTGAAATTTGACTTCCTTTGATGACATGGTCATTACTGAGGAAGAAGGACTCCATCTAATTTTTCTAACCTATTTCACATCCTTGTCACCAGCGTGGCTTTGCTGATGTTTAGCAATTTCTTGTATGAATGCACCCTTCTACCCAAATCATTCTCCAGACTTTTTTTCTCGGGCATCCAGACCTGGATTCAAGGCTGGGTGGGCAACTTTTTCTGTTTTGCTGTAAAATCATGTACTGCACTAAAAATGAACTTGTTTTGGTTTCAACATCTGCACACATGGGCTTTGTAAAAGCAAAAGAGCAAAACTGTAGCCTGAGCTAAGGGAAAGAGAAGGCTCTGGAGTGACCTAATTGTGGCCTTCCAGCACCTGAGGGAGCAGCAAGAAAAATGGAGAGAGACTGTGCAAGTGCATGGGGAGACTGAACAAGGGGGGATGGCTTCAAACTGACAGAGAACATGCAGAGATTAAATGTTAGGACCAAATTCTTCCCCGAGTGCTGAGGCCTTGGTACAGGGTGCCCAGAGAAGCTGTGGCTGCCCCTGGATCCCTGGAAGTGCCTGAAGCCAGGCTGGAGAGGGCTTGGAGCAGCCTGGGACAGTGGGAGGTGTCCCTGCCCATAGAAGGGGGGTGGGACACGACCTTTAAGGTCCCTTCCAGCCCAAACCATTCTGTGATTCTGATTCAGTTTCTTGAGGAGCCAGCTGCCACTTCTAGCAAAGACACCACAGGATCACCCCTTTGCTTTGGCATAAGGCTTTGGAATGATATTCACAGGTTAGGCAAGACAAGAGGCAGAGCAGTCACTAGAAGCAAAACGAAGTCTCTAGAAACAAAAATGAAAAGATGCTGCAAGAGCAGACATTGTTTTCTGTAAGATGAAAAAATCCAACTTATTTCTTAACAGTGAAACAGTTGGAAATATTTTCCCTTGGCGTCACAACAGTTTGTCTGTGATTTATGAGAATCTTTATAATGATAGCTATTGTCCAGAGAGTTCCCCTTCTCAGTAAACATATTTTCACTAAATCAACCAAAGATTTATTTCCCACAATCTGGGCCCTTTTTTACTTTTTTTTTTTTTCCTACATTTCTTCAGCACCTGCAGTTCCCAAGCACCTCTGATGAGACTTATGGGAAAAAAGATGTCAGGTACTGAATGCAGCCCCAGTTATCACTGAAAGGCACTGCATGAGCTCCCTCTCTAACACAGGATGAAAGGAAATTAACTTCCATGGCCATTGTTTTTTGTAGATATATTTTTCTTTATCTCTTGCATAATTTGGTTGTTTTCTTACAGTTTAATTGAGAGCAGTCCCAGAGCTGCTGGACACTATAGAGCCTCTGGAGTTGGGCTTTTACCTGATTATGGGACCCTTTTCCCCTGGGCTGGGTGAAACTTCTGAGCCATAACAGAAGGAGGAAAAGAAAATCCCTCTCCAGGGAACGTCTGCTCACTCTAACAGGGTTAATACTGGTTTTTGTCCTCTCTGGTTCAAGATGCTTGAACAGAGAAATTGTCTGGGTAAATCTGGCCAAGGGGAGGAAGGAAATCAGCACAGTCGGAGGTGTGAGATGTGGCTGGGAGGCGTCAGGGTGGGCAGGGCAGGGAGCTGGTGCCTCTGCAGAGCTGCTGGGGTCAGCAGGACTGCTCCTGCCTCAGAAACAAAGCACCCCAGGCAAGCCCACGAAGCGATCCCTGGCCACAGGAGTGTGAATAAACCTTTCCAAGTCTCACATTCACCAGAGCAGCAGGTCCTGCACTGATGTCAGTGAGGAAACAGGACAGAAACTGGGCTTCTCCAGGCTGAGCTCAGGTTGTGCCCAGGCAGCTGCAGGGCAGGGATGGAGCTCAGCAGCTTCAGCAGAGCCTCTTGCTCTTCCTCCTGGTGATGATGAGGAGGAATCTTGTCATAACCTCCAAGGCTGCAGAGAAGTGTCAGCACTCTCTGCTCACACAGGGATAGAGAATAGAGATGCCAGACTGGGTCCAGGAGCAGCCCAGGCTCAGGGTGTCAGGGCTTGAAAAAATAGGAGGATGTGGGCTCTTAAAGGGAAGAATAGCAGGAACGAGCCAGATTACACAGAACCAATAATAAGCATTTCCACAGGTCACAGCGTGAATTGGAAGACACAAAGTGCCAAGGTTTGGAGTTTGAAATGTCAAAGCCAGTGCAGGGAGTCCCAGGAAAGTTTCCACTGGGAACATTTCTGGTGCTGAGCCTGCTGCATCCCTCAGTGCTGGTCTCCTGGAAAAGGAAAGGGATTTTCTGGGTGCCAGGGACCAGGGTGAAGGGTGTCTGAACACATGCTGTTGTTTGGTGACATAGAGCCAAGGAAAAGGCTCTTCCAGCCCATGGCATTTCCAGCATTTAACAAAAAAGCTCACACCAGGAAAGAGCACAAAGCATGCCCAGTGCTTTTGTGTTTCCTGAAATCCAAGGCGTTTAATCAGGATCTGTGAGCACTTCAAACACATGGGAAGGCCACTGGGAAAAGACAGTAAAGAGCGTTTGGCTGCCAGGGAGTTTTGCTGTGCTGCTTTTTCCTTTGCATTTTACAATTGCCAGGCCCACCAAAATTTTGGGAAACAGCATCAGCTATTTGGAGAAGGGCTGAGAGAATGAGGTTGATCTGCGAATTGAGTCCTGAGACTTCCTGAACGATGCTGGTGTGGTATGTGAGAAGGGACTGGGCTGGAGCTGGAGCGTTGCTGGCAGCCAGAGCTGTGCTCTGAGCCAGCACCGCTGCGTGGAGCTGTTGGAAGCACAGCTGGCAGAGCTGCCAGGGCTGCAAAAGCAGATTAAACCCCTGGGGAGCAGAGGAACAGCCCAGCTGCATGTGCCCTGCTTGGGGCTACGATGGAGGGTCCCAGCCAAAGCGAGTGCAAACTTTCCATTTCCACTCCTCTGTGCCTTTTTTTATGTGTTTGTTCTTGGAATAAACCCCAGGATTTCCAAAGAGAAACCCTGTGTGCAGCACGACTCTCTGTGTGGTGAGCACTTGTACTGCATCTATAAAGACAAAATGCTGTGAGGAATCAGATTTGGGCTTGTTGCAGGACCAGCCCAGGGGACCCCAAACTCCTTTATCTCTAAGCTGAAGCAGTTGATATCTCCTGTGTGTGTCCAGCTAATGCATCACTCTCTGATGTTTGAGACCAATTCTACCAGGTCTGTCAGCCAGTACATTCTTTATCTCAGGAGGAGTTTTGCCTGAGCAAAGGACTTAATTTGACCATGTAGCACACAGAATAAAGGATCTGTAAAAGGTGCCTGGACAGCTCATTTCCCAGTCTTTCCTTCCCAGAGACTGATCCTTCTTCAGTGTGGTTTTCTTACCAACAGCACCATACACGTCACAGTGTGCTCTGGGTTGTGGGCTGTCTTTTTCTTTTTTAAAGCTGCCCAAGAACACGCATGCTGGGGTGTGTGATCATTGCTCTGCTCTGGGCATGTCTGTCCACTTTGCCAACCCACACACCGACGTGCTCACCCTGCAGAGCCTCAGCGGGTGAATCTGCCATGAAAACCAGAGTCAATAAATTTCCTGCGTATCAACTGGTTTGATTTAAAACACTCTTCTGAAAACAGTTCAGCCAAAGGCAGTAAATATTGTTTATTGCTCAGCCAAACCAACACTTTATTTTGCAATAAGTTGAGTGTAGGAGTGCCTGTAAGTAATGATCCAGTCAATATTGCCACCAACAACGCTGATCGATGTCTCATTTTCTACCATCCCTTTCTCCCTCACTTCCTCACTTTTCAAGCACAGCATGACCCCAAAAAATCCCTGTACACTCCAGGATTTTACCTTCCCAACCCATCTTAGACACTCCTGACTTTTAGGGGAGAGTCTGTCTATAGTGAGCCCGCTGGGAAGTGACTTTAAAGACTTCCATCAGTTCAGCATCACCTGCCTCACAAACCTGCTCTAACAGGGCTTTGGGGCTGGGTGCTCCATGGGAAAAAGGTTGGTGCTGTCTCTTAACACCAACCCCTTTGCTGCTTCCTGTGCCCTTCAGAAAAATCCTTCTGTTGAAATCGGGCAGGAATAAGATTAACATGAAAAATTCCTAGTGACTGGAATCACCTGGAAGAAGAGAAGATGAAAAATACTTGAGTCTCCATAAAAGGGGAGTGAGGCTTCACATCTGAGGCACAGTGGGACCCTTGGCTCGAAGTCCAGGCAGTTTAAATAGATGAGGTCTTTGGGTGACATTTTCCTGCAAGATTTTAAGTAAATGCCTTGCTATAACATTTGAGATCAGGCATTTCTTGGTTTCCATGATTCTTTTCCTTTTTTAAGCCGCAGACACACACACACAAAATATATTAAAACGAGCCCAGATTAGCTAAAAGGTCAGCTGGTTCCGAAACAAACAGTGGGGATTTATGGCGGAGGCTTTGGAGCGCCAGGAGGAAGAGGTTCATCCCTGCCTTTGCTTTGGCTGGGTGGGGAAAATGGATTAAAACCTTGCTGGAAGCAGGAGTGAGGGTGAGAAGAGATGCTTTTGTTATTCGTTTTGTAGAAAAGAAATTCACGAATCCCCCAGGGCATGCGCTGGCAGCAGGGAGAGAATAGAGGAGCTACACGGAGAGGCAGGAAAGGGGTGGGTGTGGGATGGAAAGGGGTGGGTGTGGGATGGAAAGGGGTGGATATTTTGGGTGGCTTCCTTGGGCAGGCTCAGCCCTGCCTGCTTGGAGAGGTCGGGCAGGTCCCAGGCTGGACCAGCCGTAGGTGCCCAGCTCTGTAAAAGCGAGGTGAGGACAGAAAGGAGAACCTGCCTGGGCAAAAACTTTCTTGAAAGGAGGAGAGGTTGATCCCTGCCTGGGGAATGCGAGGCTGCATCCCAGGAGACAAGCTCTGTGCTCAACACACTGTGAGAAACAGAGCTGTCTGCTGTCCTCCACGTGTGGCTGAAGCAGGTCTGACAAGGAATTCTTAGAATATAGAATTCTTAGAATTTAGAACTTAGAAGTCAGTAAATTCTTAGAATTTGTGCTTAAATTCTTAGAATTTACTGACTTAATTAGCTCATAGAAATGTGCAGATGAGGCCTTTCCTGATGACACCACTCAGCCCATTTTTGGGGTGGTCCCTACCAACTTTTGGGGTAGTACCTTCCCTGTGCACTTTTAGGAAAGGAGAGATTTGGCTGGTACAACCTGCACCAACCTGTTGGTGGATCAACAGCCACATTATTTCTAGGTGCCTGCTATTTCAGTTTGCAATTAGAAGTTATTTTTCAATTATATCTCTTGATACTCCCTGCCAGTACTTGGCCCGTAGGGAAAGTAGAGGAGGCAGCACATGGAGCACTCAGGAAGAGCTGCTGGGGCAATTGTCTCCTCATCAGCCATGCCTGAGCATTGCCTGTGTGCAGAAAGATGAGCAAAACCCAAACCAGAGCATTTCTGCAGACAGCTATTGATATAAACGTGCACATCCACACTGCAAAATTAGACCAGCAGATGGGTATCTTGTTTGTGGGAATAGCAACAGCTTTTCACAAGGCCAAAACAAAGTTACAACACCAGAAGGGACAATAACTCTTAGTTACAGATAAAGATCCCAAAGGAACTCACTGCATCTGTGGGAGAGCTGCTTTAGTCCATAACTGTGGGTTTGTGCTTAAATCACAGGGCTCTGAGCTCCCCCCACCCTGGGGATGGAGGGCTGGGGACAGTGAGTAGCCAGGAGGTTTGAATCCCAGCTGCAGATCTCCTTCACACATCAGTACACACCACCAACTTACCTCATGTTCCACTCTCCTTTTCCAGGATAAATACTATTGATCCATCCCAATACCTTGTCCAAGGGTCAGGAGCAATTGGGGAGACCAGCTGGGAACAGCAACTCTGAAAGTCTCCTCTCAACTAATAGAAATTTCATAACAGAAGAGCTGAAATGGAAGGAACATTGGTGTTAAGAGATTATTAGTCATTCTCTAAACTAGAGTGGGATGAGTGCCGGAAAATATTTCTCTCCAAATTGGTATGAATAACATGACTAAACAAATCTGATTTTGGTTAGTCTTCCGTGGTGTTCTTTTTGGATGGATATAAGAGGAACAAAACTGGCTGGGGAAAGTTTGCTGCTTGTATTCAAGAGATTATTTGATTGACTGAAGAGTTAAAACATCTTTCATCAGCTAGGTAAGCAACCTGGGTGAACACAGAACCCACTGGCTGTTGGAAATAAGGTACTCAGCATCTGCTAAGGAACAGGAAAAAATTATGGCTGTCTTTGGATAAACCAGTGATGCCCTGAGTGGGATTTGCCTCCATCTTCTCTCTTAATTTTTAAAGAATTTTCTCTCAAAGGCGACTGAGTGGACAGACAGCTCACCAGAGGTTTACAGGGTGGCTGAAAGGGTAACCCCATCACAGACCACTCATCCTTGGGGAACCTTTCCCTGTGGAGGATCCATTTGTCACCTTCAGCATCACCACGACACCCCCATAGCCCCTGACCCTGCAACAGGGAAGCTCACAAAGGAACCCACATCCCCAAACATGAAGATATTAAGGAAAAAGTCACTGACAGGGAACAAAGCAAAGCAGCTGTGCCATGGCACTGAGGGTGCCCCAAGCAGGCCATGGCACAGGTAGATATTTATAGGTGAATTTTCCCCTTCATTTACATGCATTTATTCTAGCAGCAGCAAGAGGTGAGGGGGTTTTTGGGAATCAGGAGTACCTACAGATGTACAGAAGTGTCAGAGCACCCCTGATACCTCTGCTCACCCTGTGGGGGATGAAGGAGGGGGCTCAGCCCCACCAGCAGCCCCTCACCAGCCCTCAGCATCCAGCTGTGCCTCTGTGCCTGACTTAGTGAGGGGTGGAGAAGGTGTGGGGGAGTCTCAGTGGGGAGTGGCTGTGCAGCCCAGCCCGGGACCTTCTCCCTACAGGGGCC
>QUSF01000056.1:1670725-1752843 GCA_003676055.1 Chloebia gouldiae
TGTCCCGGTATGTGTCTCGGTGTCCCGGTGTGTGTGTCCCTGTCCCGGTATGTCTCTCGGTGTCCCAGTGTGTGTGTCCCGGTCTCTCGGTGTCCCGGTGTGTCTCGGTGTCCCGTTGCGGTGCGGGGTCTCCGCGCAGCGCACACCTCCGTGCGCGGGGGAGGAGGGACGGATCCGCGGCCGCGGGCGCTCGCACCGAGCGGGGGGCGCGTCTCGCACTCGCACAGGCGCGGCAGCCCCGGGACCGCCGGCTCCTCCCGCCGCATTAAAACCGGCCAAGTTCCCCGCCGGGGGCAGCGGCGGCTCCGGGCGGCGCCGGGGATGCACCCGAACGCCACGGCCCCGGCCGTGCCCGCCGGGCCGCTGCCGCCGCAGCCCAGCGGCTATGCCAACGCGTCCAACCGCTCCGACCTGCTCCCCAAAGTGCCCGACGAGGAGGACCTGGACGTCAACACCGACATCTACTCCAAAGTGATGGTGACCGTCATCTACTCGGCTCTGTTCTTGGTGGGCACCGTGGGCAACTCCATCACGGCGTACACGCTGGTGAGGAAGAAGTCGCTGCAGAACCTGCAGAGCACCGTGCACTACCACCTGGCCAGCCTCGCCTTCTCCGACCTCCTCATCTTCCTCCTCTGCATGCCCATCGAGCTCTACAACTTCATCTGGGTCCATCACCCCTGGGCTTTCGGGGGGGCCGTTTGCAAAGGTTACTACTTCCTCCGGGACGCCTGCACCTATGCCACGGCACTCAACATCGCCAGCCTCAGCGTGGAGCGCTACATGGCCATCTGCCACCCCTTCAAAGCCAAGAGCATCATGTCCCGCAGCCGCACCAAGAAGTTCATCAGCTGCATCTGGATCGCCTCCTTCCTGCTCGCCATCCCCATGGTCTTCACCATGGGGCAGATCTACGGCAAGGACCAGGATCCCGACTCCCTCATCTGCACCGCCATCGTGGACACCTCCACGCTGAAGACGGTCATCCAGGTGAGGGGCCGGGGGACCGGGCAGCCGCCTCCCCCCGCGGCTGGCCAAACTTTGCGGAGCCGGGCGGGGCAGGACGGGGAGGCTGGAGCACGGTCCGGCTCGGGAATGGGATGTCCCGGGCAGCCCTGACGGGGAGGGATTTGTGGGGGTCGCGGCTCCGCTCGCTGCGCCCCTCCTCACACCCGCTGAGCAGAGACCTTGCACCGGGGAAAATCCTGCTCCGCGGTTAATCCGGCCCCTTCCCGAGCCCGGAGCTTCCCGTGTCCCGGTCCGGAGCTCCTCGTGGCCGATCATGGCCAGAAACCCCCAAATCTCCACCCTTTCTCTGCATTTTCTGCATCTCCCCCCCCTTCTGCTGGAAAGCAGCCAGCAAGTTTAGGGGAAATAAAACCATCTCTCCCCCTCTCCCAGTTCTTTGTGTTGATCCAGAGCCCTTTTCTTCAGTGTAGTGACAGCTCCTAATTTCAGAAAGTTTTGGACTCGGGATGTAACATAGGCTTCTGAAAAGGAGCTGCATCGTGAAAGCCAGAGGCTGCTATTTTTGCTGTTTTGGGGAAATCCGTAGCTGGTTTTAGCAGCCCCTCCTGACTTCAGCACGGCTTTGCCGCTCTCCACACAGCGCTAAATCCAACACGCCCATGCGTGGAATGGATTTCAGCATCAACACTTGCCGTGCTCCAGTGCTCTGGCGGGTTGAGGCATTTGTTTATTGGAGCATTGAGCTTGAAAAATGTAAGAGACACGGAAGGAGGGACAGAAGAGAGCAAGACACCAATCTCCATAGTCCCTTGGCTGCCAGGCTTGCGTGTGATAGCTGCTCAATTTTTTATTTGCAACATGAATTTCAGGGGGGTTAATCAGCGGGCAGTTGGAATTTAAAGCTGCATGTGTACTGAAGTGGCTGGGATGTTGCCACACGAAGGGAGGGAACTTAAATGGAAATGAATCAGATCCATTCCTTCCCACTAAAAGCAGGTGAGGGTATGTGCATTTAGATTTAAGACCAGAGTCAGTAAATGTTTAGACGTAACTCTGCCAGTTTCCCCTCTGTACTGTTCAAGTAAACCAAAATCAAGCCCTGACAGAAGCCCTGGATTTCCTCTGCATTTTATCATGATCCCTAACTTTCATCTGAGGTGGTGAGGGCTGCATTTCTCCTGTAGATGCCTGGAAGGTTTTGTCAGCCCAGTGTACTTAACCCAAATTCTCTGCTCTCTGAGGAGACTGAGCCATCTGATTTGAGAACAATGGGACTGAAATGCATTATTTCCACTCATCTTCCTTCTAGGATTAAACTGATGTTCGTTGTTACCATGGTAGGGCTAAAAACCAGAGGATTATTTCCCATCCATATATTTGGAGATTACACTTTAAACAATTCTCAGTGTACCTTAGAGTCTTGCAATTATTCAGGCTATACCTTACCCCATTAGCCAAGTCAGGAGTAGGAAGACATGAATGTATTATGCATATGTGAAATTCACCTGTGGGCTTTTCCTCATATATATGTATAATTAACTAATTTAATTATAGAGTTAAAAGACAGAGGCAGCTGTTGGGGGAGAAGGAAGAACCAAACCCCAAACTGTGCTGATCTGTTCCTTCTCCAGGGATCTGGCTGCAGAAGTGCCTTTGCCAAGACGAGAAGGTTGTTCCATGGTTTCACTCCATTCCTCTGAGCACAGGGAAGCATCACACAACGTGAGGCAGGGCCCTGGACAGGGGAGGGCTCTGGAGTGAATAAGCCAAGCAGCTGCAAGTCAGGTTTGAAGTGCGTTAATGGAAACCGTGGCACAGCGTGCGAGCCGGCGCTCCCACGGCCTGAGCTGTGCAGAGGTTTAAAAAAAGACAAATGATGGAAGATCCGGGAGAGAAAGGGCAGTGCTGATGTGCAGTGTGACGTGCAGAGGTCTTGCTGGGTGGCAATCTGGAGCCCTGGTCTTTCGTGGTGGGTTCAAGCTGCTTTAGAGCATCTCTGCATCTCTTTGCATTCATTTTCTGTCTTTAAATTAAGGAGAGCAGTGATGCACTTGCTCGAGCTGGCAGATCACTTGTAATAAATCACTCAACATATTTCACTCCTATTCCTGTTTGGCAAACTGTCTAAAGCAAACTGGCATTTTTTTTTGGAAGCCATTAGTTCTCCAAGTGGTTTTATTTGTTGACTGATTGAAAGAAGTTCAAGTTCTGTGCCAGAACAGGGCATTTAACCATTTCTACCCTCAGAGATCAGTGTGAGCTATGGTTTTACTGGGACCATTACAGGAGAATGATGCTCTCTGAACTGAAACAAGTTTCCTGGAAAAAGTATTTCACAGAATCACAGAATATTCTGAGTTGTAAGGGTCTATTTGATTCTAGTAACTTAACATTTCTGATTTTGAAACATTCCTCTATATTTGCTTTGAGTAATCAAATTTTAATGGACATTCCTGAGTGGAATTAGGCTGAATGTGAACAACCAGGATTCCTTGTAAGAATAATAAAAAAAGTAATTATTCAAACAACACTCAGGAAATTTAGTTCTTGCACATATTAACTTGTACCAATTAAGCTTCACAACAAGTGTAAAAGGTAATCACTGATATTCTTCTAGCAATTACAAATTGTTCAGGGCAGCACATAATCAGGAAGAGCAGCAGGTGGGACATTCTGCAGGGTGACACTGTCCCCACGATCCCTACCCCAGGCACATCTCACCTCTTGCCATCGAGGCATAAGCCCTGTGTGGCATCTAATATGGAATTCTTAGAACTATTTCCCAGCTTTGCTCATCACTGTCCTTGCAGCTGCTTTAATCAGCCTGTGGATCTGGTTTATTATACATTCTCCATTGCCAAGGTTTCACATTGCTCCTGCCAGTCAGGGATGTCTGCTTTGGATTTTGGCATCCAGTGGGATCTGGTACCAGGAGCAAGTCCCTTATTGCCACATTATTTAGGTCTAGTAAACTCTTCAGCTGGCATACATCCCCTAAAAAGCACTGCTGACAGTTCTAAAGTCCTTTTTCCACATAGATTAAACATTTCTTAAAGCTATAGAAGTAAGTTCATGTTTTCCTGGCACTTCAGCTGGAGGAGGTTTTAAAGCTCCTCATTGTGGCCGCAATAGATATGAGAGTTCTGGGGTGGGATGAGAGGTTTTTCCTGTTCACTTATGAGTCTGTGCCCATGGGGGTGGCTCTGGAACCAACTCCCTCGAAACAGGACCCCACTGAGTGTCCTGATCTACCATGTGCAGCCCTCTGTGCCACTAACATGGCACAGCCTCAGCCCTGATTCTCAAAAAGCTCTGAATTTTACTGGCCAGAAGCAGTGCAAATTGATTTTCCTGCTTATTATTTTCTTACCTTCATACCTGTTTTCTGGAGAGGTTCACAGCAGAACCTGGGGAAGAGGGGAAGCTGAAGGAAACACCTACAGTCCTGGTGCCCTGTCAGTCCCCCCACACACAGCTCCT
Organism: Chloebia gouldiae; assembly: GCA_003676055.1. Classification (NCBI taxonomy): domain Eukaryota; kingdom Metazoa; phylum Chordata; class Aves; order Passeriformes; family Passeridae; genus Chloebia; species Chloebia gouldiae. Next base: position 1,675,175 of record QUSF01000056.1, read on the forward strand.
CAAGCTAAAATCCCAGGATTTCATCTGAGCCTGGACTGGGCAGACGTGCCAGGGGAGCTGGGTGTGGGCAGCTCCTGGCCCCCCAAAATTCAGAGGGGAAGATGTTTTCCCACTGGTGTGGCACAGCTGCTCTGCTGCAAAATGTCCCCAAAGTCACAGCGAGTGCCTGGAGGGTGTCTGACACATGCAAATGTTTGATTTGCACGGCCAGCTGGTGTGATCCCATTTATTAAAACACATGGCAGCAGGCCCTGCTCCTCCAGAAACTGCCACAGCTCCAGCAGCTCCAAGTTGCTCATTTTTTAGGGCAGCACTTGGGGAACTCCTCTGGACCTCCTCGCCCTTTTGCAGGATCTCTGTTGCAATGTGGATCTGCTCTGCCTCAGCCCAGCCTGCGTGGCTGCAGCTCACCCATCCCTCCAGAGCCCTCCTTTGTTATGTTTCATGAAGCCTGCTCACAGTTTGGATGATTTGTAGAGTAAATAACTCTGCACATAAAGCAACTCTTTGCCCAAGTGGCTCCTCAGCTTTATTTCTGTCTACATTTCTTCATGCAATGCCTTTGAAGGGACCTGCCAAAGAGCCTCAGGTGTGAAGGGAAAGGAAAGGAAGGGCCAGGAGCCTTGACATCCATTATCATACCCTCTACATACTCTTCTGAGGTGATGCATTTGATTTCCATCTGTCTGAGAGGCTCACAGTTATGAATTCCGTGTATGATGTTGCAAACACTCCCTTATACTTTACCCTGGTGAGGAGCACCTTGGCAGGGTGGTGGGATGTGCTCACTGCTCTGGTGCTGTGGGAGGCACGGCTCTGCCCACCATCAGATCTCTGATGCCAAGTAAATAAACATGACAAGCATTTCTCCATATTACGTGAAAATGGCAAGCCATAAGGCAAGAGTGAATTCTCTCTCCTGTTTGCTGGCAAAACCTATGCAGGATTAGTCAATAGCCCAGGAATCCTGTGTTTATACTGGTATTGACTAGAGGAATTGAAGTTGATTTCTCTTCCTCGAGCCATAGCTGAAATCCTACTATGGCTTTTAATTTAGAACAGTGCTGTTCTAAATCACTCACTACACCAGAAGAGTCCTGGGTGCCCCTCACCCCTCACAAATGGCACCTTTGTGGCAGGACTGTGTCCCACCAGGTCATGGTGCTGTCATACCCCCAGGCAGATAAGAAAATGAAGATATTGGTGTGTAAATGTGCCTGCATCCATCCCCACAGTGGTGGAGAGGGACCCCCACCCCAGCAGAGATCCCATCTGTTGTGCTGGGAGCATCCCTAAAAAGCTGCCTTTTTTTCATGGGCTATTCAGGGAACCCAGGGCTTTAACTCAGCATATGCACGACAGCCCAGCCTGCCTAATCCCAGCCCGTTTACACTCTGCTCTGTCTCGCAGCTAGATCTAATTTAAATAAGCTCTTGTGTTCATTGCTTTACATAACCACTTTGCCTGCTGTGTGTTGCCAGTTCTTACATAATTTCTTCTGTTTTTCCCCCCCAAATTGATTTTAATTCACTTGATTTCTTTTTCCCTCCCCCTTCCCAAGATGTCAGCTGGAGAGATAATAAAAAAAAATGAGGAAATGTGGCCGATCGATTTAGCTCTTAGGTTTTGCTCTTACCAGCAGCTTGTGAAGGCAGAAGACATGAAGGCAATTTTGTAGTTGCTCGTCCTAGAGGAAAAAAAAAATCCAAAACCCTTCATCTGCCTTTAATCTTTCAGATCATTTAAAACAGCTATTTAATTGTCATCTCCCTGCTTCCCCCCTCCTTTCCCTTAAAGACTTTCACTCTTGTCTCTGTGCAGCATCTGCTCAACACTCACAGATGGCTTTTTTGCTTCCTGACGTTTAGAAACGCTTCTGTGTCCTGCCTGAGGCTGGCAGGATCTGCAGCATCCCCCTGTGGGACACAGGGGTGCCTGGGTGGGGAATTTGGCCTTCCATGGTGTCCCCAGTGCTTTTTTCCTGCTGTGAAATTGTCCCTTGCTGAGGCCCAGGGGACAGAGAGTGAGCAAAGGTGACTGGGGGGGCTGGGGAACGTGCTGGGGTCCTGGGCTGACCAGGTGGGAGGTCTGAGCCCTAAGGCAGAGAGCAGAAAATGCCAAACCCATCAGTCCCAGAGCTGACACCCCTCCTTTCCCTGACCCTGAGCAGATGAATCTGGGTTTTTACATCCCCAGTCTGTCTGGTTGCTCCTTGCCCTCCAGGACAGGCCGCTCTCACCGTGTGAAGCTGGAGATGCCTGCAATGCCCAGCTCACTCATCGTGCTCCAGTGACCTCCCCCACGTCTTGCTTCCCATGGATACCATTTCTTCCATCCAATTGCAAAGTCTCTTAGGTGTAGGATTAAAAAAACCCCAAACACAGAATGATGATGATAAATCTGTTGAGCTGATGACTTATTAGAAAAAAAGTGCTTGTGTTTAGAAATGGTGGAGTACTAACCCTGCCTGGGGAGCATATTTCTGAGCTGAAGTCCATTCCCAGTGTTTTTCTGCGCTCACTTGTTTTCTGTGGATGGGAGGAAAATATTAGTGAGAAAAGTCTGAATCCCATTATTTGAGTGCCTTGCCTGTGAAGGTCCATCCTCCTCCTCCCTCCCTGGGGTACCAGAAACTCATCCCCAGCCCTGCTCCTGGCAGGACAGGGGTGCTGTGGGCTCTGCTCTGTGACTCTCAGCCTTTGCAGAGGATGCATCTGCTGGGCTGGAGGAGCTGCTCACCTGCAGGTGGTTTCAGCATGTGAGACTGGCTCCTCATCTCCTGTGGCTTTTTCACTTCAATAATTCTCAGTGCAGAGGATCACTGCTGGGCACAGCTCCGTGGGGGCTTTTCCTCTCCCAGGGAGAGAAAGATGGAATGGACAAGGTCTTTGTAGCTGAACCTTTTCCTCTGAGGAAAAGTTCAGTGAGGTTTCTCTGAAGCTTTTGTGTTCTCATGGGCTAGAGGCAATTGTCAGCTGAAGACAGGAATCAAAGAGATGAGATTGTCCTAGCAGAAATGAAGGAAAAAAAAAAGGAAAAAACGTAAACTTTCATAAAACCTAATATTTGAAAGGGGAGAAAAAACATCCATTTTATGCAAAATGCTTATGAAAAAGCTGGGAGTAGCTCTGAACTGAAGAGTCATGGACAGAGCAGGAGGGATGCTCAGAATCACTAAATGAGGGAGGCACGGGAGGGGCAGCAGTGCCAGGGCTGTGCCCTGGGTTGGTGGCCCTGCCTGTGGCTGTGCTGGCACCTGGAGGGGAGCAGCCCCTTGCTGCCAAGGCTCATCCAGGGATGTCCCTGCTGCCTTCTCCTCCTGGGCAGCTCAGCCCTGCTGCCAGGCTCGGCCTGAGGTGCTCCCTGCTGCCCTGGTCTGCTCTCAGGGCTTTGGGAGGTGTCAGGCAGCCAGAGGAGCAGCAGTCTCACCCTTAACCATCCCATTTTCTTCCTCCTCTAACCCTGAATAAAGGGGTTTATCACTTTACCAGCTTCACCCAGACCTGGGAGCAGGGACCTGCTGCAGACCTGCCACGAGCACTGGGATGCTCAGCGACCCCTACTTTTGATCAGGACTCCAAGGAGCTAATTAATATAAGCCATTGCAAAGCCACATCCTATTAATTTTAACTTAATCAAGAACAAAGGATGTCTGCACTGCTGAACTGATCAAATGTGGTCTTAATATGTGGCAGGACTTTCATACCACCTTGTTCCCTTGGATAATTTGTTTAATAAATCCATAACTGTTTGAGTATGTTCAAGAAGAAATTAATCCACTTTCCTCTCTTATTCAATGATTTTTTTCAAAACCATCTTAAAAAAATGCAGCTCACACAGCTGCTGGGAAAATTTAACTCATTACTGGCATCACTATTGATTCCTCCTGCAAAGACCTTACATTTTATTCCTACGGGGGTAATTTATACAGTTTAATATACTCATTTAATTCAAAGAAAAGAAACTCAATCCTTTGAGTTTCCCACATTTCATTTTTTATTGCTGTCAGTCATGAGCTTGTGACACTGTCATACTTGTTCCTTAAATCCAGGTGTCAAGTTTGATAAAGCTCTGTAGGCAGAAGAAGGATAGGTTTAGACTAATAAAGAGATCATTTGACCTCAAGGTACAATGATGGGGAGCTGTGTATGCCCCTAACACTTAATAGACTGCACTTACTAAGCCAAGGAGCAAACTCTGCCTCAGGCTTGTCTCCCTGACAGCTTGCAGGTTTTTCCTAGCTAATGCAGGATAGAAAATCCCTTGAAAGGGAAACAAGAAAGGGCAGGAATTTGATCAGTAAGTGTCTCAGAGTGCAGCAGTCCAGAGGAGCTGGGCACATGGCCAGCCTGGCACTCTGAACACAGCCTGGAGATCAAACCATGCCAGGAAAAAAAGCCCTGTAATACCTGAGGCTCCACCAGGCTGAGAGGAGCTGCAGCAGAGAAAACCACTGAGGAAAAGCAGTAATAAAATAGCCAAGAAGTTCACTTCTCCTTTGGGATAAGTCCTTTTTTTCTCCCTTGAAAGTCTAATTGAATTTTCTTTACTCCAATCCCCAGCAGCCCAAGGGGAGGCTCCAGCACAGCCTCCTGCCTGCTCAGCCTTTATGGAGAAAATCCATAAGCAGAGTGTGGGGATGAGGATGGGGAAGCAGAAGTGTCTACAGCATTTCCAGCAGTCATAGAGCTTGGGCTGACACCCTTAACCTCAGAAAACAGGTTAATTTTCCCCCAAAAAAAGAGTTTCTCGGGGCAATGAGATGGAACTTGCCACCACTTTTCCCTTCAGCAAGCCATGCAGATGAACAGGGCTGCACTGCCCACTGTCAGCAGCTCTCACACTTGGGGCTGCTGGCAACAGGGGGACAGTGTTTGACTTAAATATGGCCTTTAATTTATTTATAACTGCATATCCACCACTCAGTATCATATTTAATGCAAATAACATTCAAGTGAAATCCCCACTGAGAGGCACATTATGAAGATTAACAACCTGGCTTTTCTATTACTCTGGCCTATACACTGTGGATTTGTGCCCTGTGCTTTGTAGGCAAGTGCTGGCAATATTTGAATTCAGAAATCTATACCTAAACCTGCTGTTTTGCAAAAATCAGTGCCCAAGAGCCTGCTTGTGATTCCACAGCTAAAGAAAAGGGCTGGAGGCATGAAAACCTCTGGGAAATGCTGACATCCAGGTGGGTAAGCACCTAGAAAGGCTATTTTTGCTGGTCACACAATAGGGCATTGGAGAGGGGTTTATTTCTTTTAACCATATAACCCAATTTTCTTTTAAACAGGCAGTCAGGAAAATTAACCTCGCCAAGTTTAAGATGATGCTGAACATATTCTCATGCCCTGGAATTATCTGGAGCTGGCTTATTCCTTTGGATCTTGCCTGGTGAATTTGTCAGGTGTGATGCCATGGGCCCAGCACCTCATTATGGAATTTTTGAGTAGGGTTTGTGCCTTTTTTGAGCCTGTTCCTCCCTCTGTTCACCTTCCTAGGAGGAGAAATGTGAACAAGATCACGCTGCAGAATGTGGCCAAAGCTGTTTGTTGCCCCACCAGAGTGATGCCACTTGTTCCCTGTGCCACCACAGAGACACTGGCTCTGCCACTGCCACTGCTGCACTTGTCTCTTGTGGCAGAGGGGAAGGGAAACCTCTCCCCTCCTTTCTCCAAGGGGGAGTCAAGCAGTGATGAGGCTCCCAAGGGCAGCTGCTGTTCAAGGGCAGCTTTGGAGGATCAGAAGGGAACAACCAGCCCAGCTTTAACTGGACAGAGATCAGTGCAATGGCAGCATGGCCAGAAACACTGCCTGAGCTGACAGCTGTTTTCCAAGAGCATCCTGGAGCCAAGGAAATACCATTTATTCTTTAGTATCTAGCAAGAAAGGGAGTTTGTTTGAAGACAGAGCACTAGCAGCTGCAATAGACATTTTTCTGAGTCAAAGGAAACAGCAGAAGCCTATTAGATCTTGTGTCACTGCTGAATTCTCTGCTTGGGAGCAGCAAAAAGCTCAAGGATTTTCCAAATGAGCTCCATTATGGGTGCATTTTCCCTCAGCTCATCACAAGCCAAAGTACGGGGGTCGTCACCAACCGTGTGTCCCAGGGCAGTGCTTCCAGTGAGAACAAAACCACAATTGCCCAAAGAAAAGGGCTTTTCTAAGGGGCCAGGGCAGAGAGGGGATAATAAATAACAGCAAAGCAGAGAGGCTGTGGCTCCCAGCACCCACTGCCCCATCTGCTCCTCCCAGATCCCGTCAGTCCCACCGGTGCTTCCCATGATGTCCTGTCTCTGCAATCCCTGCTCCTCCAGCTCCCCCTCTGTGGGGTGGTTCCCACTGCATCAGGGGCAGGCTGGCAGCTCAAGCAGATGCTTGGAAGGAAGAGAAACGTTTCAAGTTAAAAACAGGGATGGGGCTTTAGGATAGAGCTGTGCCTGAGGGAGCTGCTCTGTTTTGTTTTTTTTTTTTGTAAGGAAGAGCAGACCTCTTGCTCAGCGATATTAATGTTAGGGGTCCTGCAGGAAAAGAGAAGGAAGATGAAGCATCACAGGAGCCATTTATTTTTGAGAATGAGGTGCCAGCTGCATTACTGCCTTGCAATTCTGTCTCTTCCCAGCAAATGAGTCTCCCAGCCCTGTCCCTGCCTAGCCCAAGCTCCTCTAAAAAGGGCGAGAGATGTGATCTGTAGGGAATGGCTTTATCAGAGGGGGACGAGGCAGAAGGTCTTTCCCTTTCATGATTGCCTTTACCTGCCCTCTTGCCCCTGTTATCAGTGGAGCTACTGCAAGAAATACTGTTACAAATACAATGAACACCAGAAATAAAACTTGCCGGCGTTTTCCTTACTTTAAGAGTGTTTGGGCAAGGAAAAATCACTGGTCATACCCCAGAGGCTTTCTCACATCATGTAGTGCTGTGCTAAACTCCATCCCTTAAATATTGCCCTTAAAGCTGCTCTTAAGAGCCCTCAGGAGCTGCCCCCTCATTTTGAGCTTATATCTCTGTGCTGTTGCATAAACCACGTTCAAATGATGTTTCTGCTTTCTGCTCCAAAGGTTGCTGTTTTTCCCCATGAAATAATGGAAAAAAAAATTTGAACTCATCAACTATTTAGGGGAAAAATGCAATTTACTCACTTTCAATTAAAAGAAAACACCCAAAGCAATAAAAAAACCATTGGCAGCCTGTAAGAAGTAGAAGCAGAGAGGCAAGGGCAGACACAGGGCAAGAAATGACAGTTTTATAAACCTCCTGCTGGGTAGGGATAGAAGAGGTCTTTGTGCCTGCAAAACAAAACTGTTTTTTCTGCAAAGCAGCTATTGACTGGGGCTCTACAACTGCAGCTGGAGCTGCACACAGCAGCCACACGCCTGCAAACACACTGACTTCCTCCCCACTGAATTCAGAGGAGACAGCCAGTGCTTTCCCTTGGTGCTCCAAATGGGAGCTGGGCTCTCAAATCCAATAAAAACCCCTAAAACATTCCAGGTGGTTTTTCAGGAGAAGGAGTTAGTTCAGGTGATTTGCAAGGCTCCCTTTTCCCCCCTCCCAGTTTCACAGGGCTGCAGCAGCGTGGCTGTGCCAGGTGCCCTTTGCTGGGGCTGTGCCTGCCAGGGTGCAGGGCCTGATTTTCCATGTGGGTTTGCACTAACACCTCTCCTGAGCCTCATGGCAGCAGAGAGGGGTTTGCTGAAAAGGCCACGTGCATCGATCGGGCTGTGGAGTTTAGCTCGGCTTGTGACCTGTGGGTACTGCTGAGACAAGATTCAAGCACAGCTGAAAATCTTCTGGGCATTAATTCCAGCACTGGGCTTCTTTCCTCTTTGGGAGGCTGGTCCACACCTCAGTTCCTCACATTTTGGAAGGTCAGCCTCTGCTCCCAGGCAATGAGTGATAGGACGAGGTGAAACAGCCTCAAATTGCACCAGGGGAGGGTCAGCTTAGATGCTAGGAAAAATTTCCATGCTGAGTGGCTGAGCAATGATGGTTCTATGAAAACCTTAACAGCCAGCAGATTTCCCTCTATTTCTGTCCTACAAATTTCACAAATTTCCAAGCACACTTGGAAAACCTGCTCGTGCCCTGTGGAGCCATCACGTGGACCGACCCCATCCTCCTCTCCAGATCCAGCACCCTCAGGAGCTGCTCTCCTGCCCAGACCCAGCCTGTGGCTGGAGCCTCTCAGGACAACATCTCAGCAGCAGGGAAACCACTCAGGTGCAGGAAGAGTCTTTCTGCCTGGCTGCCTTCACTTATAAACAGACAGCAGTCCCAAACTGGGGGTTGAGGTGGGGCAAAGCTGCTTTCCTTCCTCCGAGCTGGGTGATCCCAGCACTTGGGAATCGCCCAGGAATGGGTTTGGCAATCAAAGACCTCTTCACCAGTTGTGAATCATAGAATCACAGGATGGTTTTTGTTGCAAGGGACCTAAAGACCATCTCATTCCAACCCCCTGCTGTGTACAGGGACACATTCCACTAGACCAAGTCACTCCAAACCCTGTCCAACCTGGCCTTGGGTGCTGCTGTGCCCAGCATCCCAAGAGGCTGATGGGGAGAAAATCCCCCAACCCTTTCTGGGAATGAACTTGATGAAAATTACTACCAGCAAACATCAAGAAAGAAGCCTTGAAAAATTACTTTCCAGGCTGTGGCAGTGGTTGTTTTGACAGAGTTTTGATGCCTTCATTCAATATTCCATAGAAGCTTTGCTGGAGATAAGTGATCTCATAGAAAACAGGGCTTTTGTGTCTGGTCACAAAGAATGATTTGCAAAGACTGCTGAGGGAGTAGAGTCCTTTTCCGGAGAGACAAGAATTTCAGCTGAAAATAATAATGGCTTTTTCATTTATAATTCTAGCTGCAACTTATCAGAAATCTGCCTCCATCCAAGCTGATTGGGCTAGAAATGGGGCAAACCAGTGATAAAATGTGGACTGGTTACCCCTAATAAAATATCTTGTTCCAAGACTTACAAAATGCTTCCAGCTTCTCCTCCTGCTCACAATGTGGTATGCAACAAAACCTGGGATGTTTTTAGGAGCACATGGTTAAGGCAGTAATGTAGATGGGAAGTGGAGCTGCTGCCCTGCCAGCCTCTCACAGCTGTTGGGTGAAGTTTTTTGCTTAAGTTGTTTTAAGTTGAACGAGACAAACTTGCCTGGAGCACCAGCACCAAGCCCAGCAAAAAGTGGACTGATTAAATAAACAGAGCTCTCCCTGTTATTAGTGTTGTTTAGATAACTTTGAAATGCTTATTTTTCAAAGTAAATGAATTACATAACTCTTTTCCCTATTTTTGGCTCAAGAAGGAGTCAGTGAATTTTCTGTTTCAGAGTAGAACATTTGTGCTTTTCCCCATGATTCAGGGAAGAGTTTTTAGTCTGAAACTGGTGTGTGGATGATTCACAGTGACACATTCTGTGTTGGCAGCAGGCCCCGCCTTGAAAATCTCGATGGACCGTGTGGTCTGGGCTGTGCCTCCCCAAAATTTGGGCTTGAAGATGCACTGAGTCTGAGGGAACCAGGCTGAACTCTGCACCACACCAGAGTGCAAGCTAGCATCAGAGCAGGTCTGTGACAGCCTTGCTTGTCAGAACACATCCTTATACTTGTGAAAAGTTTCATGAGTTATTTTACTTCCAGTTTCCCCTTTCTTTTGTTCTACTTCCCATCATCATTTACATGTTCTCCTCTATTTTTTATGCTTTCTGGGCATCTTTTGATTTGTAGCTCTAGGCTTTTTTTTTCTTCTTTCTGTTTAAAGCAAAACAGGCAGTGTTGGAGTGTGGACTGGGTCTGCTTCCCAGAAGGCTGTCCTTGCTGCACTGAAAGGAAAATAATTCCCCACCCTTACTGTCCCTGGCTTCCATCACTGAAAGTGAGAAGAGATGGAATGGTGCAAAAAGTGTTATGGAAACTGTGCTGTGTAACTCTCCCTTTAGTGTGTGATCCATCAAAGTAATTACATGTGGCTCAGGAACCTCAGACTGCTGCAACAATGGCATTTTCCTGTAGCTTTTCTATTTCCATCTAATTAAAATGTTATTGTTTCCTTCATGTTAGTTTGCATTTTAAATAAGGAGATAGGAGATTGGTTGATTGGTTGCTTATTCTCTGTGTGAGTAAAGATCAGCACTAATCACCCTGTCACACTTGTGCTTTTCTTTATGCATCTCAGACATTAAATTGCAAAAGAAGGGGAGAAGGAGGCTGGGGTTTGATGACACTGATTTATTTCCTCTGCTGGGTGTCAGGAAGGGAAGGTGACATGTCCTTGCCCACTGCCTGGGTAGTCACAGTCTGCACGAGGTGTATTTTGAGGAGTGGAGGAATGTTCATCCCAAAACACAGCTCTGCTTTGGAATTTAATGTGCTTCCATCTCCTCTTGCCTTTAATTTTTGCTGTGTTTTATCACCTCCTCATAGTGTCAAGAGAGGACAGGGAGGAGAGCAAGGCTGGGCATGTGTGGAAACATCAATATTGGAAACATAACTTGAAATGATCTCCATTAAAACGTGCCTCAGCAGCACGTCAGAGCCATGATTTGCTCCCCAAACTGCCAGGATGCAGCAGGGACCATCCCCACCGTCCTGGGGAGGCTCAGCAGCTCAGGCTCCACCAGCCCTCCCCACTCTGGCCACAAAGCCCCTCGGGCAAGGGGTGATGCTCTCTTTGGGCACATGGGGTGTGAGACCCAGCCCAGCTGGGGATGGAGGGGGGTTGAGCTGGGATCTGCCTGTTGCCCTGTTCTTTTAAACGTTTTAAAGTTCCTTTAAAGGTTTTCTATACCTTCTGATGTTTACATATTTCTACTGGAGTTCTCCGCACTGTCCGTGTAAATAATGATTTGTGGGAGGAGAGAATTGATGGACTGTTGCTTTGACCAGTGTGGTTGGAGAGGTGGCAATTCCACCCTCCATTCCACAGTCACCTTTGGAATTCTATATATTGCGAGGTCAGAAATGAAAGTGACTTCCTTTTGCTCTTTTGATCTTCGTGTGAGTGCGTGAGTTATTTTGCATCGTAGTGCGACAATCTGCCCAGTAAAACCTCCCCTGCTCCAAGGGTTTCTGCAGCCCTGGAGCACGTGTGCTTTTGGAGGGTATTTTTAGCAAACTTCAGCTTACTGAGGGTCAGAGAGAAGTAGAGCATCAGCATCTGGAGGAGCTGTCACTCCACTTCCAGTCTTGCAGGAGTAACACATTGACTTATTTATGAGAGCAGTCAGCTCCCCTCTCCCTCTGTGCAACAATCTGCTTTACCTCTCCCAGCTCAGAGAAATAATTTTATTTTCAACCATTCTGTGCCTTAAATAAAACCTTAAAACAAGTTAAGCAAGCTTTGAGGGAAACGGAAGTGTTTCCAGATTTTATTTTATTTTTTCATTCTTTCTAGAGCAACCCACTCTTTCATTGCCTAAACCACCAAGCAGTAATCACTGCTCTGGCCAAAAGGAGGGGGAGGAAATTATTTATTTTACAAGACAACATCCAAATACTTTGTACGCAGTAGGGGAAGCCTAATCTGTTGGTTGGAAAATGCCTGTGTCAAGAATGACTAATCTGAGACCAAATGATACCTGGAAAATGAAGATATGCAGTGCTCCCTGCAGAGAAAGATCCATCAAAATGAAAGGACAGGCTCTTTCCTCCTTTGTTTCATCCAGATGAACTTTCTTCATGTCTACACTTTTTTTTTATGGATGGGCATAGGAGAGACAAAATACTCTGGTCGTTCATGCTTGAAAACAAAATTTTCAACCTCTGCACCCAAATGCTGGGCTCACAAAAGCACTGATACTTTGGGAGAAATCTTGACCTTCTTTGCTGTGGCAGGAACCCAGAGAAATGTTGGGCAAGCAGGCTCCAGATGAGATCAGAGCAGGTGGGGGATCCCCAAGGCACGCTGCTCCCAGAGCTCATGGGCTGCAGTCTTTATTTCTCCTTCCTCCCTCCCTTTCCTGCTGCACGTGGGAGAATGGTGGGATTTGTGGTTTCATGGTAAAGTAATTTGTTTTTGAAGGAGCAAAAGGAGCTCGGGTCAAACCAAGAAGAATTAATTAAGAAATTTATCAGGGATGAGTTAAACAAAGCAATTAACTTGGGGCTGACCTACAGCACTTTATGTGCAAATTAAGCTTCTAGTTTGAGCTGAGCTGGATCACTTTGCTTCATTTTGGGCTTACAACCCATCTTTTTCTTCTTTCTTATATAGCTTAGGACAATTCTGAAATAAAGCAGGAGATCAGCATGTTTTCTTATTTAATATTTTGAAACAAAATGTATAAGTGCTTTTAGGGAGAAAACAAGTGTTTATTTGAAAACACTGAAATAGTTCAACATTTCCCCCTTTTTTGTCAGTGCTGTATATTGAATTATGACAAGTAGCTTCTGGTTTCCTTCCAAAAATTCATTTTGCATCAAATTCACCACTCTCTAAAGGAGATTATTTGTCCATAACTGCTGCATTCCTAAGCAAAGGCTGTGCCCTGTGCCCCCAGGTTTGTAACTCCCCACCTTCTACCTCAGCCTTCCTGGGGTAACTGGTTGAGCTGCTGGAGCTTGAGCCAGGGACCTCCAGAAGTACAAGCACAGGGTTTTACCCTCAATTTAGAGGCTTCATTCTGCAGAGGGGTCCAAAAACACACTGCAAAAGCTGTTAGAGCAGCTCTAAGTTACAGCAGATATTCAAAGCTCATAACAGAGGTACAGGAGGGTTTTAGGACCACAAGATTTGCTTTCACTTTTTCATTTTATTATGGTTTTTTTTAATTGCCTTTAGTCGAGGAGATTAGAACTGCTTCAGCTCTTAGAAACCTCTTACAGGACAAAAACATTTTTCAGTTGTTTTTATAACTTGTGCTCTCACAAGTCCCTGTTCTTTTCATTGCCTTATAACAGCATGTCATAACTCCTTAAATGCACAAAGATCTTAAATTCTCCAAACAGATCTTTCTGGTAATATTTTTGTACAGCTTTCACTGTGTCACTGTGGTGAGTCAAAGCACATCTGATTTGGCTTCATCACTCCCTGAGCCAGGTTGCATTTCTTTTAGGCATTTTAATTAATGCATAATAAATAAGTAAACTGGTAATCCAATTGTCCCCTAGAAGTTAGGCACAATCTTCTTGGCATTCTCTCTTGATTAATTTTGTTTGAAGTACCTGCCTTAAATGTGTCTTTTTTTAAAATTTATTTTGCTTTTGCTCCTTCGCTGCTAAAGATCAAATGTTTTTCCTTGCATGTTTCAGGTATAGACCAGAGAGGTCCTGGGGGAGGAATCTTTAATAAGATCTCTAATTTGTTCTAAATAGATTAATCCAAATAGCACTCAAGTGGCTGGTGTCTCTCCTTCATTGTGTTTGGTTTGTGCTTGCTTTTTATTTTGGTTCTCAGGTTGTGAGACTGGCTGTATCATTGAAGATCAGACCAATCCCTTTTTTTTTTTTCATCTGTATGATTCTTCTTTACCACAGGCTGTGCAGAAAAGCAGAATTTCTGAAAGTCTATGCAGCAACAGAGAGGTCCTCACCTGTGAAGTTTTGACACACTTGAATTAGGTTTGAATTCTAGCTTTAGAATTAAAGCTGCTCCATGCATATATTCATACAAACAACCTTTTTTTTTCATGAAAAAAATGTAAAATAATTACACTGAAACAGGATTTTTGCAGAGCAAACAGCGTTGTCTGCTTGTAACAAGTGCAGATGCAGTGACCTGCACGTAGTTGGATGCCCACAAGTTTGGGCTGAGTGAACCTGCACTTCTCATCTCCCTTGTTTAAGCTGTGAACCTGAAAAAGTGGTCAAAGTTGCCATAGATCTGTCACTGTAGCATTTTTTCCAAATGAAGCAGTGCCAGGAAGTAGAAGGTAAAATGATTGAGAGCTGTAAGCAATGGAGCAAGAAGCAGCAGTGTGTGTTAACCACCCCCACGGGAAAACACCTGCAGAAGTGATGGAGGGATGCTGACAATTCCCCTGGGCTGGCTGAGTCCTGCCTTTGGTCACTGTCCCCATCACTCACCTGCTGACTGTAAGCAGCAGCTCAGCAGGGAGCTGAGGTTTGGCAATCTTTAATTTCTGTCTTAAACAAGATGCAGTGATGCCTCTCTGAGCTGGTAACTCACAGCCTGAATGGAGGGAAGGACTCACAGGGTGCCCAGGAAAGCTGTGGGTGCCCCATTCCTGGAAGTGCTCACGACCACGTTGGGCTGACCTTGCAGCAACCTAATCTAGTTGAATTTTCATTCCACCCCCACCATGGCAAGGGGTGGCATGAGATGAGTTTTAAAGTCCCTTCCAACCCAAACCAGTGTTTTTGTGAGTTTGTGATTCCCACCAGATTTACCTGCAGTGCTTTACCTTTCCCAGCATTTAACTGCAGTATACATGAAGGAAGTAGCATTTGTCTCCTTGCTAACATCTACTTTTGAAACCAATTAAAAGACAGGAGACAATTAGAAGGAAAATGTGCCATGACTCTTCATTCTTTGCCCATGGTGTCACCTTTGCTGAGTGCTGCTTGCCCGAGTCTTTGTGACTCATTGCTACACAAGAGAGCTCAGACTTCAGTGTGAGACCAGCACTTTTGTTCTTGCACACCCTTATTTAATATCCCCCCTCCTCCTTCAGCACTTCAAGTACCAGCAGAATAATTGAGAACTGGATTTTTTAATTTCCATGACTCGGTTTCTGAATTGGCAGCACAGGGCAACAGAGGAGTCACTTCTCCAAAATACTGCAAATTCCTTTAAACAGCCATGACAAGGCCCAGTTCTCTCTGCATTGGTGTAAAGGCAAGGTTTTGTCCTGAAATCCAAATTTTGCTTCATTCATTTATAATATTCATGCACTCAGTCTGCCAGCCTGGCATTTCAGCTCCCCTGTGGATGTTTTTATTGCCTTTAGTCAAGGCAATGTTGCACAGGAGTTAGATTGAGGTATGGAAAGTCCTAGATCACTTGGAGACTTCTTTTATAAATAAACCTTGCTAGAAACCAGAGAAAGTCACTGTAGAAATACTTGGGAAGAAGAGATTTAGGCCAGACCTATTAATTTTCTGCCTCCATCTATTTACCTGAAGAACAGGAATAATAAAAACTTTCTTGTGCCCAGAAAGGAATGGATGGTTTTGCTTAATTAATCACTTAATATCTTTGTCCATAAAATGATGCATAAATTCATCATAGTTCCACCATTTCAGCACTGTGTATGATACTCTCTCTCCATGAAAATTCATTGCAGTACCTGAATGCTGAGTGCTAATGAGAATTCTCTGCACTTAAAGGGTTGAAATTAAAATACGGCAATTACCAAAGTATCTTCCATTAGGTGGAATTATTTATGAGAACTTGTCACTTAAAAGACTCTCAGATTTTACTGAATCAAAAATCAAGAAATTTCAGGCCATTGTCACATCTTTTTTTCTGCCAGAGTGACACAGGATCATCTCTTCTACATTGCCATGAGTAAAGTCCAGGTTTTCTTATGAGTCTTCTCTAAGCATTGTGGAGTCTCTACAAACAATTCAGAGCTGAATTTCTTCATTTCACCAGTTTTGATACTCATTCTTCGCATGTCTGGTCCTTCATGGGAAGTGAATCTGGAAGGGCTTTGCTGTCCTGGATTAAATGTAGTCCAAGGCACTGACCAGAGGGAACATCACCCCACCAAATAATAACATTTTTTAGGTTTTTTAGCAGAAACAGACCTGAAATTTTCATCCCTGATATTCTGTGGTCCATCTCACATTTTCAAAGCTCAGAATTTCTGATGCTATACTCAGTTCCCAACTGAAAGGAGCTTTACTGCAAACAATTCCTTTTCAAATGGAAGAGGAAAATAATATCAGAAGCGAGCCTGTCACCCATTGTGCACTATTATTTTGCAGGTAGAGAAAATATCTTTTATTAAAATACTGAACTGAAATGAAAAGCAAACAGAAGAAGTAAAGATCTGGCTGAGTTCCTGGGAAAGCAGGTCTTTCTTTGATCTCAGGTAGGAGCAGACACCTCGGTTATGGATCAGAAAATCAATTTCTCAGTGGAACTGTGGTGCAAAGATGCCCACAGAAGAAGCTAAGGACACTCCTGGCAGCAGCAGAGGTACATTTGAGGTACATATTCATGTCCCTGGCATAAGGGTGAGCTGGGGGTATCTACACATGCCATAAAAGCAGTGTCAAAGTCCATCTTGTGTTGGTTAAAACACTGGCAGTGGCTCATCTCAGAAGTAGATGTTTATGCTTAAAATAAATTCCTTGGTTTAAGGGCAGAAAGGGTCACACTGTATCTTGATTTTTTTATTAGCCTTTTGCAAATATAAATTATTTTAGGAAATGGGTAGTAATTGTGTTGCTTCTCTGTCCCTGCCTTATTGTTGAAAGAAGAAAAAAGACTGGAGAAACTAATTACATTTGAAGTGTACCTGATATAAAAAACAATTGAAGAAGTCATCAGTCACTGAAAAGAGGAAAATGTTTCATTATGAAGCCAATTTGCCCTTTATTGTGACTGATGTGTGCAGGTGTTTGCCTGCTCTGTGCCCCAGAGGATTCTCAGAGGATTCTCCTCTGCTCAACATCTGCGCTGATCCTGCCCCTCTTCCCATCCCACACTGACCCATGTTTTTACAATATGCTGGATAAAAAAATGGACCATCTTTAGAACATTTTGAGACAAAAATCAACCACCAAAGAGGTGCCCACCAACAAGGGTAGGGGCTGGAGCATCTCAGCTCTTCTGCTTCTCACCTGGGTTTCTGCTCAGGGAAGGGGACGGGAGTTTGGCACATCACCCCTGAGAGCTGCCAGTCCCCAGCACAGCTTTCTCCTCAGTCACTGAAATTGTGTCAAACCTGGATGGATGTGGGGCTGCAAGGGAGAGCAGCAAGGGAACACCCATGGCCTGGAGCCTGCTGCCTTTTCCTGGGATAGCTGTGGCCAAGGTGCTGAGGGCTGGCAGGGAAGGGTCAGCGAGCTGCCAGGGTCACACAGGCAGCACCAAAAAGGCTCTTTTCCCCCAAGCCTGGCATTCTTTCAGCAGGCATCTCCCCCATGCCAAGCTGGGCTTTGTCCTGTCTCCCTGTTCTTTTGAGAGTTTTAAAGTTCTTTTAAAGTTTCAATGCCTTCTGATATTTACGTATTTTTTACTGATTTTTCTCACACTATTCATATAAACAGTGATTGTTTTGCATTCTTCTTTGTAGGTAGAAAGAATTAATAGACTGTTAATATCACCAGTGTGATTGGAGAGGTGGCAGTTTCACCCTCCAATCCACTGTTACTTTTACTATTGTATATATAGTAGCATCAGAAAATAAAGTTTACTTTTTAAAGTTCTTTTTCTTTCCTTTTACATCTAGCCTGCTTCTGTGAGTTTTGTGTCATAGTGTGACACTGTCCTCTGCACGGCCATGCTCAGGGGGAGTGTATCATTATCACTGCTAGAATTGAAGGGATGGGACTATTTTCAAGCTAAGAACGATTTATTGCTCAGACAAACTTCAGTCTCACAGGCCCTGAGATCTATGAGAGCAAGCAATAGGCCCTAGCTCAAGAGTAGTCACAAGTTTCTTCATTACAAGGCAATACAGAACTTTCTAACCCAATGGACAGCTGTCACAGGGTTTATTTTGCTTTTCTAACCTATCACCTTTACTTAGTTCTACTGCAATGAGGATACTTTTATCTAATGGTCTTCTAACTTACACATTATTATAACTTCTAAACTCTTAGCTTATTCCATGCAACCACACCCCTACATTACAACCCTTCCCCATCTTATCAGTACAGCCTCTCACTTAGGGCATATTCTCACCTACAATTATAATAAAATATGATTATTTTCACATTGTTCCAAGCTTCTTCTGAGGCTGCAGATCAAACCCTTCAGTGTCTGGGGCAGTTTCTGCCCTGGTTCCCACACTGCTGTGTTGGGAGGCTGTGAAAGCCCAAATGCTCTGCCTGCCCAGAGCAGAGGCTGGGCACGGCCGTGCCAGCAGCTGCCCCTGCCCTGGGCTGCCCTTGCTCTGTCCCCGTGCCAGGCTGGACGTGGCACCCCCCAACACAGCAGCAGTGCTGGGCAGCAGCCCCCAGCAGCTTTTTGTCAGGAGATGGAAGGGAAAGGATCAAAGGATGATTTCTCTGTCGGGTTTTATTCGGCGGCATCAAACAGAAACGTGGATGTGTTGGTTCACTGTTAGGTAGCAGAGGCAGATGCTCGCAGTGCTTCAGAGAAAATGTGCTGCATTTCATTCCTTCAGCTCGCTCTGGAGCTGGTTTTTAGTAGTGAATTACAAATATAAAAAAAAAAATCAAGGCTAAATAGTCGGTTCTTGGCTATGAATATTTATGGCAGTATTGGACTTGCAAATCAAAGGTAATTTAAATGTCAAAACTGGTGTAAAGTTTCTCCTTTGGAGGATAAGTCAGAAAATTAAACTTGATTACAAGCCATAACATTTGGAAATTAGCATCTTAGGGTGTCAGTGATAAACACTTCTGTACATCCCCTTTTTAAGTGATACATTTTTAAAATATGGGAATTAATTTTAATAAAAAAATAGTCCCTTAATTAACAGTGAGGTAATTAACAGGGAAGTCCTGGTTGCATTCACTGTGACTGCTTCATCTTGTTAAATCGCTTCCTCTTTTGCAAGGAATCTGCCTGCACAACTCTTTGGACAGGAACAATTCCTACCTGAGACTGTCTTGTGTCTGGGCAGCCTGCCTTAGGGATAAAAGCAGCAATTTCTGCACTGAAATTTTTGTACTTCAAAAAGGAAATTATTTTGGTTAATGCATAGCACAGGCCGATGAAAGTAAGTGCCAGCAACAGCAGCTGCAACATCTCTGTGAGCACAGGGGGATGTGACCAACAGCCACACTCAGAGCCCTGGACAGCACCAGGAGTTACTGGGGGCCTGGGATTCAGCTCCTGATTCCTGCATTGCACAGGTCAGGACATTGGAAGCTGATACCTGCTCCAGGTCAGCATTCTCAGCCACTCCTCCATGGAGCTCTGGGATTTTGAGAAAGGTAAAGCTGAAAAACAGCCCACCTGTTAAGAGCCTGTGAATTGTGCTGCAGGAGTTGGAGCTGCCATGGGGAGATGGTTAGAGACTCTTCTAAACCTGCAGTCAGCATCTTGATTTGAGGAATAGCAATTTATGCCTTTGCTCCATACAGA
Source organism: Chloebia gouldiae (assembly GCA_003676055.1). Taxonomy (NCBI): domain Eukaryota; kingdom Metazoa; phylum Chordata; class Aves; order Passeriformes; family Passeridae; genus Chloebia; species Chloebia gouldiae. The sequence goes on from QUSF01000056.1 coordinate 1,694,378, forward strand.
GTCCAAAGAAATATTTAGCCATCAGATTTTTAGCCAACCTCAAATGCTGGCTACAGTCAGATGAGTGCCTCTACCTTTTGAGGTAAGGTCTAGAGGAATTTATAACAGCAAAAAAGCCATTCCACAGGCAAAACATCTTTCTCATGCCAGTCATTAGCTGGCTGGATTATGCTTTAGAGCAAAGCAGGTTACATAAAGTCTGTACTGAGTAATGACTCCTCAGCAGAAACAAATCTGACATTTGGCCTATTAGCCTCATTTGCAGTCTGCTCCGATAGCATTTGGTCTCACATGTTCATTTTGTACTTTAATTTGGAAAAAAGAACATCAATTTTGAGAAATGGGAAAGCATTCAGGGCTTGCCTGTGCTGTGTTTGCAGGAGAGAGCCGTGACCTCCTCGATCTGTTTTGCCTTGGGTTCATTTTCTGAAGGACCACGTGGATTTGGGGTTACATATTTGGGGTATTCCAGCTGCCCAGTCAGGCTTTGGAGCCACAGCTCATTAGGGCTTGACCTGTTCAATGCAGTGGCTTTTAATTGGCCAACAGAGATATTGTCACCAGGCAAAGATGGCTCATACCTGCTTTTCTCCCTACCTGTGCTGGATTTAGGATTTCTCCCTCTGTATATCACTTGATCCAACGTGTCCTTCCATGCTGTCGCCACCACTTGAGTATTTCCCTGCTGATTTGTCTTCATGGCTCTGTGAGGGAGCAGGGCAGCAGCCTGAAACCAGGAGATCCTCTGAGCTCCTTGGAGATGCTAAATCTCTCTGCAGCCCCTTGTTTGTCTTGTCTCCCTGGAAAAATGGCTTTTGTCCAAAAACCTGCCCCCCACACACACCTCCCCAGGATGACACCTGTAATTCTACTGTAAGAGCAGCAGAGTGCATAGTATTACTGTAAAAATATTAAATAGGCCCTTTCAAGTAGTCTGAAAGCCTGTGCATGAATAATCACCCTGGTGTCTCCTCAGGAGCTCATGGCTTTCCATGCAATAATGTTTCCAGACCCCAGGTGATGTCTCCACAGCAGCCCTGAGTGCCCATTGCAGCGCAGGTGGATCCACGTGGAGGGTGGTATTGGGTGTGTGGTGATGTCCAGGATGACTTGTGTGCACTGGGGACCCTCTCAGAGCAGCTGTTTTCCCTAAAAACCCCAAAACTGCAGTGCCAAGATACCCAAACCATTGCTCACCCTTGTGCCCCTCTATAGCTGCAGTACCCAGCTTGTTCAACCCTTGGGTCCATCTTGCAGAGAAAATTACCTGTCCCAAAGCTTCAGGGATGGAAATCGCTCAAATGGAAATGGACAATTTCATCCAGTTCTTAAGCCTCCTCTGGAAAAAAAAAAAGGGCTCTAAATGTCTCTGGCTATGAAGCTTTTATTTGCATTCCTTTCCACATTCATCCGAGCCATTTGTATTTCATCCTTACAACACAGAAGGAAAAAAAGGAAAAAGAAAGTGATAGACACATTGACTGAGAGTGAATGGGGTTTTTTTCCACCCTCTGGATTTATTCCTTTTCCTCCTCCAGCTCCTGACATCTTCAGTTCTCCAGCTCTCTTTTTCTGTAAATATCCTTAACAATGAATGGACTCAGGAAATGTTCTCAGGAACACACAGTTCTGTGGAGAAACCAACAGCCACACTCAGATCACATAGGCTGGGCTGAGAAAGCACCTTAAAAAGAATCTGATTATTAAAGCTCCTTCCCAGAATGAGAGGCTGTTCAGGATGGAGGCTGTTTCATCTCCTGGGGATTCTGGGGCCAGGAGCAGGACCAAGCAGCAGCCACCAAATATCAGCAGGAGCCCTGGGAAGTCAGAGACACAATTTTCTTCTGACCTCCCTGATGCTCCCTGGGTTTGACCACAGTGTGCACAAATTTTCTGCTGGTCTGTGTTTCCCATTACAACCATGGCAAGTACCTTGCAGGAAAAGGAGCTGATTTCAGCAGCTCCCAAAGTCAGCAGGAACAGACCTGGGAAACAATATAATGACAAGTCTGTTGATTTAAGTGGCATGGCCAGAGCAGAATTACCAACACACTCCCAGAAGCACCAGAGGACCAAGGTGCTCCCATTTCACATTGTGTTCCTATTTTTTCCCTCACTGGCATTCATCTTAAAACCTGGGGGATGCAATGTAATTAATGGGTGATGCAGAGCTAATGTGTGATAAAGACAAATCTGGGTTTGTGTTCAGTTTATGTCTTACTCACATGAAGAGTGAAAAAAACCAAAAGGGTTTGGCCACTATAAAGGAGGTGCTCCATGAAATACAAATGTTCTTCCTGACTTCCAAAATAGCAAAAAAATGCAGGGAAGTGACTTGAAATTGTATTGGGTTAAGCAAGATCACAAAGAACCTGAGACCTCCATGAATAGTGCCTTGATGATAAATCAGTAAGAGAAGTCTATAAACAAAATGTGCTTTGTGATTCGCCTTGCTCACACCGCTCAAGTGCAACAAAGGGAGACAATTTCATTCTTCCTCAAGACACTGCCTAGTCAATACTTTTCCTTGGTAGCTCATCCAATCACCCTGATTATGGGATGCTCTGAGGGAATCAGGAGAGGTGAGCACTGCTTGACCTCCCCTCTTGGCTGTTTGCGAGGCAGAGCTTCTTGAAGGAGAGCTGGAGATGTCTCCAGCCCACTTCAGAGCCTGATGGGGAGAGGGACAGGCAGGTGCTGCCTCCTGGGAAGGACTGCCATGGAAATAGGGACGTCAAGAGAGTCCTACAGCATTTCCTGAGAGAAAGCTCAAACCTCACTCTGCTAAATGTCACCACTGTCCCAAGTCTTTACGTCAGCCAGGAGAGGTGCTGATGGCTGCCAAGTGGAGCACTACTTTAGGCTGCAATTAATTTGTGCAAACTGGGAAAAATAAAAAAAGGGAAAGAAAAAAAAACCAAAAACAACAAAAGGAAATAAAAATCCACACTGCCACAGCTTAATAAAGCAGCTTGGGGAACTGTAGCATTTTCTCTGCAAACTGAGGTATGTTCCAAACTTCAGCTTTTAAGTTCAGACCCCCAGAGAGATTGTTAGATTTTAATTGCTACCTTAATCAACATTTATTAGTGCTAACCAAAGCTCCTCATGGATTTAAAATTCAACCCAATTGTCAACTACTAATTACTTTAAGCAGACAAGCTGTTATTTTACCAGCTGTATTAATGAGACTTTTCAGCATATGTGAAATATTACAAAAAGCTTCAGAAAAATTGATCTTGAAATGTAATTCAACAGATAAATTTTTTTTTGTCATGACATTACTTGTCTCTCAGACACTGTAGCATCTCTTACCCTCCTCTACCTCCATCTCACCTGGCAGAAATGCAAAACCAGAATTGGGTCTGGTGTATTTTTTCAATAGGAGAATGATTTTTTCTTTCCGTTTGTTTGGGTTTTTGTTTAACCTAACTTTCCTTTGAATTGTTCTGAATTGGGTTTAACATGTTTTTCAATAGGAGAATGATTTGTTCTTCCCATTTCTTTGGGTTTTTCTTTAATTAACTTTCCTTTGGATCCTCCTGCAGTGAGTGCCTCATGCATCAGGCTGAAGGCTGCAGTCCTTGGCTGGTTTATAACAAAGTCTTTATATTAAATCTTCAGCACCATCCTGGGGAATGGAGCTGATTTAATAATTACCCTGTGCTCTAATGAATTTCTGCTCTCCTGTCAACCAGCTGCTGGTTGCATCCTCATTTTTTCCCCACAAAGGCTGGGACAGAGGAGCCACTGCAGCTTTGCCCACCCAGCCCCTGTGCCCAGAGAGGGACCTGGCTGGGACACGGGTGGCAGAGGGGAGCCCAGCACCTGAGTGCTCCACACTCATTTGCACACTCATTTGCACACTCATTTACACACTCATTCCAAGTGTAAAACTGGAGCCTGACAGCACCACGTGAGCCAAACAGACTCACACTTTTCTCTGTCATGATCCACCTACCAGGAGAGTGTGGGAAGGAGGAAGAAAGCACCACTTGATTCAACTGTTTGCTGCTCTTCACAGTCAGAAATCTTTGCTTGCTATGCTCCCGTGCTCGTGTCTTTGGCTTTGTTCCCCTGCTGAAGCAGACTGTTGAGTTTGAATCCTGAAACAGCCACTGTGAGTGACTTCATACCCATGTGGGAAAAAGGCATCCATTTTGATGATGGGGGATGAAATGACTCAGTATTGCCAGAACATGAAAAGTTGGGGGATAATTGGCTGTCACCAGGGTTTGAATGCTTTTCTTGATGTTGTCTTTGAGTAAATATCCAAGCATAACAGTCTCATTCATGACAACAGCCATCTCAAGCATGAACCAAAGAAGAAAGGAATAGCAGGCACAGGTTAGAGCAGCAAGGATCTGGATATCTGGATTCTGGCTCACAAAATCAGCTGCTGTGAGTTATTTACGTGGTGATAGTGCCCTCAGACACACGAGCAGCCTGTGCTGTCCTTAAGGCTGTGGTGGCTGCTCCTCCTGCAGCATCCCAGGCTGCAGAAGCCACGCAGGAGTGTCAGATGTGCTGAGCACTTGCAGTTGTGGTGAAGAACACAGGAAAGAGGCTGATTTCCTGGGGTTTGACAAGGACATCATCAGCCATACTCAACACCAGCATCAGTCTGCTCCACAGGCAGCACCATGGAGACACTTCCTTTGGATGAATGTCCACCCTGTGAGCCCCACAACTTGAGCAACCCAGTGGGAAAGAAGAACCAAAACAGTCTAAGCAGAAAATGACTGCAAAATCTGGATTAGGATTAATGAGCTGTCAGGAGCATTAGGCACCATATGAACATTTATTAAATTCTTTAGAGGGCTGACAAGCAGCAGAGCTGGAGAAACTCAAATATCTTGTGAAAGGCAATGGGCAATATCCCTTTGGCAAAAACAGGCAGGAACCAAAATACCAGCAGATAGTGAGAACTGAAATTCAACTGCACTGGTAAATTATTTAAAGTGTATTTCCAGTCTGTCATTTGAAGTTGAAGTATTATTTCCCCTTCAGTAGAACATAGCTGCTGGGTAGGGTGAGGGGGAAATAGTACCAAAGACCTGTACCAAAGGGAAAAGCATGAACATTATCCACTGAGTTTTTGTTCAACCAAAAATATTGCCCTAAATAATGCAATGGATCTGAGGAGTAAGGCTGAGGCCAGCAAACTGACAGCATATGAATTGACTTTATTCCTGTTTGCAAGGAAAAAGGGGTAAATTGAATTAATTTACCTTGTAGCTCACTGTACCAGTCACAGGAAATGAAGAAGGAAGGAGCAAGGCTTGGTGATCCTTGTGGGTTCCTTCCAGCTCAGACTTTTCTGTGATTTCCTGAAGGAGGAAGTGGGGAGGATTTGAAGATTTGGGTTAATGATGATGTGATGGAGGATCATCACTGCTGCTCTGTCACTTCTTCTGTACTCCCTCACCAGGTACAGGAAGGCAGCAACTGCCCCATACCAAACCCCTTCATTTTTAAATTCCACATATCCCTCTGAAATCAGTGGCAGGAGGCCCTAAATTAACTGAAATAAGATGCAAAAGGCCCCACATTCATCATCTTCATCAAACTCAGTCCTAGAGAGAAATTGGGTTATTTGTTTTTTGGGTTTTTTCCATTGGTGTTGGGTTTTTTTAATTACTCTTCCATTTTTCTAAATAAACATTTTTCCTTCAGTTTTGTTAAGAGAAAAAGCTGAGTATCCATTATATACAAGGCATTTCCAGTGCACAGTGATAAACTTAGAACCTTCCAATTTGTCTATTTTCCAGTCCATTATTCCAGAATTTCCTGAATTTCACAGCTTTTCTTTCTCTTTGGAAGGTGGAATCAGCAGAGCCATTCAAGTTTGAGTTTAATGGGCAAAGACCAGGAAAAGAGGAATTTTTCTCTTAAAAACAGTTATAATGGAGTAGGTTCTCTGGCATTTAAGGAGGGAATGAAAAGCTCTGAGGTCCCCAGGGAGTTCAATATTTAGGTATTATCCTTGTACGCAATTAGGAATAATAAGATTTATATGAAACAGTTATGGATTAATAATATCTTTTGCTGTTACTTAAATAAATAAATCTGAAAATAGTTCAGGTCACAGCATTGTAAGCATGCATAGAAATGAGGTATGCTTCAGGTACCCAGTCATGCTCAGGAATGACACAATTATTCAGTGCTCAGACATCTTTCCAACCCATCACGAGCAAGAGACCCATTTCAGTTGTTCTGCATCAGATGTTGTTTTTTATGTACAAATGTTTTCTCCAAGGAGGAAAGTTTATGAATGGGAATGTTTTTGCCATAGATATGATGGATTTTTTTATCAGTATGCAATTTATTTCCATCTGTTCTGTATCTGATTAACTCCTGCAGAGTATGTGATTAACTCAGCTTCTCAACATCATTAGCTGCTCTGCTTTCCCATTCTAGTTCATCAGTGTGGGACCACACACAGGCTCAAAAATGGTACATGTTGGTTATTCTTAAAACCTTAATCCACACTGCCTGGTTAGTCTCTGTGATGGCCACAGATCTAGGGAGAGAAGCCAGGAAAACATCACTACTGTGGAGCAGACACAAAATGCTAATGAAAACAGAGTTTAAGCAGATCCACTTTCTGATCTCAATGATAGAGCTAAATTAAGCTCTTTGGAAGGGTTCATGGCTGGTGTTATCCAGCTGGAGACAGCTCTGGAGGCATCCAGCCAGCTCAGAGAGAGGAGAGGACCACTGCTCTGTGCATGGCCATGTCCTCCTGCTGTGCTGCAGGTTGTAGGTACTTGCACCTTGCAGATCTCCAAGTACAGCACAGACTGCAGTCTGCCACCCCAAGCCTTGAAGTAACAGGGATTTTCTTCTGGTATAAACATCTACCAATACAAAACCTGAGACTCCTCCACAGCATCGAGCAGACAGAGCTCAAGAACAAGTCTTTTGCATTACCCTCCGAGTTGTCTTTGGAGGGGTTTTCCCTCAGTGAGTAAAGCAAATAAATGGATGTAACAAGAAATAAGCAAATAAATGGATGTCAGGAACAGATGCTCACCTGTCCTTGCTGTGCAATTAATGGAGCTCCAGCCTCACTGACACCAATGGCTGCAGGGCAGCAGCAGCACGGGCACAGGAGACAGTCCAGTGACTCAAGAACTCAGAAGTTCTATCTGATAATTTATCTTCAGACTTATCTATTCTTTTTCTTCACCTCAGCAGTCTCCTGTTGCCAGACCACATCCAAAGCAGAGAAAAAGCTGGGGCTCCTGCAGAGGTGTGAAATACAGAGTTTTGGCCAATTCCAGCTCCTGTGGCTGATTCCAGCTGAGGTTAACAAAACCTGTGAGTTTATTTAATCAGCAATGGATTGGACAGGATGAGCCTGTGTTCCAATTTCCTTTGGGATTTTTTCCCCCTATTTTTCCCCAATTTTCTTTGGGATTTTTTCCCCCTGGATGAAAATAACTCTGGATATCCTGCTCATGCTCACTGCCCCATTTCCTGAGGTTCAGCTGCTTGTCACTGCCATCCACCCCAGTGTCCCCACACAGCTGTGGCCTGGCTTCAGGCTTTGCCTCTGTAACTGAGAGCTGATCACACATTTTGACATCAATACCTGTGACTGGGAGCAACATTTTACATCATCGTAACCTTTCTTTGAAATGCCTGGGCTCGATATTCGGCACTTTTGAAAAGGTCTCCCTGAGGCACAGGGGAGGAGCTCCTCAGTCTCTCTGAGCTCCTGCAGCTCCAGGGGTGAACAGGGGAGCTCTTTGGGGTGAGATCAGAGCAATTCACAGGGCCACACTCTGTTACCTTGGATAATCTGTGTGGAATTGTACTCACCTCTAGCTGGGTAGAAGAGGCACAGGGTACACTGGGATGTAACAACCCAATTGGCTTTGGTGGCCAATTCTCAGGGTGCTTCAAAGAGAAAAATAATAGCTGGGTTTTAGTATCTTGTTTTTGGTTATTCATGAAGCTAATGATGGGATATTATATCCTGGATCTACACAGATATTTGCATCCTGTTCCTCTTTAGAAGGAAAGGGGAGGGTTATTTCACACGGCTGAGCTCAGTGGGGTTTGTGTCACTCTGGTGCTGTGAGGGGACCCTGCAGGGATGCAGGATTCCACTATACCCTTGTGCACCCATCAAAAGTGTCTGCACAGGGCACAGAGTGCCACCCACCAGGGGCAGCAGCCAGCCTCTGTCCGAGGGTGACAGCTGTGCCACCCCTGCCACGCTGTCAAGGCTGCTGCAGACCCAAAATGAAGCGTGACAGGCAAACCTGCCCGAGATAAACCTGGCAGCCTGTAAAGGTCGAGCTCCTGCTCAAATGCACTGGTAGAGCTCCAGAAACACACACAGGCTTTGGCACTTGGCCAAATATTCCCATGTACCCAGGATTTGTGCCCCCATGCCAGGATGCCCTCATCCAAGGTGAGGATGCCAGTACTGATCCCCTAAAAAAATTCCGGAAGAGATAAATTCCCTTGCTAGGCTGTACTTGTCCAGCTTCCATGCTTTCCCCTGTGCCAGCTACTGGCTCCAAAAGCAGGGGTTATTTTCTTCTATCACTCACAAACACTATCCTCTCCTGCACTGTTATAGCTAAGGAATGGCATTTACCTGACAATCATGAGATACTTGGCATGGAAAGCTGGAGAGCTGATGTAAAGGAGGGGTTGATTAAATGGTAATTTATTTATTGTGGGGGAGAAAAAACCTGTGGATTTTTTTTTTCAACAGACATATCCTATGAACATCAAACACAAGTGCCATTGCCAAATGCTCCCTTTGGCATCCCAACACGATGTACCTTCCCCTTCCCTGCTTTGTCTTGCACAGATTGCTGTATCCTGGAATGCAGTACTGTGCTTATTAACGGCTGAAATTATCCACTGGCTGGTTAAAAAAATGCTAATTCTGGCTACTGAGTGAGATAACCAGTAATTTTGTAAAGTACATTTAGTCAAATAAGATTTTTTGGCAGCCAAATGTTGTTGTAGCAGAATGTGCTTCCCTGATTGACATATGCTAACAATACTGCCTCCATAGTCAGGGGGAGGATAATTTACTTTCCATTTCCATTGGAAATGAGGTGAACCAGAATGTGGTAGATTGTTAAAATGTGGCTCTGTGGTTTAATAGATTTGCTCAAAAACCACAAATCAAACCATGCTCTGTATCCTCAGTCCTCTCCCTCATCACTTCCAGGAAACCAGCAAGGACACATCTCCTCCTGAGTCAGTTTTCAGCTCCTTTGGGTTTTCTCACCATTTCCCCAGGTTCATCCCCAGGAGTCTCTGCACTGAGAATCCAGAAAACAGGAAGGCTGCAGCCATCTCACAGCATCCCCCAGGTGTGCACAGGGAAATGGGCTATGACAGAAACTTAGTGGGCACAAACGCGGTTTTCCCAGCTCATCATCATCCACACTTCTCTCCATTTTAATTGTCCTTCCCACAGCCCTGAAAGGAAAGGAAGAAAAATCACTCTGGGCATCCCAGCTCACTGCTGGAAGGGGCTGTGTCCCTGGAGAGGCTGAGCTGACAGAGACCAAGGATCTGCCTCTGCTCTCACCTCATTTATCAGGCTACAAGGGAACATCTCTGATCCTGACACAAAATCCCTGTCATAACCCAGGGTTAAAATTATCTCTTAATCTCAGCTGCCGCCCATGTCCACTCCAGGGGCCTTGCTCCTGCTGGCAGAGCACCCCAGCTGCTGCTCCAAGGGATGCACCACACTGTGCTGCTGCTGTGACCAGCATTTCATGCTCCATTGTCTTTGGAGGATTTTATTTACTTATCTGGAAAAAAGGCATGATGGAAAACACAAGAACCGTGTTCAAAAATCTTTTATTTTCTCAGTATTGGAACATTTTCTATTTTCTTATCAAAAGTCTTTCAATTAAAATATTGTGACTAGTTCTGATTCTTGGCTGTTTTTATCATATATACTTACAGTGTCAAATTTTCCACTATATCTCCAGAAGAACCTTTAGCCTAAAGTTTTTACTTTTAACCGTGAGTTCTCCAAGACCTCACTCATTTTTTCTGTGCTGTCCAAAATTGTGTGGTGATGGACCATGGGAACAGTCAGCTGCAGGTGGCTCAGGTTTTTTTGGGAGCAAAGGTGACCCACAAACAAGTGTAATTCTCATAAATTTTACCCTCTTTGCCCAGATATATCTAACAAAAAAAGTCTTGGCTTGTAGTAGGGATCCAAACCCTATCTTTTTCCAAAGTGACCTTTGAATTTGTGCTCCTCCAACTGTCACCTTGGAGCACAAAGGAATAAATCTTTGCAAACCCTCTGATTTACAGGACTTCGTTGAAGCCCTCTGGGGAGTTCCTTGTGGAGATCTGTGCTCATCTTCTCCATCACAGCTGCGAGGGAGCTGACGGCTGCTTGTAGTGGTAACCCAGGGAAACCACAGTCAAATAATTTGAGGGACGACTTGGCAAAAGGGAACCACGTCAGCAGGAAGCTCAGCAGAGCCAGGGGAGCAGTTTTCTATGCAAAATATTTAGGAAGAGTCACAAACTTGAGAACTGGGTTTTGTTTTTTTGTCCCTTGGTTTTGCTGTCTCTTCCCCTGAGTCTCTCCCACATTCTTGTTTGGAAGGAAGAAACAAATTCACAAAGCTGAATTCTCTGTCTCACACAAAGTTTAATTTTTATTGAGCTAACTGTGAGGCTGATAGCTGCATCATTTTCCCTTCTAGAAGGGAATTTGATTTAATTCCCACAAATTTCCATTTATCTTCTCATGAGCATATGAGGCCTCATCCTCAGCTTTGCTCCATCTCCTGCGTCCTGCAAAACCCTGCATAATTGTAATGGTTCCTATTTCATATTGAAATCACCTTTGGCAGTGGATAGCCAAGAGAAAGGTGGATGAAGATTATCATCAGACAGCCAGGAAGGCTCAGTGCTGGGGCAGGGCAGGACCCTGCTGGCCTTGATGGAGCTGGGGAGGTCATTGTCACCGCCCTGGGGACAATGAAGGTGTGGCACCTCTGAGGACTGTGTGGGTCACAGAGGTGTCTCTGCCTCACCCTGGCATCCATCAGGTGAACAGACACCTCAGCCGTGCCTGTGGGGGTTCAGGGTCTCAGCAGAGGTTTCTGCTGGAGCTCACCCTCAGGTGACACCTGTGCTGTCATTGTCCTGCTCAGCACAGCCAGAGAAGAGGGACATTGGGTCAGGCTGCCACTGCTCAGGCAGTGCTGGGAGGGAAGGCTGCTGCTGTGTACCAGACAAGACACAATCTGGTCCTGAGGACAAATCCCATCCCTCGATGCTGCCAGCAGCATTTGGGGCTGCACTGATTCCAGCAGCGACAGCAGCATGGGGCTGGGCTAGTGTTCCATTCTGTCCTGCCACGGGCAAACACTGCAATATTGGATCCTTTTTGATTTTATTTTTTTAAATGAGGATTTAGCACACAATCATGGGGTTTGTGGTGTTGTGTTTGTTTGGGGTTTTTAGCCTAGAGGGCAACCAAGGCTGAGCTTTTCCAGGTTTGGGCTCCTGCACTGAGCTCATCCTGCCCATGGTGGTGCTGGGCTCTGGTGGGTTCACTTTGGTGCAAACACATCAGTTTTGAAGGAGAGGAGAATCAGACTGAACCGTGCTTGGTGGGAGCAGAGATGAGGGCAGACCCCTGTGCTTGTGCACCCAAATAACCCTGAACACAGGATTAGTGTAAATCCAGCATCACACAGATTGTGCTTTCCATGGTGAGCCAATATAAATCTGAGACTTTCAGGTCAAAAATGAGCCTGCACAGTCTCTAAGCCCTTCTTCCTGTGGCCAGAGTAGTCTGTAAAGATTTATAAAGCTCCAAAGGCTCCCATGGGTGTTCACTGACAGCTGTATCCACTTTAGCCCACTGATGTTGGAGAAAATGTAAAAAATCTCATTAAACACCTCTACAAATCTTCCTGCTCCTGAACTGTCAAATATGTAATCCTGGGATCCCAGACCGACTCCTCTTGAGCAAGTGGGAAATTTTCCACTGACTTTGAGAAGTTGTTGGAGGCACCAGCTCCAGCAGTGTGCAAAGTCACCTGAAAATGAGGTGTTGCTGCACTGATGTGCACACTGTGCTGGGCTCCCAGCAAGCAGCTCAACAGAAAAACAGGGAATATAAAGGGTTTGCTTAGGAAAATTGGCTTTTCTAGCCCTTATGTACTTTGGGACTTTGTGTTTGCAAATAATTCATAATTTTTTCAACAAATTAAAACATTCTGCTACTGGGGAAAAGATTGATTTTCTTAATGCATGAGAGTTTTCCTACAAATCAAAGCAGGAAAAAAAATCTTTAAATGCAGCCTTTGATGGAAACTATGTAATATTCCCACTTTTATCATAACAATTCCTAAAAGGGAAAATCAATGCTATTCTAGCCAATTTCTTAAGCTCTTTAAAAGACTTCACAATGCAACTATGGAATGAATCAAGGCTTTTAAGAAAGCTTGGAAAAGACTTTTAGAGTTTGCAAAATTATATCAAGCAAGTGTAATTTACAGCTAGGGCAAAATTTTAGAATGAAAACCAATAAATCCCGAATCACAGATGACAGAGTGAAACATTTCCAGAGTTAAGTGGTGCATTTTGCTGATGTGCAGACATTGTTCAGTAGTGGGGAAGAAGATGAGTATTCTGCAGCTAAAGCCACAGAAATTGGAGTGAGGGGGCTCATGTCTTAGTCTGATCTGGTAAATCTGAGCAATCATTTCACCCCTGTGTGCTCCAGCTCAGCCTGGCTGCATTGCAAAGCTTAAATAGTTGGTCCTTACTGCTTAATGATCTGTTTTAGCCCATGGAGGCAACTGCAAAAGATAACTCTTCTTTATATACAGGAGGCTGTGAGATCTTTTAGAAGCATAGAAAACTGCTTTATACTTAATAAAAGAGGCCATTAGCAGCTTGTAGTGGTGGGGTGTATCTAGGAATTCACTCAGCCCACAGAGGAGCTCTGTTATTACTACCAGCATAAACTGGAGAGGATGTTCTCACCATGTGGGAGACAGACAAAGCCCAGCTGGTGCTTCTGATTAACATGTTGAGCTCTGGAGCACAAAGTTGTCTGGTGACTTGATCCATCCAAAGAAAACCTGGGCAGCAGCCACAGAGCCTGTCTTCACCAGGAGAAGACTTTCTGCTTCAGATCTATGGATAAAGCCAGTGAAGTGCTTCTTATGTGCTTCTGCTCCCGTGTGCTTATGTGCTGCTCATTTCTTTTTTGGATGTCCTGCAGCATCCTGGGGGTGTGGTTGGGTGATTCTCATTCACCTCCAGCATTTCTGAATCCCTCCAGAGCACAGAGCCCACAAATCTGCAGCAGACACAGGGTATACAGAGAACCTTGTCCACGGTGGTGATGGTCCAGCAGGGGTGGGTGGGTGGAGAGGGGATATCTCCATCCCAGCAGATGGAGAACCTGTTTTGCAATCTGCAGAGGACCTGGAGTTGGCTTGGAGTGCAGGGTTGTTGTGTGTCCTACATCACTGAGGTGAAAGATAAGTCCCTGTCTGGGGAAGAAATCAGACTGCCTTGGAGCCCTCCCACTGGGCAAATTCCCTCTTGAGTTTCATAGTTTCATCTTTTTGTCATTTTTTCACTTCTAATGCAATTGCTTTCACAGCCATTTGCAGAACGGTTTAATTCCTGTCAATATTTTGAAATTCTAAAAACTTGAAGGGCTTTTGATTTGTTCCACACTCAGCTGAGTGACATGCTGAGTCTCCTCCTGTGCCATCCAGCAGAGAGGATGAGCTCTTGGGCTTAGCAGAGCAGCTCCCCATCCCACCATGGCAGCTTTGCAGATGTGCAGGCAAACTCTACACGTGCCTCTGTTTCCCTGGGCTGCCCTTTGCCAAGCTCAGTTCCACTGGGATTTCTAAACAACCCAAAAGCTTTCCTGCATTTTTTCCTGCATTTGACATGAACAGTGACTCCTACTTGATTCAATCACTGCTTAATTTGATCCTTCATTTAATTTTATCAAAACTGTAGTAATCAAATAATTTGTACTAAAAACATTACAATTTCCACTTGTTTATTCTGATCAATTTTAATCCTTTAAGGCACAGGGTTTATTTAACGTAGTTATGAAGTAACAAAACGCTGTCATTAAATCTACAAGGAAAGGACACGAGACAAAAAAAAAAAGATAGTTAAAAAGATCCTAAGGAGTGCTCATAATGCAGGAAAAGGACAATAACACAATGTTATTTAGAGGTTACGCTATGCATGATGACAGCTAAGCAGCATCCTGCTGGTTGTGAGATGAAAAGATCAATGGCGTGTTTCAGTCGAGACATTTCTGACAATGAACTGCACTGAAAAGGGAAAAAGAATGTCATTAGATGTGAATGATTTTGCCTTTTTTGGGTGTTGACCGACACGAATGAACCTGCGTCAGCAGTGTTTGAGTTCTTCCTCTGTACAACAAACCTTTAAAACCAGCTGAGTAAGAGGAGGGAAAGCTGTCCACTTTTTCCACAGCAGGCTGTTCCTCCATTGCTTTGAGAAATAAAACCCAGCCTCCTGCTCCGCTGCTCCTGTCCCTGAGTGTGCCCCATCTCTCCCCTGCAGGTCAACACCTTCATCTCCTTCGTGTTCCCCATGGTCGTCATTTCCGTGCTCAACACCATCATCGCCAACCAGCTGCTGGTGATGTTCAAGCAGGCGGCCCAGGAGAACCAGGTGTGCACCATTGGTGGGCAGCAGACCATGCTCAGCATGTCCATGGAGCCCAGCAGGGTGCAAGCCCTGAAACACGGCGTCAGGGTCCTGCGTGAGTATCGCCTTCCCTCGGTGTGCAGCTGGCTGGAGGTGGCTAAATAAATGTGGCTTCAAGAGTAACAGGTGGAAATTGAACAACACTTTTGCCCTGAACACCCTCTCCTTTTGTCTTTGCTTGTTGGTTTGCAAAGCTAACGAGCAGACCTGCTCACTCTGGAAAAGCAAAACCAACCCAGCATTTTAGCGATCTAGTCGACAGCAATTTAAGCCTTGCTTGTGTTGTTTCATTACTTCACTTTTTCTGCAGAGATCTGGTTCAGACAGAGCTCAAATAAAAGATTCTGCACTCAGGAACTGAGCTGTACTGCAGAGTAGTGGATGTCTTGATTAAATAAGCTGAGGAAAAGACCAAAGAATCTGGTAGCTTAACCTTAGAGAGGGTAAAGCAAAAGGTGCTCAAAAATAGTACCCAA
This sequence comes from Chloebia gouldiae, assembly GCA_003676055.1. Classification (NCBI taxonomy): domain Eukaryota; kingdom Metazoa; phylum Chordata; class Aves; order Passeriformes; family Passeridae; genus Chloebia; species Chloebia gouldiae. The sequence continues at coordinate 1,709,596 of QUSF01000056.1, forward strand.
AATAGCTAATAAAGTGTGCCCAGAATGGTTTGAAACATGAGATGGGGAGAATATATTAGCAGAAAGCTTTCTGATGTTCTGGCATTTTTAGAAGGGTTTGGGGTGGCAGGGACCCTAAAGTTGACCTAGTCCCAAAACTTTGCCATGGGCAGGGACACCTTTCACTATCTCATGGTGCTTCAAACCCTGTCCAGCCTGGCCTTGGACTCTTCCAGGGATGGGGCATCTTGGTATTTGAAATGCTTTGGCTCAAACCAGGTTTCCAGTGAGAGAAATCCCTAAAGAATGCACCAGGAGCCCATGCAGCACTCCTTCCCTGTGCCATAGGTGAGCCATGTGGGCATCCCAGCTTTCAAGTGGGAAATGTCTACTGAGTAAAAGGAAAGAAAAACACTGGGTACATTAAATTCTCCACAATTACCTTGTTGGACTGTGTTTGCTTACTGTCCCTGCACCCCAATGAACTGTTATCCAGGGGTGGGTGAGGAGGGAGCCTTGCTTGCCCATGGAGCCTACAAGGACTCTGCTCCTTGCTGTCTTTTTCTGCTTTTTAACACTTCTGCCTGCTGCCATGAAGTGAGAAGCTGCTTTTTGTCGCTTGTACTACACCACCTCACACACCTCTCCCTCTCTCCTTTTAGTATTGTATCCTCTTTGATCATTAAGAAGAGAGAGCTCTTTATGAATAATAGCAGAGAAACCTAAATTTACATCTGGCATTCCTCAGCACTGGAGGAAGTGCACCCCTCACCCACACGTCCACATCTCCTCCGAGGAACTGAAAAAAACCCCTTCACTTTCTGAATAATAAGCATAATTTTCTTTTTCATGTTCTTCTGCTTCCTCTTTTTCTTCTCCCGGCAATTTTTTTTTTTTGTGTTTGCTGTGTACTGCAAAAGCTGAGAATGTTTGGCAAAAGTGAGGGTTTCAGTCTGGAGCCTGAGGTGGTGCAAAAGTGGGTCAGATGTGGCACCATGGGGCCACCCCGTGCAGGGATGCCCAGATGTTCCAGGCATCTCCTCAGGGCTACCCCAGCAGCAGGACTGAGCTCCCCTCCCTGCTGGGAGGCAATGACAGGGCAGCTGTTTGTTGCATTTCTGTGCTAAGGAAGATCCAGCAAATAAAAAAATCCTGCCTCACTTTTGTCTGTGATTCACTCCACCATGCAGAAATGCTCTCTTTATCTAGCAAATGAGAGTGAAATCCTGTGTATTTCAGTTTTTCAGATGCACTTCATTGCTGGAGATGCTTGATTCACACTTACTTTTGTCACCTGTTCCTTATGACTTACATTTTAATAACCCACGTGTCTGAGCTGTCTGAAAAGTAGCAAAAAATACACAAGGATTCACATGACTTATTCTAGCATCCATGACAGCCAAAATCATGAACAGAGTCTGGGCTCATTTGTGGAAGAGGGTGGGAAAAGAAAAATTACTCTTGTCCCCTCTTATAAAACTGCTGGCAGAGAATCAGAGCTTCATGGGGGTAAAAGTATTTTCCATTCCCAAAAGTGAACTTTGCCCTGAGTACAGAGAAGGCTGATTTAGGTCTAAGGGTGAAATGTTTCAGAACTTGTAAAAGTAGTGCATAGAAAACAATTTTTTGTAATTCAGGGTGTGCAGAGCTGTTGGATAAGATCAGAGCAGCAAAAAACTTCCTTGCTCCAAAAGTACTGGGATTAAGTATTTGTTTACATTGAAATAAGAGCTAAAAGTGGCTAGACTAACAGCCCCATTCAAAACATCCACAACAGTGTTTTCCTCCCTTTTGGTAGCATTTGTGTATTTTCTTGGCTCTGTCTGACTGTGGTCATGTACAAAATAATGAGGCTGATCAGGATCAAGGAATGTGTCAGGCCTGTTGCCTGGGAGCCAACTCATTAAGTCAGTAAGCATGAGATTCCTGATTGTAATTCCCTCTCTGCTGTCAGAGTTCACCAGGTGTGAGGACTCAAATTCAGAGGGCTCCAGGCACTTGCAGCTTCCCAGCTTTTTTACTGAGGATATCAAGGCAACAAGTTCTGTTAAAAATACTTTCCACCAAGAGATTCCATACCCTCCTTCACCCATCCAATTCCTTCCATTAAACCACCTCCAATTCGTGTTGCCATTCCTTGGCTATGTTGGAGCCCTGGGATGCTGAGCCTCCCAAAGCTGTGTGATGCTTCACAGAAGTGTGAAGTTTTCTGATTGCACAGCCTGATATGCCAATCACTTGATAAAATTCTAATTAACCTCAAATACTCACATGCACAATCATAGAATCATGGAATGGTTTGGGTTGGAAGGGACCTTAAAACTCATCTCATTCCAACTCCTGCCATGGGCAGGGACATCTTCCACTGTCCCGGATTGCTCCAAGTCCCATCCAGCCTGGCCTTGGATGCTTCCAGGGATGGAGCAGCCACAGCTGCTCTGAGCGACCTGTGCCAGGGCCTCATCACCCTCACAGGGAAGAATTTATTCTTAATATGCAGTCTAACCCTTCCTTCTTTCACTTTAAAGCCATTCCCCTTGAACTGTAACTCCAGGTCCTTGTCCCAAGTCCCTCTCCAGCCTTCTTGGAGCTCCTTTAGGCACTGGAAGGCTGCAGCAAGTTTTTCCTGGAGCCTTCTTCAGACTGAACAACCCCAGTTCAGCTCCCAGGTGGATGGAAGGAAGGCAGGAGTTACTGAATGGCACAGCTGAGCTCTGATAACGACATTGAGACAAATTAATGGACATCAAGAGGAGGCTTTGCAAGGGGACTTGGCTAAGCCTATTAAAATGTAATGAGTTCCAGGTAGCGTTTGCTCTGTTACTGAAGCTGCTTAGTGAAAGCAATTATAAAGCACTTAAAGGTTTAACCAATTAAAAGAATATCCTTCAGTCTCCCACAGCTGGCTGGGTGATGCTTCAGTAAAATGCCTCTTAGCAGATAAAGTCAAGATGCATTTTTTACTGAACGTCTGTGAATTTTTAAATTATGATTTTGGGGCCTCTGTATCTCATCAAGTAATACAAGACAAAGGCCATGAATTAATGATGTATCCACATATTTCATTAATTTGTGCATTAATAATTCCCCTTCTGAAAAAATACTTTGAGGAGTCCATTTGTTTCTCCTTACCAATGCTCCAAGTCTGAATTATTCATTTCAGGAGGAGAATATTGCCATGAGATTTAGTTTAACCAGCCTACAGACAGAAATAGCTCATACTTTGCAGCCACAATACACAGAAGAGCACCAGTCTTAAACTCCTTAAACAGTTGTATTTCATAATTCCTATATTCTAAGGAAAGCTGTTTTATTTGTTCATGAATCATTTCTTTTCAAGAAAGGAATAAAATTCATGGCACTTTGTATCTCTAATAAAAAGTCTGAGCAACTCCAAGTGGAGTTCAGCGAAACCCCGGTGGCATTAAGCTTGAGTGGAAGCTGAGCTTAACAGCTGAAGTGTCACACTGAACTTTGGGAGGATAAATTACCTATTTAACAGTTGTATATATTTCCCAGAGATGTTTGTAGTTGTAGGTTTACTTTGCAGCTTGCCAAGTGAGATAAAACAAGCAGCATCAGAGTGCTCTGACACCCTCCAAGGAGCAAAAACCAGGGGTGGCTGCACTTCTTGGGGAGGGGATCTCTTTTATCCCCTCTCCCACGATGTGTCTCTTTGCTGGCACCACAGCTCAGCCTGGCACAGCATTGCTGCAGGAATTGCAGGTTCTTGTGGCTGAATCTCTGCAGAAAACTCCAGCTTTGGCCATGCCCTGGAAGCAGATTTTCCAGGTGTTAAGCCGTGACAATGTGAGTCTTTAAAAAGTTAACTAATGTGATTCTAAACATGAAGTCTGGCCAGGGGTTTAGTCACTGCAGAAGCATTCAGTGAATACAGCTCCGGGGTCCCTTTATGAGCAGAAACTGTTCTGGGAGGGAAAAAGGATATGTGAAACTCAAAACTGGAGGGGAAAGAAGAAAGGGATGCAGAGGAAGCCAGTTCAGGTTGCACCTGATCTCACCAAATAGAAAGAGACTTGAACGTGGTGAGGATAAAATAGGATTCCTTCTCTGCCTTTCAAAGGGGAAGTTCTTTTCCTTTCTTCTTCTCTTTCAAACATACAGACATCCCCTGGGGAAATGGCATGAATGAAGTTTAAATGGAATCAAGCAACCCCTTTTCTAATTTCCAAAAGAATTATTACCTTAGAATGAAACCTGGGAAGAGACCCCAGAATTCCTGGGGACAGCAGTGATGTGCTGCTTGCTAGTGCCTCTTCTTGGGCCAGCTTTAATCTGTATTTTCTGCCTTGGAACTGGTGCCAGGGGATGATTTAACCACTGGCGTAAGCTGGGGCAGAAATTCACATCTATTTTCAAATCTGTCATCTGAAGCCATTAAAAATCAGAGAATATAGTCTGAGTGAAATATGTTGATTTTGAATGCCAAAAGATTTTTCCATTCACTGTGCTGTCTCACTTTCACTAATAAAAAAGAACGTAGGGTTTTTTCAATCATACGTTCAGGAGAATTAGGAGATTCTATCCAGCAAATGTTGAGTGTTTTCAGTGGTTTTTAAAGGAGCTGAGGACTTCTCAAGTTCAATGTTACTCACAGTTTCTTCTTTGCTCTCCTGAGTACTCCTGGTTCATGCTGGTGATCTCCAAACCCTGCTGATTGTTACTGACTTTTATGGAAATCCTTTATTCCACAGCCTTATGACCCAAATACCAGCTTAAGTAGTTTTAATTTTACTGGGCTCCTGCAATCCCTACTTTGGGGCCTGCTGATATAAATATTGCCAACAGCCTGTCAGGTAGAACATCATGTTAATATAAACAGCACCTCGAGGTTTAACGAGGCACTGCCAGCTGTGCCTGCATTGACCCAACTTTCACCACCTCTCATATCAAGCAGCACTTTGGGAGAGGTTCTCTTCTAATGTCATCAGATAAATAAGTATATAAAACCCAGGAGGTTGGGATATACAAGGATTGTTTCCCCAAAAACCACCCTGACACAGGCCTGATGACTTTTGAACACCTCATTAGTACCAGCTGGTGGGTGTGCACCCCTTGGGCAGCGTTGGGGATGAGTCTGAAACACAGAAAGGGCTGAGAGCTGTTGTTCAGGGGTGGCAATGCCTCCCCAGACAGCTCCTGCCTTTGCTCAGGAATTCCACCGTGCTGTTCCACATCTGTATGTGGCTCAGCTCCCCTTCAAATGCAGAGAAAAAGAAATAAATTGGCTGAAAGTCTGGACAAAACTCTCAAGGGAAGATGGATCTGAGCCTCTCTGGAGGCCTAGCAGCAGCAGGAGTGGTTATAGGAAGGGACAGCATCCCTTTTCTGCCTCTGCTAGAGAAAGGAGGACAGGACAGGGGGATACCCTCGCCGAGGGCCACCCTGGGGCTGCAGGGCTGTGACTCAGCACCCCAGAGGGGCTGGAGGAGATGCAGTGAGGAGGAGGAGGAGGAGGAGGAGAACACCAGCCCTGCGCCCAGCAGCTCCCGGGGGAGTCAGTGGCTCCTCAGCCATGGCTGTCCTGGGGCTCTGAGTCGCTGCCAACCTCACACGGCCCCACCAAGGCATGGGGGCTGGAAACCCTCCTGAGCATCACTCCTGAGCTCAGCCAGACCAGCCAAACCATGGCTTCCCACTCGTGGTGCCCTGCCCCGAGCACAGGCCAGCCCAGAGGAGCTCCTGGAGCCTCAGCCCAGGATACACACAAGGCAAAATGAAATACCCAATGTGATTTAATAGAATTTAACTTCAGGATTGCTGCCATGTCCAATTTAGTCTGAGAGTAGAGACTGGCACAGTTTAAGTCTCCTCACAATGAAAAAGATGTCAGTCAGAATTGATGTTTCTCTCTGCAGGACTTCCTGAGGGAAAAACAAACCAGGGTTCGTCCTCTGCCACTCCTCCTTCCTCTCCCCTTCTTCCTTGGCAAGCAGTTCAAACAGGCAGAGAAAAGAGCCATTATAAGACAAAATAGAAAGACACAGGATGTAATAATTCATGATTTAATACACATTTAAATTGGGAGTTTGATTTGGAAGGGAAATGAAGGCATACCTTGGTGGAAGGATCATTCCCTGCCACCCTTGGCACACTGGGGTTACCTTGCTGGGGTCCCACATCCACTCCCCAGCCTTGAGGTTTGGCACCTCATTTGCTCAATTATGGGAAATATCAGAAGCTCACTGAGCAGCACTGCTCCTATTAGAACCTTATTGAATTAATTAGAAGTGAGGGATGTGTCTGGTTTATTTTTAGTTCAAAAAATAAAGGCAGGAAATCTCCAACCTCACAAACACCATCCTGGACAGTGATCCCATCACATACTGAGTCAAACCCTTCCCCTGCAGTGCTCAGCTCCAGCAGGCTGACCTGCTCCTTATTACTCCACCAAAGAAACCCATGTTTCAAGCTTTTGATAACGAAGAACACATCCTAGGAGCTCATAACAACAATAAAAAATAATTTTAGCAGACTGTTTGCCCAGGATTTGTTTTACAGCTCAACCATTTTGACAGGCAGAACAAAACAGAAGGAAAAGGAACCAGGTATCTGGGAGAAAAGGGAATTTTCATTCTATATTAGGTGAAAGTTAACACAGTCTTGTGTTTCATATTCCTCCCAGGGGAAAGGACTCTGGAGGGCAGGATTGCCATCCTAAATCTGCTTGATCCCTTGTATGGTAAAATGAAAACATACGGATTAAGGGTGACAAATTCAGGTCGGGATCTCCTAATCTGTGCAGCTCAGGGTGTCACCCAGCTGGGACTTCCAAATCAGACCATAAGTGTCTCCAGTGCACTTCACATGTTTAATAGAGATTGAATTGCAGAGTGATTGCATGTGATATTACAGAATTATCACAGATTACTTAATTGTTGATGTTAAGCAGATACTTCTCTCAATATGTATTTTTGTTACTATAGATCCATATTATTTGGCACAGCATTGCCTGAGCAGCAGAAGCAGAGATCATTTACCAGGAGAAAACCACTTTCATTTAACGTGTTGGTAAATTTAACAAGCAGATGTGTGAGATTCTTATAATTGGCTGTCGAAAGGATCCGGATCCTGCCGTTCCTAAAGCGCTGCACACAGGGGTGAGCAGCTGAGAAGTGCCAGCGTGTGGAGGTTTCTGCAAGAATTATGATGTGCCTGAATGAACCTGTGTTTGGAGCCATTTGGGAAGCTGCTTTGGCAGCCTGAAAATGCAGCTAATCCTGTGCAGGCGCTGGGAGACAGATGGGCTGGAGCTGTGATGTTGGCTCCTTCCCGTTGGCCCGAGGCCGACGGATGCAGGAGGAGAGGCTAGAGAGTTTTGCTTCTCCTACAGCCCCTGGGAGGGATCTCCTGGAGAATCACGGGGGGAACTGCTCCATCCCAAACTCCCATCTGACAAAGAAATGCATTTCTGGAGGTGGCCAAAAGCAGGTGCTCAGAGATGTGAAGGAGCAAGGCAGGCAGCAACAATCCCACCGAGCTCCCAGGGGATGTCCCCACCTCTCCTGTGCCACACATCAGGCAGGGGCTCTCCTGCCAAAGTCCCATCGAAGCTCTTCAGGGAAGGATCAGACACAGGTCAAATTCATTCACTTGATGGCATCTGAAGGGCTGCAGGCTGTCTGGTGATGAGTTACATCTGTGATCACTGTGGCCAGAGAGCAGCCAAAAAAACAGTTTGAAAAAATGAATTCACTTGGACAAGAGAATAAAAACAGACCCTCTAGCCTTCTTTCCAAAACATATCCCTTCAGTTGCTTAAATCTTTATTGGCTAAATGGCTTTTGCAGCATTCCTGGAAGATGCTGTCATGCATCATGGAATAGAACCTTCTCCACTGTTAGCTGTGTGTTTAATGAGAGAGGGAGCTCGTGGAGTTGGAGTAGGGTGTGAATAGGGAGCTGGACAGCAGGGAGTATTTAATTTCTGCTCTCCTGTGCCTCTTAGCTAAGCATCAGTGATGGGGAGATGCAGCCACAGCTAGACTTATTCCTCCTGGACTGCATTATCCAAGGGAACACATCTTCTTGAGCTACAACATGGTCCCTGTGGGATGACAGCATCCCACAGGGATGGGTTTTGGACATACCCACATAAATATTTTCAACCCTAAGGCAGAAAAAGCCCCAGCCTTTGGCTCCACATGGCAAATCCACATTGCACTTGTGGTACCTCACTCTGGAGCAGAGCTTTGCTGCTTCCCAGCCCCTTACAGGTCACATAAAGGACAAGAGTGATGTGTCCCTTGTTGTCTGTAGAGCAAATTTGGGACCAAAAATTAACTTAGTTATTTTATTTAGTCTTTATTTTCTTCTTGCCTTTTATTGTGTTATGTTTTAACTGAGATTTCTTTATTTCCTGCTAGGATTCTGCTAGAATACTGCTGTTCCATATACAAGTTGAAACGTATATTACAAAAGGAAAAACAATTTCTCTTGATTGCTTGATAGATCTACTTTTTAATCCAGACTGATAAATTCATTCTATCAACAGAACTTTTATGCCTCAGAGTTGTTGCATTTTATTTTCCATTGTCTGACATCCCTCAGAATCTGGAAAGGAAAAAAGCAATAGTGTCTTTCTCTGCTTACCTCTTAATTGATCATTTTTATTATGACAAAGTCCAGACCCAAACACGTTGTAATCTCAGATATGGCACAAATGTAGAACAAAAGGATGAGCCCTGCCCCTAGAAAGAGCAATTTAATGATGCTGAACACTGTGGGGCCTGTGGCCAGTGGCTCTATGTAACAAACAAATGGGATTAGAGTGGCCCTGGCTCCCTGTCTACCTGGATGAAAAACATACACCAGCTGTGAATGCCATGGACAAAATACCCAGTGCCACAACGGTGTGAAACACAGATGCAAACAGAGTTTTCTTTGAGCCACTGTCTGCAGTAGGCATGGCCAGTCCTTCATCTGTACCCTCTGCTGTTCCTCACATCCCTGCCCCAGTGCTTAGTGCTGCTCTCCATTACTTCTGTTTTGCTTGTTTTTACAGACATTTGCAGGCTGGTTGTCCCTCAGGGTTATTAATTCTTTGCACTACAGCACTACAAGAACAAGTGGGGCTGCAGGAAAACGGTTACAGCAATTAAACCCAAGCAGACAGGTCCCTTTTTCAGCCTGCTGGAGAATTGCTCACAAAATTAAGGCTTTTTTCCTGCCTTGCAGGTGCTGTGGTGATTGCCTTCGTGGTCTGCTGGCTCCCTTACCACATACGGCGCCTCATGTTCTGCTATGTCCCCTCCAGCCACTGGACAGAGTGAGTGACAACGTGGGGACACGGTCCCCCTGTGCCAGGCCAGGCTGGGGGCTCAGGCTGGGGCTGGGGATGCCAGGACACCCACAGGTGTGGAGGTGGAGGTGGGGATCTGGGCACAAAGGTGTTCTCCAACAGAGGGGTTCAAGTCTCAAAACCTAATTGCTGTTTTGGTTGTTTTTTGTTTTTTTTTTTTTTTCTTTTGAATGTCTCAGTGTTTGCCAGGCAAATTAAGAGTTTTTGGTTTTCCTAAATCCCTCAGGAAGCATTATTTTGAACCAAAAGGCATCATCAGCCCCTCCTCCTCCTCCTCCTCCTCCTCCTGAGGGCTGCAACCACAGACTTCAGTCTGGCAGCCCTTGATGAAATGACATTTGGATGGAGGGGCTGGTACATCCAGAGTGGATTTCAGAGATATTGATCCCCAGCCCTAAGATGCAGCAGCTCCTGTCAGCACACAATTTAGCTCCATGAGGCCACATTTCCTCTCTGACAGGGGAGATGACAGAGGTGAGGGAATAGCTGTGCTCCTTACTGAGCCTGGGCCAGGTTATTTACTGGGTTTTGCAGGAGTGGATCAAAATGAAATGCCAGCAGTTTCTGCTGATTAGGAAATGCCAGATTGCCAGAGAATTCCGGGATAATTGCATGGACACACGTGCACTGCTCACAGATGAGCAAAGGCACCCCCTGCTCCTTTCTGAGGCTCCAGGCCAGGCTCTTCAGCACAGCAGCCACCAAACTAATTATTATTTTTAAATATGTCATTAAGAGCTAATGCTGTCTGGGGACACACACTGAGGAAGCCTGAGATGCCAAGGGATGCTCTCTTGTGTCTCCTCCCATGGTGTTACATCCATGCCTGTTTCTTTCAAGGGAAAGAAAAATCTACAATACCAAAAAGCAGAACAACAATAAAAAACTAAAATTCTATCAACTCCAAACACAAAATGTAATAAATTAGGATATAGCAGTCTACTGAATAGGACTGTGGATCCAGCCACAGTAAAATCCAAAATCTATCTTCAGTCATGAAAACAGAGCTCTAGGCACACACTGGGACAAAGTCTTGTTTCTCCTTTGCTTTCCTATATGAAAGGTACTTAAGGCACTGTTCAATTATGTAATGACTGCATTTGCTTTGAGCAAGAGGGGTAGAGAAATCTGTCTGCAGTTAGTGGGTATTTATGCATTGTGGCTCCATTCACATAATATTTTTTTCTTCTTTTTAAAACCATGAGTGATTTTAGGAAAACACTGAATTTTCAGAACAATAGTGAATTATCAGTCTGGTGGCTAACCAAGAGTTTGCAGCAGCTTGGGATGTTCATTTATAAACATATGTGCCTTGCCCCTGAAGAAGAGACATTTTTCCAATATTAATTCTTCAGAACTACACAGAGAAACTCTGCCTGTAAGAACTGGATGGGCCATGCAGTCCTTGGCAGTGCTGAGGGGCTGTGAAGGGATAGGCAACATAGTCCAGCACTCTTCTATTTATCTTTTGTTAGACACTGCTCAGACTAGAAAAAAGGTCTCCAATTTTCACCAAGATAAATGATTCTGAGGAACATCTTCCTGAAAATAAGACCTGTGGTGTTTATAAATGCTTTACTAGCTCAGGGCAGTTGTTCTCAGTTGGCCCAAGGAAAGATATATGCAAAAGCATAAAAGATAATAAAACATTTTCAACCAGTTCTAGTTGAAAACATTAAATTGTGGTGGTTAGGATGTGTTTCAGAACTGTGCTGTCATCAGTTTGCCCCCAGAACAGGAAATGCTGTCCCACATTATGGACAAATCCCAACCCAGGGACCCATTGAATGAGCTGATGCTGCTCTCACTGCCAGAGGGAGGAGAGAGCTGCATCTGTTCCTGGACTTTGGCTCTTCTGCAACCTCTGTAGATCAGAACTGCAGCCAAAGAAAGTCAAGCTAATGTGTATGTATGACACAGAAGCGAATTTCCATCTGGCCTCTCAGTTTCCAGAATGACTACTTCCAAAGAAAAATGAATGCATGAAGTAAATATCATGTCTGGATCCAGGGCTTAAATAAGTCACTAACTGCTGGTGAGTGGGGCAATATCTTCACAGAGGCATCTGGTCCATGTTTGACCAGTTCCAGATGGAGATGTAGATGGGTGTGGTGGCTCAGGCACCTCTGGTAAGCTCATGTTTGCAGCCTAGAAAGGTTAGCTGGAAAGCAGCTCCTGTTTTTCTCACCCTTGTGACTTTGAATTCTTCACACTCAGATTTTTGTCTTTCATGTTCTTCCAGTTTCCTTTACAACTTCTACCACTACTTCTACATGCTGACAAATGTCCTCTTCTACGTCAGCTCAGCAATCAACCCCATCCTCTACAACCTGGTGTCGGCAAACTTCCGCCAGATCTTCCTCTCCACACTCACCATCCTGTGCCTGCCATGGAGGAAGAAGAAGAAACGACTGGCCTTCACCAGGAAATCCAACAGCATCTCCAGCAACCACACCTTTTCCAGCCAGGTCACAAGGGAAACTACGTACTGAAGCCAAAGGAGGAGGAGGAGGAACGCAATTCATCGTGGAGCCAAAACTTGAGAGAGGCCTCTGTGACTTTCATGCATGGTCTCCAAATTCACGTAACACAAATGTGTTTAGCAAAGTCATTTTTGTTGGAAAAAATAGGCTTTGTTCTGCCAGTAACTTTGAGGTTATTTTCAAGCATTGGCCTTGCCTCTTGTGAGTAATGTCTACATGTATTGTAACTTCAGTCTGGCATAAATCCAGATGTGGTGTTAACTGGGAAGCCAAAATGTGTTCAACTTAGGCAAAACTGTTCTGCATTTCATCCTTTTCTCAGTGCAGAGATGCCACGTCCACATCCAAGGGTTTGAGATCACGTCTCCTGGTGGCACCGAGCAGAGAGTTTGATCAGGAGAAAGAAGCTTTGAACAGAAAGGGATGTTCTTGGAGAATGGATATGCTCATCTGTGGGATGTTCAATGAGCGAGGAGTGAAAACTCAGGGAGCCAGGTGGTTATTTTAGAAATATATCTCCATTGTGAGGAAAATGACCTAGGTGCTCAAGAGAGCCGCTCTGGCTCCTTGAAATAAAATAAGAACAGATGATGCCTTACCTAGGCTGGGGTGGCTGTGGCCTGGGGAGTGGGGTCACCTTTGGCTTTCGGGCATCCACAGTGCCTGGCTTTGGTACCACTGCACCCATAGCAGCCGAGTCTCTGGCAAAGTCAAGGATGCAGAGGCTGTGCCCAGATGGAGCGCTGAAAATGAACAGAAATGGAAAATCTTCCTTTTGCCATACAGCCAAATCGTATTTTTTACCAGGGAGAACAGTTTGCTGGCCTGCATTAAGAGATGAGAAAACCCTGAGCTCATGAGGGCTCCAGGCTGCTGAGATAAGAGCAATCTGCCCCAGTTCTGTGGGACCTTCAGATTTTTCCTATTATTCCAGTTTTACTTGTTTCCTTGCCATTTCCACAAGGCTGACATCACGTATAGAGCAGTTGTAGGCAGCAGGTCCTCTTGTTCTACCTTTTCTTGTATTACTTTTTGGTACCAGAACTGTTGGCACACCTATCTGCACCCCCAATATTCAGATAGTTCAAATGAAGAGCATAAGAAAGTCTAAACTGGGGAGTCTTCACTCTAAACCCACTTTGTTTAAACAAGCCAGAGGAACAGAAACAAGACCTGAAAATTCTCTTTGAAAATTCCCAGCTGGTAAGGAGAGGTAGCATGAGCTTTTCCCCCATATGGTTCCATCTCTAACAGCCCCTTATATGATACAACAAATTGCTCCAGAGTCTTTAGTACTGAAGTAACAGGGCTCTGGGACAAGCTAAAGGGTTTTTTCCCCAGATGGTGACCTGCAAGAAACTGGAACTGACCAATCATCCTGTGCTGGTGGTGACTTGGTGTCCCTTTTCACCCACATGTCATCAGGAGAGCAGGACTTGCCTCTGAAAGGTGACAAAGTAGAAGAGTCAGCTCAGTTTGGCTTTCTGGGCTTTGCCCATCCCATGTCACCCTTCAGCTGATGAGCACCTGTGGTCCCTAACTGAAGCCACAGGGCTGGAGGTGTGGGCTGGCCCAAGTGAGGGTCACACAGAGATGGAGACCAGTTTCTGAAGCACTGGTGACATCTCCTGCTACAGATGTTGCATCACAGAATCACAGAACAGGTCAAGTTGGAAGGGACTCACAAGAACCATTGAGTCCAACTCGCTGGACTTGTGGTTTGGGTCCTGTTAGGCTCAGCACAAGGGAGAAACACCATCTGGGGCCATTTGCTGTGAGTTGTTGGTGATGGGTGACTAGTTTTGGGGCATTTAGAACCTGTACTCAGCTGGCTACCATGGCAGCCCATCAGCCACACCTGCCAGGGATGGGAGGTGATTTTAATGCCGAGTACAAAAATCCTGCAAAAGAAAGGGCTCAAAATAAAAGTCAGAGGGGCTTCAATTCCTTCTGATTCAGCCAAACTGCAAGCTCTGCTCTGTCATGCCTTCTTTTGTTTCTTGCCCTGGTTGTACCAAGCAGAGAGCAGAGATTATATTTGACCAAGCACTTTTGTTGCTCATGGACTTTTGACTTCTCTTTGACAGGGAGTGGCACACAAATAAATAAATTGAAACAAAGAGGAAAAAGGGAAAATTATCTCTTCAGAAGGAAATCTGTGAGAAAACAGCAAGTATTTTGTGTGTATGGTGTGTGTGAAATGGCTTGGGCAGGTTGGAAGAAGAAGACCTGCTCATCCTGCCTAGTGGCAAAATCCAGGTACCATGAATGGGAGAGGGGAAAGATCTGCCTTGAGAGAAAGAGGAGTCTTGATGTCACAAATTTGACATTGACCTTCCAGGCAAGACACTTCAAATGTTTCTGGATGACCCAAATTTCTTTACTTCACCTCCAAATACAGTCAGCAGCTGGGGAGGAGCTTTCTGAGACCTCCCAGGGAAGCTGTAACTGCATTGCTTTGACTTTCATTGCAATTTAACACCCTGCATGTCTCATTTGCTTTTGAAATATTAAACATTATTACTACACTTGTTCAACACCAACCTGCTGAAATGTGCTTGATTATCTTGGAAAACACTGTACAAAAATTGCTCTTTCACATAAAATGCTTGGTTTAGATTTTTCACTACTGAGACACGCTGGCAACTTACAGAATATTTGATCACAGCTCGGAGAAACTGGCAGGTTTATTTTTGGTTTGACATGACAGTGGGAAAAAGGTGGAGTAAAAGTGAACTTATCATAAACTCTTTCCACAGTGTTTGTTGGGCCACTCAAGTGCTGAAGAGCTGGGGGGACTTGGGGGATTTACCCAAGTGGTCTGCTGACTTCTACAGCTCTTTTAACAGGAAAGCAGACCTGGGTCCATAGCCTTAATTTGAGATTGCAGCTCAAAGCTACCTCTTCCACTGGCCAAATCTGACAACCTTGAGCTGAGTGGTGTAAGTTACAGCTGGTTTCATCCTCTCTTCCCTCCTCACCTGATTTTGCTATATTCAGTTTAGACGTGTGGTTCCCTTGAGCTCAAAGAAGCGAGGATAGCTGACTGCAAACCCCCATAGTTTCATGATTTCCAGAGAATCACCAGACAGTTTGGGTTGGGAATGGCCTTAAAGATCTCCCAGTTCCAAACCCCTGCCATGGGCAGGGACATTTTCCCTAGACTAGGCTTCTCCAAGACTGTCCAGCCTGGCCTTGTAAAGGAAAGCTGATACAGTAAAGAAGAAAAAGGCACAAACTGCCCATATTTACCAGAGAAATATTTCTTTAGATGCCTTTTAACAATGACTGAACTGCTAACCCAACAAGGTTTTTAAATTTAATCTGGTATGAATGGCTTTAGACATTAGACAGAACAAAACCTCCCATCCATTGTGTCCCTGCCTTGGCTGCACTGTTCACTGAAGCAGAGATGAGTGGTGGGGCCTCTGCTCATCTATGCAAATTCCCTGTGTTTGGAACTGTTTGTTTTGACTAAAAAAAGAATAAAATCTGTGGAACCCGCAGATGTGAAGTGCTGCCAGATGGATTCTGAGAAATTCTATTCTGAAGAGAGTCTGTCAAGTGACCTCTTCAAACGTTATTTTGAGGTTTTGTTTCTCTTCAGAGTGCCCTCGCCAGAGCCATCAGTTTAGCAGAGTGTGAAATCAGGTTTAAAAAGTCATTTTGCTATTCAGAAATTTCCCCCAGACAGGGCTGTCTCACCACAGGCCCAGTCCATCAGTGCTGGAATGCTCTGCTGAGCTTGTCTTTTTTTGTCAGGTGCATGAGACCTCACTTCAGTGAGCTTTTCAGGAGAACACTCAATGGAAAACCAGCGAGGAGGGGCTAGCAGGGCATGACAACAGCAGGACATTTGCATTTCCAGCACCCGGCGTTCAGTGCAGCAGCCCCTGGGTGTGCTGCTGCTGCAGGCAGCTCGTGCTGCAGCTTTGAAGCCCCCACCTGTGCAGCTGCACGGCTGCTGCACTTGGGCAGGGACAGCAAACACCCACAGGCCGTGGGAGCTGTGTCCATCCAGCATCCTTCTGGCTGGGCTCTTTGGTGGCTCTTTAACCAAAGCTGTGTCTGCTGGAGCTCTGCCTGGTTCTTCACATCCCAGCTCGACCACTCTTCCTGTTCTCAGTCTGGATTTGCTTAGTTACAAAAGTAGAAATTGCTGATCCAAAATTTCATGATGCTGTGTCCTGGCTTTGTGATCCAGAGTCCTTCCCCAGCTGTGCCATCTGATAGTCCTGCACATATTGTATTTGTGACAAATATTTTTGAAGTGCACCTTTTTTTTTTATTTTTATTTTATTCTGAGATACAATATGTTGATGTGCTTTATTTTTTGTGGCCTGTTGCTCAATGGGGAAAAGTGTGTCAGTGTCTACTTTGTGATATTTTCTGTGACAAAGGGAAAGAAGAGGGTGTGGAATCCTCCTGTATGGCAATGGGAAACACTTTCAATGTAACATGCTATTATTGATACTGTATTTACTGATCAAAGTGTACCGAAATGATTAATTCCTGATATAGCCTTTGTACTGTATGGTATTTTATTTTGTCATTTATTGATCCTAAGAAATAAATATCCAGATTTAAGGCTTGGGCTGCTTTTCCTTGAAGTGGCAGATGTGCCTTTATCACACAGCCTGGTTATCAGCACAGGCACCCTGGCTGGGGTCTAAACTGGTGGAATCCCATTGGCCTTGAACTGGGATTTGCAGCTCCTCTGCAGAAGGGCCCTGATAGCTCCTGTCCTTGCACTCTGAACTCAAACAGCATCCAAACATCAGCTGCTGCTTCTGACTTCAGCTCAGCAAACAAATAAAGGGAATAGTTAGGTTTGAAGGACACTCCCATCAGTGATGTTTGCCCTGAAAATCCTTCCTGAGATCTGTGAAAAGCATCAGATCTGTGCTGTCCTGCTCTGCTGTTGGGCAGAGCAATTGTGAGCATCCAGCCCAGCCAGGACTTGGAGCATGTGGAGTGCAGGAGCCTGAAGTGTGGGAATGAGATCGGAGCTCCCAGACTGAGCTGCTCCGAGCGCTGAGATCCCAGGGGCACTGCAGGGGTCTGAGCTCCTGCCTTGCCTGTCTTCCCTGCTTGCTTTTCCCTGTTGCAGGGCAGATGTGACAGATGTTGTATCTCGGCCATTATTCTGCAGCAGCTTTGCCCAGAAAACTCATCAAGTTGTGGCTTTATTGCACCGGGAGCTGTGGGGGCACAGTGAAGGAGTCAGCCTTCACCCCAAAGAGTGATGAAAAAGAAGGAGGTTTTCTGTGTTTTACCAGTGAGACTTCCCCTCCTATCCTCCCATCTTTAGTGTCATCCTCTTCCTCCCTGGCACTTATTTTTCTAACACAAATGTAATTTTGTGGGGACAGAATGCTTGGCTATAACCCACGATATTAAACTGTCCTTACAGCAAAAATCAGTCACCTTCATCCTCCCTGCATCTCCTGGTTAATGTTTGGTTGTGCAATAGCTGAGCTGAGCCATAAAATCTTCATAGTTTTTTAACTATTCAACCCTTTTGTTTTGATTTCTGATAGAGTGGAAGGTTGCCTGGAGAGCAGCAAGAGAATAAAATTTAAATATTTGGAATCATTCATGCCTGGAAAATCCATCTTCTAAAACCTAGCTTAAAATGGTCTCCAAAGGTTTTTGGTGCTTCTTGCAGATGAGAAGAGCAGGAGCCTCTATTGTCCCTATACCATCAAGTATTAAGGAATCAAAATAATTTATTTTATGGATCTTTTTCTTTGGTATTCAGCCCTGCTCTGCTCAAAGGTGTATCTTCAGCCCACAGCTCATGTCTCCAGCAGTGGAAATCCACAGCACGTGGCAGCATCCTTGTTTCCTGGCTGCAGGAGATTCCTGTGCTGGGCACGGTGCTCCCAGTGGAGCCTCCACAGTTTGTGCAGAAATCCAGCCCGTGTTCAAGCTGGAGTGAAAAATGCTGCTTTCTGCTTGTGACTTGTTTATCTCAGGGCTGGCTCCTTGAAAAAGCCAAATCCTGGGAAGCTGAGCTTCCCAAGCCACCCTCCCACCTGGTGTCACGCAATTGTGCACCACGTCCCACCCTGCAAATGTGAAGGAAAATGGATGTGGAGAGTCAAATAATTCTTTTTTCCTTTTAGAAAGGCACAAGGACAGTGCCTCGAGCCATGAGGGATGCTTTCAGCTTGGCCCTTATTTCTCATTTCAATTATAAAAGCAATTTCCATAGTTCACGACAGTAAAATTTCAAGCACCTTTTGGAAAAAAAAATGTTATATTTTAGTAAATGGCTTCATAAAACTTAATAAACATCCATGCAGAAGTTAATTTATTTAAAATATCTTTAAATCCTGCTCTGCCTTATTGAATTTGTTTGAACGGTAGATCAGGCTGGAGTATATTCATGAGGGCATTTAAGCAATAAGGCAGCACATCACAGTTATTATTCCAGGCCTCCTGTGGGCTGGGAAGAAGAAGCAGAACCTGAAGTGATTTTGGGCACTCAAGTGCAAAACCCCTGCAGAAGCACAGGCACAGGCATAGCCTAAGTGCTGCAGGGTGGCCAAACCAAGCTGCTGGGGTTGTTTTCTGGGAACAAAAAACAGGCCAGGGGAGCCCAGAGCAGCCAGCCCAGCATCCACGGGCTGCTCAGCCAAATGCCAGTGGGAAAGGACCATAGAACCATGGAATCACAGCATGGTTTGTGTTGAAAAGAACATAAAAGCTCATCTTATTCCAACCCCCTGCTGTGGGTTCCACTATCCCAAGTTGTTCCAAGCCCCATCCAACCTGGCCTCGGACAATTCCAGGGATGGGGCAGCCACAGCTCCTCTGGGCACTGTGCCAGGGTCTCCCCATACACAGAGCATTTCTTCCTAACATCTAATCTAAATAGAGAAGCAGCAAAGTTAGTTAAACACCATATGACTGGTGATACAAGCCAGCCAAGCCAGCCAGGAGTCTCAAGAAAGAGAAAAAGGCCAAATATCTGTAGTGAGTGTACAAGGGCATGTGTGGGTGCTTCAGCCACACCTGGGATGATGTTTTGCCCAGGGTTATTGTGTCTGGAGAATTTAGGACCGCTTTCAGTACTTAAAAAGGCTTCAAGAGAGCTGGAGAGAGTAAAATCTCCAGTTTTTACAAGACCGTGGAGTGAGAAGACAGTGGGGAATAGTTTTAAGCTGAAGGAGTGTAGATTTAGATCTTGCCAGCACCCCAAAATTTCACAAACATAACAGAGATGTAGCCATTGTTACCAAGATTTAACAGCATTAGGACACTTCCAACATCCCAGCCCACTCCATCCCTTTGTAACTGCAATGGAGCTCTTGTTTGAGGGATGGACTTCAGGCACAGGAACTTCTGGGATTCACCCAAGGGCCGCAGTGAAATCTCGTAGACCAGAGCCTCAAACCCCAGCGCTTCCAGCAGTCAGCTCAGCTTCACCTTTCCCTTCACTCAGCATCAGCAGGTAGCTCTTGAGCTATATTAAGCCTCCATTCCAAGACATGTATTCGCAAAACATGCC
Source organism: Chloebia gouldiae (assembly GCA_003676055.1). Taxonomy (NCBI): domain Eukaryota; kingdom Metazoa; phylum Chordata; class Aves; order Passeriformes; family Passeridae; genus Chloebia; species Chloebia gouldiae. Next base: position 1,728,895 of record QUSF01000056.1, read on the forward strand.
AGCATTCAGCCATTAAAACTCAGCTTCTCGCTGGTTGTCAGCAGCAGCAACAACCTTGTCACAGCCCTTGGCAGCTCTCGGAGCGTTCTCGACGGCGCTGTTATCCTTGGGGTCTGCTCTGTGCAGATTGGCATTGCTTGCTGAATTTTAAAAATACCCAAACAGCAACAAACTCTATTAACTGGGAGTGACCTCGGCAGTGCCACAGGGAGCTGTAACGAAATCTGTGGCACCTGACATTTTCAATGTTTTAGCTCTTCTGTCCAACTGGAAAGCAGCGACGACTGCCAACAGCATTATTAGTACAGCTCCCACACAGAGCATGAATTCTTACAAAGTTTCACATTACTGCAATAAATCATTTTTTGTCTTCCTTCAGACTGGCAATTGGAATAAGATCAATTTGTCTTTACCATTAGCACAAGCATGAAATACCATTTTTTGTGACCAGTCCAGGAAAACACCTGATGTCGTGGTTGGTGCTGACTCAGAACTTGAGACTTAATCCCTCTCCTTCCTCCTGGCTTGAGAAAGCAAATGGTACAGGGATATTAAATCTGGTCATCATTTGATACCACAGCAAGGCAGCCAGATTGGTTAATCCTCTTACCCAAAGAAGTGAGCACCCTTCGGGAGGCTGATCTAGGAAAACACGTATGCACATGTTGAGATGAAAGAAAATACAAATTTGTGGAGCATTTCTGAGCCTTGATGGATGCTCACCTGCACAACTGGTATAAACCTGTTTGCATCTGCAAAGAAACCCAGTTTGTGTTTGTAAGTGACCCAATCTAACTCTGTTTGTTTCTCTTTTCTGAGGCTTTCTTTTTGAAAAATATCATTTTGCAGGAGAAAATTTTGCTCTTCATTCTGTTCACAACTACAGTCTTAAATGCCAGAGGTGATGACCAGATTAAAACAGAAATCGGAGCTCATAGATTGTGTCTGGAAGAAATAAAGACTCTGGTGCTGATTTTTATTGGATAGAGGACAATATCTCTTGCTTTTTGTATATATTACAGGGGTGAGGGGGGAGAGCTTTTATCACAGCATGGCTCAGTGCTTTTTAATATGTTGCTCATCATTTAGAGCTCACTGGCATTCACTTGCAGGTTTCACTTTGTATCTTAAAAAGTTTTTATGGAATTTTGGAGACAGGGAAAAATACATTCTGCCATGCTGCCAGTCTCTCTCCAAGGATACGCCATTACAATCTGCTCCTCATGACTAAATCAGAGAATGGTTGGGGTTGGAAGGGACCTAAAAAATCATCTCATTCCAATCCCCTGCCATGGACAGGGACACCTTCCACTAAATCAGGTTGCTCCAAGCCCTATCTAACCTGGCTGTGAAGAACATCACCATGAAGAGTCTTGAAGAGCAATGTCTTTGTCTTAGAATGGCTGACTGGCAAAAATTCCTCTCCCCTTGCCCCGGGGTGAAATGATCTCTGGGAGATCAACCACGTTGTTAACCTCCGATCCTTGGGGAAGATTCTTCTGGGAGAACATTTCATCACTAAGCTTAATGAAGAGTCATTGTGTGAGTGGCAGCTTTACACTTGTGGTGAACAGGAAAGCCAAAGCTACACGTAGATGAACACTAAAATAAAAATTGGGAAGGGCTATTTCTGCTCCACTCCTCAAAAAATGCAAAATTAATGAACCTCTATGTAGGGAGATGGAGCCAGAAAATGTTTCTGCAGAGAGGGGATCTCACTTTGATTTCCCCTAGCCCAAAAACTCTGAATTTTTAAAGCTCAGCTTTCAGGATTTTGCCATATCAGCTTAGGGTGTAGGATAAAAGGTACAAAGGATTTCAAATGTCTTCAGAAAGTGTGGGAACTATCAGTGCACACTGACAATTCTATTTGCTCTCTTTAATAATGTCATCAAAAGGATTCACAGATTTTCCCAGGGAAAATACAGTTGTGTCCGTAACAACAATGTGCAACAAAAAAAAAAAAAAACTGGAAAATGGAAAAGGGGAAAAAAAAAAAAGGCAGAGAATACATTCTGCTCCTCTCTGATTTTAGCATTTTAAAAGATCAGTTAAAATCTTTTCTCTTCAACAAAAATCTCACATCCCCCCATGCTATTCATTTTCCTCGGAGATCAGCTCCAGGGTTTGGGATCTGCCTGTGTTCCATATCCATCTCTCCAGAAGACACCACGGGGTTTGAAGAATGGTTGTCTTCATCAGGAGGAAAAACCTGTTTTCTGTAAGAAGGGACCATGAGTCACAGCATGACTTTGATGAAACCAACAGACTTCCTTAGGTGTTGGCCTCAGAGTGCTGGAGAATTAGGAGCTGTAGGACTAAAATGAAATAATGAATCAGAGGATGTGATGGGAAAGGTGTTTTGTTGGAATGAAAATTTTTAAAACTGAGGGAAAGACACGTTTATTTGAAATTGAGCCTTTTTCTTGCAATGCACAAATCACGTTTCTCAGGAAGGTTTTTAACTGTCCACAGAGAAATACAGAATAGAATTGTGATAAAAATGAGGGGAAACAGGGCTGGTCAGAGGATTACCCACTGCAGTGGGATGAAGCAAAGGCACAGGGACAACCCTGTCAACCTGCTCAGCAAATCATCCCCTCACCAAGCATCAGAGTGAAGCAGAGAAACAAAGAGTTAACTTTGCTCACATCTCCCAGCAATGCCTGTTCCCACAATCCCTGGTTCTTTTTGGCCAGAGTTCTGTATTTTTTAGCTGTTCTCAACTCTCTTGTAGAGCAATTATTCCTAAGTGCAACTGAGGACATTTTCCCTTCTGCTCAGATGAAATTTACTTCAATTCAGCTCGGTGGAAGCTCCTCAGAGCACCTAAGAAAAGCTGCTGTCTTTAGAGTCTTCCTTGTAGCTACCCAACAAAACATTTGGTGTTTTAGCAGAGGGGGAGAAAGAGGATCAGAGCTGCAGAGGCTGAGGAATGGGACACTCACATGGCTTGTTGGAGAGACGGAGAGAGTTAAACACCCAAATCTGGGAAGGTTTTCAGGATTTCCTGCTGCCAAACACAGCATGTTAATCTGCATCTTTACCAGTACCCACCTTCCCACATTTGTATTTTTAGTCACAGGTGTTTTCAAAGTCATCCCTACTCTCCAAATATTAAATTTGGAAAAAATGTTCAGTCACGGATCCTCAAAATGAGGGTGTGTTTTGTTGATTGATTTCATCTCCGGTGCAAATATTCATATCTTTCCAACCAACTCCTTTTATTTAGGATTAACAAGTACGAGTTTCACTTGAGCAACTGTGGTTTCACCTCATGAATGTTTAAATTGAGAATAATTTGTGTTTCTGTTCATATCAAAGTATCTGCTTTATAAAATAGCTTGGGTCAACTCTACATTTTTACTGTTTATGAGCAGAAATATTTCTGACTTACTGGTGTTGTGGATACCCTTGTTCCTTGCTCTGTTTTATTTAGTAAGACTGTAACTTTAATAAGATTTTAATACTGAGATTTAAATGACACAAATTTCAAATAGATGTGTTCACCGATCAAGGCACAAAAGGGAAAATACTTTAATAAATTGAATATTGCTTTCTATCTACTGTTCTCCCAGCAATAATGACTTGCAGTCTGAAATACAATTCAATTCTGGCCATAAATATTCATAGCTAAGAGCCCTTATTTTCCTTTAAACTGTTCTGTGCTACTGGAAAAGCTAATGTTCCAAAAGTCAAACACTGAGACCTCATCATAACCAGATGTACCCAGAAAAACCTTGATGCAGAAAAGTGGATTTCATCCTCAGTAAATAATGAGCTGTGGTGGGAACAATGCTGAGTTCTGATGCATAACATTTCCATAGGTACAGAGAAATCAAATCCAAGTCAGGCAAAACTGGGATTGCACACTCAGATATGGGCTCTGAGACACTGCAGCCACATCTGGATCTCACCTGAAGGAAAGCTCTCCAGGAACATGGTACCAGCTCCTTTTTAAGCATCCCTTTGGGAAGGCCAGTTCTAGTTCTGGGCATCAGCACTGCAGCACTCTGGAGGTCATCAGGTGCATGAACACTTCCTTCCTTCCAATTTCTCCTCTCTGGGGATCACGTTTCCTTTTAAGCCACACCAGGAGCTTGCAGCTGGCATCCCCAGGAAGCAGGTGGGGACCAGGACACCTCTGACCAAGGCTCCCACCCTGAGAGGCAGAGCCAGAGGCACTTTGGGCTGTTTGCTCAGTGTTTGTGCACACAACGGCACAGGCGGGGGAGAGGAAGAAAGGGTGTCTCATAAACCCCCTGACAAATGGGAAGACAACAGTAACTCAATTATTCTGCCCAATAATGTTACCAAAAAGGATGAAGAACTTAAGTAGATAATTGTTTATCCTTTGTTTTCATTGTTGATTCAAAACTAATACAATTACTTGTGCAGGTGATGTCTCAGCTCTGATTCACAGGGGGGAGACAGCACTTTTTGTGCCTTGTGAGCTGTTAATTCAACATGACAGGCTTGACCAGAGGACACCAATAATGTTGTCATCTCAGTTGTCTGATGGCACAAAGCTGAACTGATCCATTCTGTCTCAAAGGCTCAGGGAATTCTGTGAATTTGGTGGAAGTGGAAATCTCTGGGGTGACAACTGTGTACATGGAGAGCTTCTGTCCTTTTCCCCCCCATAACTCATAGCCATCCTTTTACCCTTTGTTCTCACCACCCAAGTCTTTCCTATATTTTAGCTGCAGTAAGGGAAGGGGTGTCACCAGGGAACTCACCTGCAGGGCTTTAGAATACAGGAAGACAGCGTGGCTGTGGCTGTGTTGTTCACTGCTCTGCCTCTGTCTCCTGCTGTCAGCAGAAGGAAACTGCTTCCTTTCCCCCCTAATTTTCCCTGTCACTCTGTGGCAAAATCCTGACTCCTGCTTTCCAGTGGCTCCTTCCCATAGGAGGAGGCTGGGCTTGTGCCAGGGACCCTCCTCTTTGAGCAGTCCCAGCTCCAGCACTCCCACACAGCCCCTGCCAGGTCCCTGTGTGCCCAAGCACAGACACCTGTGGGAGCTGCTACCAGAGGCCGATGTTGTGGCACCTGAGACTTTCTGAGGAGGCACAGATCATCCCAGGGCTGTGCAGAGCTGCCAGGCTGCTGCCAAAGCACCTGCACATCTCAGGAACAACATCAGCCAGCAGGCTGGGGAATGGAGCACAGCAGAGTCCCAGCAGCACCCAAAGGAAATGATTCCCAAACAGAGATCAGACACAAAATATCAGCTAGGAACCAGAGCTGTGGGATGCCGCTTCTCACAGCCTCCTCCACTCGTGTTGACAGAAATAAACCTGCTCAGCTGTCACTTTGGAGCTGGAGATGGGCCATGGGGAGGCAGGACGTGTGGGGGTGGATGAGGGGGAAGGGTTTTTTTCTCTGTGAAAACATCCAGTTTCACCACTGACAAGTCTGACAGGTGGAAACCAATTAAAAAAAAAATCCTACTCACAAGTGCCTGGCATCTTTGGAGAAGTTCCTCAGTTTTTCCCACTCCTCTGTAGTAACAGCTGGGTGCTGACACAGGGCAAGCCTTGTCCCTCCAGTGGCACTGCCCTCCCTCTGAAACAGGGCTGGGCTGAGGTCTTTGATAAGGGGTAATGTGGTCACATCCCTGATTGCAGGTTTTTGTGGGCTCACACATGAACCACCCAGTTTGGAGCAATGCTGCAGAAATGTTGACTGCAGCCTTTTGCTCCCATTTTCCCATGAGATACTGACAAAGTGTCTCAGCAGCTATTTCAGTTTGATGCTTGGCAAAGCAAGGACAAGGATTAGCCTGTCTTCAATATTCCATTTTCTATTACATACTCAAAAGGATCTAAATGAAAGTATCTGTAAGGCCAGTCCTGCCAATTCATCATTACTCGAGCTTGACACAAGAGCAGAAAATTGGTTCTTCCCCTCCTAGGGTCAAGTCTGAATTTAAACACATCTATTCCTGGGAATCTGCATCAGAGATGCTAAACACCTCATAACAGAAAAAGCAGGATGGCAAAAGAATGTTATTGTTCAGCTACATTTGCAAAATTCCTGTGCAAAATAAACGTGCATTAGATGACTGCTGCAGCATCTCTGAATTGCAGGCACTTCAATGTTTTAAAATTCCCTCATGAGCTTTGCTCTGCCAGCTACTAAGCAAGATTCCCCCTGTACCCTGAAGAAAGTAAGTGTGGAGAGCTGCCAACACTTTGTAGGGTAAAGCTTTTCCCGAGAAAAGCTTTTCCAGAAAATCAACTTGCTTTTTGTCACTTCAGAAAAGCCCCAGGAGATCTGAGCCCTGCAGGCCCAGACAGAAGCAGTCTGGGTTTAATGTTCCAAGAACACATCAGACACCAAGAGTATCAGCTCCTCCTCAGCTCTGCAGGTTTGGGAAACATCACCACAGGCTCCCTGGTTGTGCTGCATTTCCAAGGCAGGCTGTGCAGTGAAAAACAACAACCATCCACCCTTTTCCCAGGGATTCTCCTCACAAACAGGGTAAAACTACATAAAGGACATCTGGGTAACCTCAGCAAACATGGTCAAGTGTCCACAGCAGTGCAAAGCATTTGGGTTTTTCAGTAATTATCATGATGGGCTTTAATGTCAGGAGAAATCAAATCACTGCTTGGATTTCTCCTGACTTTAGGACAGGTAGGAAAGCAGCATTTTGTGACAGTGGCAACAACTCTTTCTTAAATTAGAGCATTTAATTGAAAGTACTAAATTAGCTGTGGAAACCCTATAAAGAGCAACCACAGCAAGCAGTCCCTGGCTTTCCCTGGCTGACAGCAGAGATGTCACCTCAGTGCTGCAGTCCCAGCTCAAGCAGAGTCTGTTTCTCTCCCTCCAATGCTCTTGTCACAAGCTCCTTTCCCTGCAGTGTTTGTTCACCTCTCAGGATGCTGCCCACTCGCGTGAATCCATTACAGATCTCATGCTTTGGAGCCTTTTAAAATGTTTCCCCTTTTCTTCTCTTCAAGGAGCCACTGTGGCCTGCTGAGCAAAGTCAACATCCACCATCAGCCAGAGCTGCACAGCTCCACAACCCAGCTCAGCCAGTGCAAGGATCATTAGCACAACCTGCCTTCATCACCAGTCGTTACACGAGGGCATTTGGGGCTGCCTGGCAAATCACACAGCAGGGCCCCATAACCCCAGCTCACCCATTCCTGCCCCAGAAAATGTATCTGTGGGGTGATGAATGGCACAAGCTCTGATTTGCCAATGTCTCTTACCCTGCACTTATGAATTTTCATCCCAACACCTTCCTCACAGGACTTCCTGAGAGCCAGGCAGATTTTATTGAATGTGACAGGAGATAACAGTGCCTTACAATAATTGTGCTTTTTTTCCATTGTGAAAACTATATAATGCAGCAACCTCCAGCTCGCTGATGGGCAAAGGGACACCTGCCTAAGCCACAGGCTGTGATGTGGGCAGGAGAGCTCTGCCTGCCCTCATTCCATCCCACACAAAGAGGAACACCCAGGAGGTGGGAGCTGATGTCCAAAGCACCTCATGACTCACTTGGTCCCCTCATGATCAGCACAGAGGAGAATAAATGGGAGCACAAACACACTGAAGTGCACCTCCTTTCTGAGGGACATCCTGCTAAGAGAGGGAATTAATAAAATGGTTTGCCCTACCATGTTATTCTAATTTATTCCTAGAGACAGGCAGTTAAGTACTGAGTGAGTCCAACAAGGGAATCTTCTTCCATGGGCAAGAAAATCTTGCCTTCAATTGTGAGACTCAAAGGAATTAACACTCCAAAACCAAAGGGAAGACTTCTGCCTAGATCTGTTTCTCTCACATGGGCATCACCACATTTGTTAAAATGACAGGAGATGCAGCAGGTTGGACCCTGGAATTGTTGAGAGCAGAGGAACAGGACCCACACGTGTTCAAGGTTTTTGTCCCATGTGCTGGTCGGGCTCTTGGCTGCACAGTGGCTGTGATTCAGGCTGCAAGCACAGAAAAAACTGGCTGCACATTTGCTAGCAGAAGATCAGGAAGTTTGGTGAAGATTAGAGCCAGAGCAGGAAGCAAAATTGCTCCGAATTCTGCTTTTTGCATAAAACCACCAGTATAGAAATATCAGTATCCTTAAAGGAATGCTCACATATTTCATTTCTTCCTTTCAGCCCCATCATTCTCCAGTGACTTTCGGTTTGCTCCACTTGTAATATCTTTTCTCCAACAATAATGAAATTTATGCTATTTTCACCAGTCCTAAGTTTCCTGCACATGCTAAGTAACACTCTTGGCAACTGATACAGGGAATGTGTTCCTGTCACTTGAAATCAAGAATTCATTAATGTGCCTACAGCCATCCCTCAGGTGTAGTCCTTGGCTGAGCACAGCCAAAATGAGACAGTGGAAGGATTACACCTGGAAAAGGGAAGATGGATATCGCTCCTACAACCTCCAGCACCAAAAAGCTCCAAAAAGAACATGCAGCACTTCCATGCACACACACTGGAACATGCCCCACATGTAGAAGCACAGGCATGAATCTTGTGAGATCGTGGGAAGGATTACTCAAAAAACCCCCCATGGGTTCCTGCAAAGGCAGATTGTTATTTCTGATTTGTTCCCCAGCCCAGAGTTTTGGTCTCTTTGCTTTTCCCACTTTCCCATTCTTTGGTTGATATGGTGGAATTTCACCTTGGTCTCAGGAAGGACTGATGAGCTTTGATGCTTTTCCCTCTTAGCAGCTCTCTGCACCAGCCTGACAACAGTAAGGTGGAGCACAAGAGATGTAAAAATTTCTGATTTTAGGAAGATTTCAGACTTGCAGCTGATTCTCAGTGTGCTGATCTGGCAAACATTTTATGATGCTCCATGCGAAGGACATTGTGTGAAATCATTGTACTACATTTAATTAGCTCTCTGTCTCCTTTTCAGGTCTGCTACACATATATTTCCTTTCTTCCTGTTCAATTAATCTACACTGCTCTCTTTCAACTTGTGTTTTCATTTAGCAGTGTAGCTGACTCTGTAGCTGGTTGTTTACTTAGGAAAGTAGAATTGAAGCAATTTGTACAGGAAGAAAAAAAGCTCTTTGGTCCTACAATATGCATTTCTAGAGGCTGTCATAGGCACAGACTCTTTCTCCTTCACCTTGTAAACCTCAAATAGCTGAAATTCCCTGACTGCACTGTGTGAAGCAAGGCTGCAGCCCAGTTCAGGTCTGTGCCATTCCTCCCTCCTTGGCAGCATTTTAAAATCTGGAGGAGCCAATATCCACAGCCTTCTATCAAAGTTGTACACCTGCCCACCTTTGGATAGAGAATATGTTCTGATTCATTTGCAACTCAATAGCATATGCAGCAGAGCTGTGTTAATCCAGCTGTTTGGACACTGTATCCTGGTTTGGCTTAGCAGAAATTCCTATTCCTGTGTTGGAATGATAATATTCTCAGTGCTTGTTTTTTAGTGGTGTTTTTCGCTAATCGGGAAGACACCTTGGCAGAAGCAGAAGCAGACACAAATATAATTATTTTATATTAACATAAACATAGCACATCCACAAAGTGATGCAGAAACTATTGGCAGCAGAAGGATCAGAGGAGCCACAGTCAGAGCATCACTCAAGAGGGGTTGGGAGCAGCAGGAAGGTGGCTGATGAGATGATGTGTGCTATGCAATCAAGGACAATCACACACTAATTTTCACCTTCACAGGCAATTACTGGTTAGCAAAGCATATTCCAGTCGCTTTTCTTATAGCCTTTGAAGCAGCCCAACCTGCAATCACCAGCACTGGATGATGGTGACATTGGAAATAGTAATATATTGTCTCATAAACTGATGGCAAGGAAATCTATGCAGATTTGTTTTTCCAGTGAAGCAGAGATTTGGTTCTCTTCAAGCTCTCAGTTACTGAAAAAATAATTTGATGGGACTTTGCCTACTCCTTCCTTCTCTGAATTCTGCTAGGATTTTCTTGGGATGTAGATTCAACAGCCAAAGCAGCTCTCAGAGAGCTCAGATGTAAAGCCAGGCTTCCAACACTGGAATTTATACACAGGGGAAGTATTTATAATTTATACACAGGGGAAGTATTTATAGTTACTTCTGCCAGAATCTGTGCACAAACCCTGAGTATTTGTTGGTGAGGAAGAGAAGTGAATCAAGGCAGCAGTACATGAAATTGCATTAACACTCTCTCTTCTTTGCCAACAAGAATTAAAGCTTAGGGCCAAAGGTTTATTCTTCACCTGATTTTATTATCTGGCCTGGATTTAATAGTGAGCATCTGTTATCAGCTCTGTTCATTCTCTTCATCGGGCTCCAGACACACACACACAGTCACACACAAAAGCCTCCCCCTGCTATTCCAGCTGTCTCCAAAACACCAATGCACCAGTTTTCAGGGCAGCATCAGTGGATCCTGGGATGCCAGAGGGAAGCTTAAATGGAGGTGCACAAAAACATCCAGCCAGTTAAAAACCTGCCACATTAGAGTCACATAAATAAATGTTGATGTGGCTGGAAGGAGAGTGTGTGCTACAACAGCAAGGGTTAGAAAAACAAGAGGAAAGGATCTGTTACTGAAAAGCCAGCCTGGGGAAGTGATCACCTCCTCTGCTTACCCAGTTTTGTCTGTAGGTCTGTTCTTTTCATTGCTTATTTATTACTCAGCTTCTTTATGTACTTCCCTCCCCATCCCTGGCGGTGCCCAAGGCCAGGTTGGATGGGGCTTGGAGTAACCTGTGATACTGGAAGGTGTCCCTGCCCATGGCAGACAAATTTTAAGATCCCTTCCAGCCCAAACCATTCTGTGAATCTCTGAGTAGTGCTGCTGCTGACACACAACCAAATTGTTTTGGGGTTCTCCCTCTCTGTTCCCTCACAACCCACTTTCTGAAGTTTCCATCGCAGGCTGGGACCAAATCATAGTGAAAATGTGATTTTTGTAATATGAAATGTCATAATGTGCTCCTTCCAAGCACATTAATTCAGACATGGCAGCCTCAAAAATCACCACTGCCACAAGTTTGTACTGAAAACTGAGGCCAAACACTCAAAGAGCCTTTATTTATGATTTCCAGCAACTGTGAGTAAGCACAGGCTAAACTCCACAACCAGACTCTAAGGAAAGCATTTGGAATACATAAATACCCCTGGTCAGTGGTACAAATGTGCCTGTAAGAGACCAGCTGGTAAGTCTGGGCCAGAGCCAGCTGAATTCAAAGGATGATTTTTTATCATCTCTGATAGGCTTTGGGATCAGGCCCAACTTGCCTTAAATCAGGCATCTGGCACTTAAATAAACTAAAAGATTTCTTAGTTTGTGGTTTTCAGCCAGGCTAGCAGCAATATGTTGTGCAAAGAGAAAGCTCTCATGTAATATTCCTTCCTGGCTATAGCTTTGTCCTAGGATGACAAATTGTTTCCAAATAGATTCACATTATATAATTCTATTATGGATGCTCTGTACATGTTTCATGACGGGTCCTTCTATTTCTATAAATCCCTTCTGGAAACTTATTTTCTATTAAGTATATTGATTTATATGTGTCAGAAACCATATGCTTAAAGGAAAGGGACAAATTAAGTTCACTTTTTTTTTTTTTAAAGGAAAGAGAAGCAGGAAATAACAGAGAATAACTGTAGTATGTGAGGGTAATTATCTGCTGAAAGAAGAGATAAAGCCTGTTCCTAAACAAGATCAGGTAGATGGGGACAGATCACCACAGCATGAAATTAGCCCTTGCTGTTTTCTACAGAAATGCCCTGTCAGAGGTTTGTCTGTTCATCTGCTCAACCCTGAGAGACCTGATCAAGTATTTGCATGACCTGATGGGCACAGATGGATTTTTCAGCTTGGCCATGCAGGAGAAAGTTGTCAGCTGTGCCACGATGTCCGTGGCCTTGGCTGATGTGATGATCAGAGACTCCAAAGTGTTGGAGGGATCCTGTCAAACCCCCCTGACACTGCTCTGACAGCCTCTGGAGGTGGTTATTGCAGGTCTTTGACACATTGCACCTTCCAACATCCCTCAGCTGCTGTTCCATGAGGAGCAAAAGGGACAATTTGGTACAGGAAGGACCAAACCTTTTACTGCTACAGGACTCTCAGCTTGGTTTGTGCATCACTGACCTGCACTTTCCCTTTCTTATGCCTAGAAACAAATGTATGCATGAAACCCCTGGCACACAGATCCTAGAGGATCTGGTTTTGGCCAAGAATTTTCTGCAAGGAATCCCATTTGTTAAATTCCCTGAATCCTAATTAGAGAAGGCACTCCCTAACATTTACTGGTTTTCACTTATGTCTTTGGCTTTCACAGCCTCTTCATTTCCAATGGCCCAAATACTTTCTGTCATGTCTTGCTGACAATCTGACTGTGATAAAACCTCTCTTAGTGTCATTAATCTCTCATGTGAGCTTGCCAAAGCCTGTTTCAAGAGCCTTTGCAGAGGGCTGGACACAATGATCTTAGAGGTATTTTCCAACCTTAATTATTCTACGACCTGATCTTATAGTTCTGATCTTATAGACCTGATCTTATAGATCAGGCTTTAAATATGAGAGCAAATGTCAAGATTACATTCATCCACACAGGGACTCCCTGCAAATTCTATTTATTTACCTTAGGTCTGTGACTGCCAACTACTGTTATATCAAAAGCACCCATAGCTACTTCAGCTTTTATTATATTGATTAAACAACATGGATGCAAAGCAAAAATTGATTTCTGAGCACAGTGAAAAGCTCTTCCTTCAGCTCAGGAATATCCCTGGAAGGATGCAGGCTGGCCCAGGCTGTGTTAGGGCTGCTCTTTGCAGTTTCTATCCTCTCCCAGCCTTGTCTCCCCGTGTTCCTGCCTCTCCCAGATTTGTGGTGACATCCCCAGCAGGAGCTGCAGAAGCCTTGAGCTCTCTGCCAATCATTTGCTGCTTCGGATGAGAATTGGATGCTCTGGGCAATCCCAGGAGAGGGTGGAGGACAGGGAAGCAATTAGCAAGCCACCCACTGCAGGGATGAAACCATTTTCTCCCAGCAGCTGTGGGGGCAGCTGGAAGGAGGGGTTTCTTGGATTAGGATGCCTCTTACTGCTCTCTTTTGGAAGAAGGACTGGAGGGAAAAGATGAATTGGGATATAGCTGTGATTTCAATGTTTTTCAGTCTCTCCAGGCTCTCTTTTCAACAATGGCAGGATGTAAAATATACAGCAAGGGCAGAAATGTGGGAAATTATATTAATGAGAGAAGAGCTCAAGTCAAAGCATTCTTTGGAAGAAATGAAATCTCTTTGAGTCGCTGTATCTTTTCTCAGCATCTTTCTCTGTTTGATAGTTTGGCTATGGCCGTGTCTCCTGGCTGTCTTTTTCCTTCCCTGCTCCTGGGGAAGGTGTTTTATTCCAGCAGTGGGCAGTTTCCTGAGGTCTGGATTGGTTCTGTTCAGTGCACAACTGGAGTCTGCCTCTGAGGTGAAAGCAGAGACTGAAATGCATCCAAGCCATGGACATGTGATATTTCTGTCCTGTCACATCCCATTAATGAGAAAAGTTGACAAAACATTGATGTGATAGTAGAAGTACTTTCTGCCAGGTTTTATTTAGTTTACTGTAGCACCTTTAGACAACAGCAAAGCCAGAATCCCTCGGGGTTTGATGCTGCTCTAACTTGGACACCCCTTGTCTACATTTGGTTTCCACTCTGGCCAAACTCCAGAGATTTTGGAGCATCAGATCAAAAATTTCATTTTGGGCTCATCACTGTGACATGTGGGTGAGTTTACTCCTTTCATGGCTTGAAGATAAGCAATTTTTTTTCTCAAGTATCAGCATAACTTTTATTGAGTCTTTGCAAGCAAGATTCCATTGTTTAGTCAGAGTTATTGTTGCTAGAAAATGAATGGTTGTGAGGGCTGTCAGGGACTGGAACTTTCCCTGGATTTGAATTGAATGATAAATCTAAATTAATTCTGCTATAGAAATGAAGGGGAGGCAGCAGCTGTCATAAATCTGTATCTTTGTGGAAAGAAAAGTGGAGCTTCCTGCTGATGTGCAGGTGGTAGCTCTGGGTCTCAGTGCATGGTTTGCCAAAGGGAGTTACACCAAGGTTCAGTGAATCAAACATCTGTAACTGCATTGGGAGAGACTAAAAACCCTCTATTGCAATTAAAAAAAAAAAACAACCAATCAGTCAAATTATTTCTACCTTGCTGTTTCCTCTGGCTGAGAGTATGGCCTTATTCTTAGGAGAAACAGCAGGATCCAAGATGACTCTTGGAGCATGATTGGAACAATTTCCAACACTTTGTGCATCATTTTGCACTGCTTTATCTCTCAGTAGATCCAGATGTGGGAATTTCCCCTAGATGTGTGTAATGGTGCCACAGCAGTAATGACTTGCAGTGTCCTGCAAGATAGGGAGCAGAAAATTGCCAAAACCTGGAAATATATTACAGTGAGCACCCAGGGTCATGCCAAACCTGTCCCAGGCAGAGATACAACTGTGCACTGCTGAGCAACACAGACTCTACAATTCTAAATTCATGGGGGTACATGAGAAGACAGAAGCAAAGGCAAACTACTCAAATTTTCAGATAAGAGTTGTCTCTCCACCAAAATTTTATCCCTAGAGGAAAAGGGATGATGGGATGGAAGAGCTATGGACAGAGCTGGGATCTGGATGAGCCATGTCACGTGTCAGTGGTTTTTACCACAGCTACAACACAAAAAGTTCATCACCCTCTCCTGCCTGCAAAGTGAGTTTGTCATTTCCTCTGCTTAGAAAGGGAAAAAAAAGACAGAAAGATGGAAATGCTGTTCTTCTCTTGTAGCTCATCTCCTAAAACATCACATCAGATGTGATAGCTTTGAGTGAAAGTGGGTCACTCAGGCAGAGCAAGTGACTTTAATTAACTTCTTGGCAGGATCCAGGAAGGCACTGTGTTCACACCTCTAATTTAATATTTTTTGGGTGGCTGCATGCAGGATCCCCCTTTCTCCCTGTCCTCTGCTGGCACCCTCAGTGCCCCCTCTGACCCATCAGCCCATTTTCATATAGAAAATAGAAGGAGAAAACCTCATTGAGCTGAGTGCCAGGGGCTGAATTGGTGGCATTTTTGGGACGTCCCTCTACAGCCTTTCTTCCCTCACTGCTCTCCTCAGAGCTGGTGAAGAGAGGCCAGGGTGGTGCTGAAACAAGCAGCCACCACTGCCCTGCACATTGGGGTGGGAGATTTTGGTGCAGGATGAGAGCTTTTGAGCCAGCCCTCTGTACAATTTGGCAAGATGCTGCCTCCTGCTCTGAAGCTCTGAGCTGGGCCGTGGTGCCTCCTCCTTCAGGCTGGATTAGATTAAGCCCAGCAGCAGGACAGTGCATTGCACAGCATCCTGGGGTATTAACCTGAATTTGTACTCGCTCTGTGTGCATCATATGATAATGGCTCCCTGTCAGCAGAGCTTGTTGGGAAAAGGAAGACAATTAATACAGACATAATGGAAACAAAGAGAGTGGGAATAATTACATTTCCTAGTTCTTGTTAGAGGCCTAGTGTGGCTCAGGGAGTGGCCTGAACATGGTAAGAAAGGAACAATTAAGGGAATCCAGAAGAGGAGGAAAAGAAACATTCCCACAGAAATTAAGAACAAAACAGACAGGTCTTCTTCTTTATTTTTTTTCTTTCCTGAAACTATATACCCCCAGATAAATAACTATTCATGGAAATCTCTTTGGAAACAGGCTAATTTAGAATTTCTGTCCCTGATAACAGACAAGCATTTGTTGGGTTTATAGGAAGAACAAGGTGTTTCTTGGGAATGGTCTGAAGTTCCAGGCACCTTATTTCTGTCTTCCAGGCTTCTCATCAGAGGAATCAAACTTGATTTAGCACTGATTACTGTCCATGAGTCACCTGTAATTTAGCCATCACTGATTTAGAGAGGTATCAGGCATAAATGGATGTGGAGTAGAAGCCAATGTACAACTGAGATTTTTCTACCAAAGACAATAACTTCTAATACAGAAAACAGGCCACAGCTGATTTAAAAATGATCACACTCTTGGAGGAGTAGTGAAAAACTTGTCAAACTCTATCTTCTGCAGATTTATTTTTAGCAGGTATATATTATATATTCAGAAGTCCCTGGAGGAATAGATTAAATAGAACAGGTTTTTAGGATGCCACCTGACAAGTGAGTCTTGTGGTCAAGATATTGGACTGGGAGTGAGAAGAATATGCTTTAGTTCCTGCTCTGCAGGACCTTTAACACCATATTTATTTTTGTGATGCCTCCAAAATAAATAAAATAAGAACAAAATCTTAGTATTGTTGCCCAACCAGAGGCTACTGCAGTGATAAATGCGTTTGTGCCTCTAAGGCACCCAAGCAGTGCCATGGCTGCAGCCTCATTGGAACCAAGACAGCTGCTCCACACCCACCACTCACCTCGGGGTCACCAAGTCAATCCAGACCCTCTAAATGGAAGTGACAGTCAGAGGATAAATTGCAGGGCTCTGGGAAAAATGGCTCTGTCATGTGTTCCTGACCCTGTCACCTGCCCTCTGCCCACAAATCCATTTATTCCACCCTTCCCCATCTTTGCAAGCTCCAGTCTGCCAACATTTGACAACTGAATCCTGGCTTTGATGAGAAATCTTTAGGAAATTCTTTGGGGTATCTGCAAGGTGAGCATTATTCTAATTCACCAGTGCTCAGGTATCAGGGCACAGGGTGGGAGGTGCCTCCCATTTTCTCTTTAAATTTTTGCTTTGCATTTGATGATTCCCCATCCCTGGAAGTGTTCAAAACCAGGTTGGATGGGGCTTGGAGCAACCTGGTCTGGAGAAAAGTATCCCTGCCCACGGCAGGAGGATGGAATGAGATCAGATTTAATGTCCTTTCCAACCCAAACCAGTCTGTGATTCTGTGATTTAAAGAATATTCAAAGAAAAACCCTGCAGTCACCAGCAACCAATTTCATTTCCCATGTCAGAGAATAAGTTACCACACATTACCAATAAATAGAGGGAGAATGTAATAATTCTAGAGATAACTGTTGATCCAAAGGGACTCAAGTGGACTGGAATGGAATAATACAGCACAAAAAAAAATCCCTCATCACCAGCTACTCGTAGCAAGCACAGCATCAACCACACTACCCCAGGGCAGGCCTGTCAGGATCAATGACATCTTTAATTAATCCAGCCAAACAAAGGAAAGAAATCTCCCCGTTCAATATCTTCCCTGTACTTCGTACACGTCACAAAGATGAACTCTGGGCAGGCAGTGTAATTAAAGCATTTTGGTACCCAGGCATCCATCAGCACTCCCTGCACTTCCAGATGGGCAACAGTTGTCATCACCACAGAAGGATCTGAGATTTTTAACTCCTGGTCTTTTAGAAGCTTGATTAGTCACAAAGATTTTATCAGCCCTTTGTAGGGGCTGACCATCAAAACTGTGGTGTCACACTCTCCTTATGAGGATATTTACTAGTGTTCCTTCAGTACCTGCCCTCTGCTACAGTTTCTCAGGAGAAATCTGAGAAAATATATTTATCTCTCAGTCTCCAGACCTCAGCTGTTATTTTAAATTACCTCCTTTGCTTTGCACATGGAAGGTTTGAGAGTGAAGCTGCCCAAGGCCACAATTTAATTTGGATGAATCACACACCTGAACAGACCTGAGAAACCAGAGAATTGGCAACACCACCAGCCCAGAGACAGCCCTGCAGACCATTGCATGGACTGAGGCAGCAGATTGTTATTAAACATGATCTCAGCTCAGCTAGTATTTTAGAAACTTTATTAGGCTCAATATTGACATTCCCATCTCCAGCAGTTGACAGAACAAGCACAAATTCATCTTCTGGCTGACTGGGCTACCCTCTGCTCCTCTCACATTGACAGACTGAGCTGAAGCACATTTGCAGTTTTCTTGGCAGATAAGTCAAGGATTTTTGCCATCTGAGCCATCTCAGGCCAAACTAATTCACGGCCTGGTCCACACACACCCAGCTCAGGACACGGGGCACAGCACCTGGGTGCCAGGGAGCACAGAGGGGGACACAGGACACCTCAGAGCCAGCTGGCCCCTGACACTGCCAGGAGGGAGCTGTGGCTCTAGTCCTGTCCAGCTGTGGCACTGAGAGCATGCAGATGTGTGTTTGTGTGTGTGTTGGAATCCAATCCAAACAGCCTCCTCAGGAAACAGAGCACTACGTTGGAGCTGATGGGATTGTGAGGAAGTTCTGTCCACTGTGTATACTTGAGAGACAAAGGTAAGAGTAATAGAAAGCATTTTCCCTACTGATTCAGCCTCCCCAGATGCCTTTGCTATTACTCAGGGGAGTTTTTTTTACTATATTTGGAGTTGATGATTTCTAAGGATTTTCTGCTTGAGCATGAAGGCTGGGGATGGACTCATTGCTCCATGGAGTTCAGGAATGATGCCATCAAGACCTTTCAGACAGCTCAGGTGGCTCCAGGTAACACATCAGTTCCCTGGAGTACACAGAAATTCCGAGTCTGAGAAGCTGAAGGAACTTCTCTGCTTTTAAACATGGATTTTGCCACAAGAGGTGCCCTGAGCTTGTTACAAAGCACAGTTTAACAAACTGTACCACAATAAACCTCTTGCTACTGCCACTTCTTCTTGTTTTTGTATTGCACAGGGTCACTGGAGGGAGCAGGGCTCTCTCAGACTCCCTGGGTTTCTGTGATTCCTCAAGAGCAGGCAGAAAAGCTCCCTGGAGGGAGCACCCACAGGAGGTCCAGACAAGGATTTTCTCATCAAGGGAACTGCCTGCTGTGCTTCTGCAATGTTCACTGAAAATCTGTGTATATTCCTCATAAATTCATACCAAAAAAGATCCAAGGCAGACATCAACCACTTCTGATTCTAATGGAAAAAACTCTAAAAAGCTGTGAATAGCAGTTGATCACACAAGTGAAAAGGGCAGCAATTCAATTAGCCAACACATTAATTATTAACACAATATTTGTTTCATCACTTTCCTGAGGAAAAACATAAAACTCTAACATAAAAATCAAAATGGATGATAAAAGCAATCCCTAAGTGTGTATTTATCAACTCTCACTTTCAGATTTGCATAGAGCTGCCACCTGTAAGAAAAAAATATCCTGTTTGGATCTCCTCTCAATCAAACCCACGCGATGAGCGGAGGGATCCCCATCCTGCTGAATGTGGGTGTCTGGCAGCCACGTCAGCTGGCTCCCAACACCTGCTGGTGATTCCAGCAGCTTCATCTGCAGGATTTTTGGCTGACTGCTTGACTGGGTTTTGTTATATTGTCAACTTCTCATCCCTGTGAGATGGGGACAGTCCAACCCGCCACCCCCATCTGTCAGAGGCTCCAAGGTTTGGCTGCCCATTCTTCTGCTTCTCATGGCACAAATTTGTGTAATTTGATCAATTTGCACCTTTCCTGCATTCCCTAAGTCCCACAGTGACAGTCACTGCACATCTCTTGCTGAGAGGCAGGACCTGCTGGAAACACACAGGAAGCTGAAGGCAGAGGGTAGAATGAACTCTTCCTAAAGAGTTATGGCAGTAATTTTGTGAACAGACAAAGTGGGGAAACAGGTTCTGCAATCTCACCTTCACAGAATCACAGAATGGAGGGGTTGGAAGGGACCATAAAGCCCATCCAGTGCCACCCCTGCCATGGGCAGGGACAGCTTCCACCATCCCAGGCTGCTCCAAGCCCTGTCCAGCCTGGCCTTGGACACTTCCAGGGATCCAGGGGCAGCCACAGCTCCTCTGGGCACCCTGTGCCAGGGCCTCAGCACCCTCACAGGGAAGAATTTCTTCCTAACATTTAATCTAAACTTTTTTCACTTTAAAGCCATTCTCCCTTGTCTGTCACAATTTCATAGCTTAAGGTTTAAATTTAAGCCTGACCCATTTCTTGAATTCCAGCCCAGGGTCTTCCCTGAAACCAATTTTCTCAGCTGTGGCTGTGATGGGATAACTTAAAAATTACCCTTTTGTTATCAGCATCACCATTTTGATCCCATTCCGTTACCTCCCCAGCTGGAACAACATTCAGCCCTGCAGTTCATCTCACTGGAACTCCATGGAACAAGCAAGCCACTAACCAAGCTGAGAGCAGCCAGAATCTGGCCTTTAGAAGGGGCTGGGATGCAAAGGGGAGAGCAGAGGGAGTTTAAAGTGTCTGTCAAACACCCACCAAAGCTCCAGTTAAGTGGGCTGTGGAAAATTTAATCGGGAGGCACCACCCCAGACTGAATTCATTTGTTGGTGTGTAATGTTAATGAACCTGGGCTGCTCTGGCTGGAAACAGAGCCTGAGTGTGCATTATTTGGAGTGCATGCATTATTTGGAGTGCCTGCATTAGCCACAAGTAGTGCCTTAATTAGTTTTTCAGAGACTGTGTCTGAATGGAAAGGTTATGGAATAATAAGTGATAATGGCCTCTTATTGTATTTGCTGCTCTCTCCTGATTTATGGGACATTAAAGGAATGGTAAAGAGAAATGACTTTGTTTCATCAGAGTTATCCATGTTGTGAGCAAAAATGAAGCATACAACATGTATGGATTTCACAAATTATCTGAAGCTCTCGGATGCAGAGAAGTTCAGCCTTGATGGAATTCCCTTTTCAAGGGACAATCTACCTGCCAAAAACCAGACATTTTTTATAGCCTTTGGAATCTGCCAGCTCCCTGTAATCCACTTGACTGATGCTCCAGCTCTCTTTAAAGAGCAGATCTGCATGCAAGCTGCATGCCAGGACAAAGGGAACTGCAGTTCCAAGGACTGAAACCCATCAAGGCTTTCTGGCAATGCACTGAGGTTCGTGAAAAGACTTGGACCTGGAGAAACAGGGCAGGATTTAATGAGGAAAGGGGCTGATTGATGGGAAACACAAAACAGGCCAGGATGGTAGATAAAGACAATGTCAGATTTCCTGGAGAGAAGGAGGACAGCTCTTGAAAGATGTTTTTTTTATTTCTTAACAAAGGCTTTTGCATTTTGTTAAGGCAGATTATGGAGCAGTGCTCACAAAAGTAGAGACAAGGATCTACCTGGAACAGGAGACTCACCCTGGGGCAATCTCCTGACCAAGCCTCAAAGTCTCCCCCCTTCTTCATTTTTATATAATTTTTATCCCAGGCCATGGAGAGATCCCCCTGGTCCTGATGCCAATCCCAGGGCAGCAGTTGCCATTTCTACTTGCACAGATCTCTCTTCAGATCCTTGAGGACATTCTCATGCTGGAAATATGTGGAATGCAGGCCCATTCCCTCTGGTATGTGACAGCTGGTCTGTTCTCATCATTTCCTTCACTCTCAAATATAACCTCTTTTACCTTCACTCCCTTTGCTGTCACTTCTTTATTATTGATGAAACAAATGGGCTTTTTGACTTTTTTTAACCAAAAAAAATGTACATTTTTGTCTTCCACATAATTGTGCCTCAGTGTAATTGTGCAAAGCTTGATTTTGCCTCTGAGAGAGCCATTTGCACACACAGACTCCCTCCCTCAGGTATTTGCCTTATTGCTTAAAATGAAATGCAAACACTCCAGTCCCTGCATGGTTCTGCATTTCATTGTGTCTCATTTCCATACTTCCAGCTTCATAGCAAGTCACACTCCATGATTTATAGCAAAAGGAAAATAAGAGACCAATCTGTCAGCTCTGTCATTGAAAACCTGACACATTAGAATGTCTAAAGAATTGCCCCTAATCAAACAATTAGTGAAATTGCAGTGTATTTAATTATTGGTAAACCTACCACATACTCTTAGCACAGAGCAATAAGAAACCCATTCAGAAATTAATTTCCTTTGGAAAGCTGCTTTCTTGTGTCAGGATAATATTTGCCATGTTCAAACTTCTCACCCTGAATTAGTAGAGTCTTTAACATAGACAAGGATTACTGCATTGTTTGCAAACTTATATATTCAAATGCTGATGCCATGATGATGCAGGAAGTATTTTCTTCAAAGTCTGGAGTATAAATTAAACGATGAGGGTGATTAAAATCATCTAAGGCCATTCTGAAGATCACAAAGAGACAGTGAAGGTGGCATAGATGCTTTTTCATTTCAACAAGAAATTTAATTCTACAGAACTTTAAAACCAATCTCTGACATAAGCTTTACACAAACTGTTTTTTTCTGCTCCTTTAAAGGTTCTAAAGAACCAGCTTTTCCCACCAAAATCGTTTCTGACCAGTCTTGGCTCACAATCCTGTCACAAACATCTTTAAAGAAGAGAGGGGATGCACAGTATTGGCCTCAAGAGGAAAAGCCATCTGCAGCTGTAGCTGTCAGCAGGATGCAGAGCATCCTGAAAAGTCCTGGCTCTCAAGAGCTCCAAGATGAATCACAGCCACCTGGAACTGCAGAGAGGGAGGGGGAAGCTATCACAGCTCAGGCTGCTGCAGCCTTGCAGCCTTGCTCTCGTGGTTAGGGAAGGAGCCTTTCAATCAGCTCAGGGGAGGCGTCCAGACAGCAGCTCCTGATCCTTCCACTCCTCATTCATGACTGCAATAGAGGAGGGGAGAAGAAAGGCTGGAAACAGGAGATTTAATGAAAACCCTTCTTAAATTGGAGTGATTCACAGCTTGAGATTTATTTAAAAACCTTTATTGAGGTTTTCCCCACTTCGAGCCATCAAGTAAATGCCAGTGAGAAGGATCAGATGCTTCTCTCCCAGAGTGGAAGGACTGAGAGACAGATTTAGAGCTTATTCATACCCAGCTACAGAACCTCCTGGGCTGCACTTTTTTATCTTCTTTTGCCACACAGTAGGGAATTACTGGCAGAGGAGTAGTGGAATTACTCAGACCCCTCTTTGAGGGAGACCAGGGTGGGCAATCTCTGCCATCTCTGACATAGAATGCACACTTGGCTCTGGCTTAATGTCCCAGAGAACAAAATTCAGCACCTAAAAGCTGAGGTCAGACACTGTAATAGAGTAAATAAAATCCTGTTATCTTCAGATTGATCCTGGGTATCCTCCTAGTCATGTATCAGTCAGACAAAAATAGGTCAACAGCAAGGAAAAAGGGTGATATTTCGTATCTGTGATGTACCTGGAAGTAAAAAAAGAGGACTTTATTCCATTCTAGCTTTAAGATCAACAGGGCTGTAATGTGTTACTCTGACTATAAAGTAGTCCTTGGTCATACCTTTTGTATTATTTCATGTAATAACATGGTGGTGCCCAAAGAATCATTTTATCCCTCAGGATCCTGTCTCTTAGACCTTTCAGCAATATTTCTTTCCCAGTAAACAAACTTCATTTTCCAAAAACTGACTGTCGTGCCTTTTTTGGTGTGCAATGCTGAGAAGGAAGGAAACATCTGGAAATTTCATTTAACAAATTTAAGAAGTAAGGTTGGTTTTTGGGGCTGCATATTCCACTGGAACACCTCCAACTCCTTACTCAAACCTCTTTTGATCTCCTCAGGGGAAGCATTATAGCAGTACTGATGCCCTGATGGATTAGACAATTTCTTAATAATTAATGACAATTTCCCTGAGCAGCTTGGTCAGCATCCCACTAAACAGCACAAAACAAATGAGGTAACAACAAAGTAGTTAACCAGGAGGGAAAACAGGGCAAGAGCTCTGAGTCTTTAATTTTGCCATGCACCTTGCAAATCCTAGTGTGGGCAGACTGCAAACCAGGACCAGGGCTCCCAGCTCTCAGAGTCAGCCTGGCCTCCTGGCTCCCAGCACCTTTTGCTGTGTGACCACAAGAGCAGAAGGCTTGGCCAATCTCTCCTGGTACTCAGAGCGTGGGGGATTTCCAGAGGGGAGAGCTGACTTCTTTACCTCTTAAAAAATTCCTCAGATTCTCTTGCATCACAGGTGCCTAAGTTGCCATCTCATGAATAAATAAATACAATCACTGATTAGACATATATAATAATTTCTGTGCAGTGTTTTGGCAAAAAAACAGTGCCACCAACTTCCTGAAAACATTGGGATGTTGGAAG
>QUSF01000056.1:1753243-1772241 GCA_003676055.1 Chloebia gouldiae
TGGCTGTAAACACTTTTGAATTGCCTTTAAAGCACTCCAGCACCATGAGTACTGCAGAACTCAGTGAGGCTGTGAAACCCCTGTGGAAATC
This sequence comes from Chloebia gouldiae, assembly GCA_003676055.1. NCBI lineage: Eukaryota > Metazoa > Chordata > Aves > Passeriformes > Passeridae > Chloebia > Chloebia gouldiae. The sequence goes on from QUSF01000056.1 coordinate 1,753,335, forward strand.
TGGGACACGTTGCAGCTGTCAAGTAAATTATATATTGGGGCAATGCCTCCAATTACTTCTGATTTAGCTGGTTAAAAGGTAATCTAGGTAGGACTGTGTAACCTGATAATTTTCAGAGTCAAAATATAATTAAGCATAATTAGGAAAAGACACCAGCTGGTAGGAATGATTTAAGACAGGTATCAGTTAAACCCCTTCTGAGGCAGAAGAGAGCAGTTTGTGTCAGTCAGAGCTTTAATCCCCCCTGCACCCTGGCTCTTTGCTCTGTGCCTCATGTTCAGCTCTGCACTGTGCTGAGATTTCATACTCCAGTTCACACAGAGCTCACCTCCCAGGTCTTGCCAGTTCCCCTGTAACAAACCAAACTCACAGGTTCTGCAGGCTGTCCTTAGCATGTTCCTGTTGTGGAGATGAATGCTGGCTCCTGGCTGCCATCTCAGGACAGCACTGAAGTACACAGCACCTCCCCAGCCTCTGCACTTTGCTTTTGGAGCTCCCCGTGCACTGGGGGGTGGCCAGTGCTGCTCCCCAGGGACTTTGCTGTAATTGATGGTTCCTGGGCTCTGCTCTCTGGAGAAGGCATGAAGGGGTTAATTCACATCATTCAGCAGCCTCCCCCTTGGCTCACCAGGAGTGATGGGAGAGGCTGGTGGCATCCTCTACCCAGCCACCCCAAGCCTGAAAAATGCCAGTCCTGGGAAAAGGTTTGAAACCAGGGCTGTGGGTTATGGCTGGAGGGATACTCCCAGGCTGGAGAGTCCTGGAGGAGAAAAGGAAAGTTGGAACAAAATGAACTTTAAAGTTTCTTCCAACCCAAACCATTCTGGGATTCTATGAAAAGCATCAACAAACCCATCCCTCTCCCAGGCTACCTTCTGCCAAGAGATTTCTCAGACACTAATTCCTGCAGGAACTCTTCCTATCATATGAAATGAAATGAAATGAAATGAAATGAATAATATAAAATAAAATAAAATAAAATAAAATAATAAAATAAAATAAAATAAAATAAAATAAAATAAATAAAATAAAATAAAATAAAATAAAATAAAATAAAATAAAATAAAATAAAATAAAATAAAATAAAAAAATAAAATAAAATAAAATTTGATCACATGGAACACAAACTCAGAGTTTGTTCACACAAGAATTCCTGTGGAAAATGAGTTAAAAGCTGAAAGATGTGAAATATCTCTGACCCACTGAAAGTCAGACTTAGTTTCTATTTTTTCAGGACACTTAAGGCTCTCCAGTCCAGCAGGGCAGCTGGGGCTCACCCTGGCTTTATCCACCCTTTTTCCTTCAGTAGTTACAGACTAGAAGCACTGGGGACAGAGTCTATGTCTGTAAACACAAAGGACTGATACCAAAGGATTCTTAATGGATTTGTCTTATAGGATTTTCTGGCTAGTAGTAGTGTGGCCATACAAAGAAGAAATGTACCTGGAACAAAGGTGAACAAAGATCTATGTGACAGGATAAGGCAAAAGACCATTTTGAGAGAAACTGGGGCAAAACAGATTTAATACTTATGACTTTTTTGGTTTTTAAGTTAATAAACACTGTGTTTGTTACTCTTCCCCTTTAAACAGTAAAGTCACTTAAGATTTTCAGAAGTTTCTCTCTTGCTGATTGTTTGAGAGTTGCCTGTTATTGCCCCAGGTTAGCAGTAATCAGAACAGAGAATTCTGCAAACAGCTCAGGAAACTTTCCCCAGGACATCTCAATCCATCCTCTGGACCTGTGTTTCAGCTTCCCTGTCAGTGGCTCTGCATTAACAAGATTTATGTGGTTTTCCCTTGGCTGGGACAGGGGAGCCTCCTCTGCTCATCCATCACAGCTTTTCTCTGAGTGCCAGCAGCAGCAGCAGCACTGGGTATCCTGTGCTGTAGGAAATAATGCACTTTGTAGCCCTTCATGGTGTTAATTCACCAGATAAACTCAATGAAATCCCATAAGGACTGAAGTGCAGTTAGCACAGCCCAGACAAAGAGCTGGGCTATGGAAAAGGGCATTTCTTGTGTGAATCCATGGCTGCACTTTGTAGATAAGATAAATATTGCTTATTTATCTGTCACCAGTAATGAAGATTTTGTTTTCTGCAGGCCAATATTAGTAAGCATTAACACATCACTGCAGCAACTCAGATTTATTGGGCTTTTTTTTTCCTTGTTTGTTGTTTTTTTCTTGTCTTGGAGGGATTTTCTGGCTTGTTTTTTTGGGTGGTTTTGTGGGGCTCTGTTTGTTCTTTGTAGCCTTGTTTTTTGGGGTTTTTTCTTGTTGTTGTTTGTGACTTCTTGTTTGCTTGGGGTTTTGTTGTGGTTTTGTTTGGTTGATTTGTTTGTTTTGGTGTTTGGTTTTTTTTCAAGTTTGCTGTTGGCTAAGTTTGTTTATTGGTCTGGGGGTTTATTTCCAGAAAAATTGAGTGGTAGATAGAAGAAATACTGGCAGAAGCCAATATTGAATGGAGATTAGGACTAAGGGAAGGTTAAAGGAAAATCCTGAGGAGGACACTTCCACTACTGTTTTAATCAATAACAATTTTGGGCACAAACAGAGCAGATTTGTTAACTACCCCACTGGTGTTCAGTTTGCAGAAACTGGATTGTAATATGAGTTAGCCTAACCCCAGAAAAACCAAGATAAATGTATAAAAATGTATCTAAAACCCCAGTGAGATTTTTACAGCATTAATTCAGGGAGAAGCTGAACTGCTCTGATTGCAGAAGAGCTGCTCTTCACAGGTTCTGAACTGGAAGCCATGTGTGCTGCTAAAACAGTCACAAATGTCTTTTTTTAAGCTTTTGGAGGAATCCCTTGTGTTTTGTAATATAACAGTTGCACCTTAAGTGAACTTCTGAAATCTCTGACAGAACCACAGGACCTCATTCTCTGTTCATTTTTTCTGGTTTATTACTCAGTTTTCACTGAGTATTACTCCATTTTACTCAGTATTACTCATTATTACTGAGTATTACTCAGTATTACTCAGAATTACTCAGTTTGCACTGATATATGAGAACAAATAAACCCAGGCTGTGCACTAACATTCTCCAAAAGACTCATTAAGGTAATTGTGCCTTGATTCCAGTCTCACCTCCAGGGCCAGCAGAGTTTGTAGACCCGAAGCCAACATTGAGAAAAGTCCTATGGAAAAGCAGAGTGTAAGTGAACAGCAGCACCTGCAGAGCTCCCACACTTCCCTCTGCTCCCCGTGGATCTGCAGGAGCTGTAATTTATGCAAAGGACTCAGGAGCACCCATATTTCCACTGAAAATGTTTCTCACAGGAAGCCCAATTACATTTCTTCATTCAACCACCCCAGTTAAATTTGCATTTGCACAATGAGCATTAAATTCTTCGTGATTTTTTTGCTCCTCAAAGAGAGATTTCTTGTGTTTTGGGCCACTTCCATCACATGTGCAGATTTCCCACCCAGAATTGTGGCTGTTTAGTTACCACAACCTTGGGCACTGTGGTCAGTGCACATCTAATGGAGAAACAGCATTTACAGCACAGATATAAAACATCCACATTTAAATATTACTCTGAAATTCAAGATCTGTGTGCCAGCAATTTTAATGCAAATAAACAAAGGTGAACTATTTTAGTGCATCGGCTCCTCCCTGATATAGAAGGTTCTTCCAAGATTCCATTTTTGATCTGGGTTAGAGTTTAGTCCTTGTTACACATGTGTGACTATGGATCTACTGAGGAGATTTCAGTAGCTCCCACATTGACCCAAATACGAAAATTTGGATTGTACTGACTTTGCCCAATGTTCCATAGTGGATTTGTGACAGAGATGAAATAAAATCCATGAGTTCTAATGTACACCCTGCTGTTCTCCTCCTTACACAATACTTTGTTACATAAAACTTTTTCTGGGGAAAAAAAATTTTAAAAGACAGGGAATGGAAAAAATAGCATCTTTTTGGTTGTAAGCCAGTTTTCTGTATCAACATGGCAGCAGTGTGTGAAGTGAAGCAAGATTTCCTTATAGCACCATGTGACAAAGCTAATCAAAATAAACATCCAAAAAATAAAGAAATTAAGGGTGAGGTAGCAGACTGTGGGGAGAGCAGATGGTTATTTAAAATAACAGCAAATTTTCCATGCTGACTGCAACTATAGCTCTTGTCACAAAACATTGTTGTTAATGGCAAAAGAGAAGGCAGAAACATCACCAGAGGATTTTGCGGGGCTGGGGGAAAAAAGCAAAAGGATGAAAAATATATGGGGAAGAGGGAATTTTCCACTCTCTCTTGAAAATCTGCTCCAAATATCAGTGGCACTTCAGCAGAGACAGCAGAAACAGCAATGCAGCAGGTGGAAGGAAGATCACATTGATCAAATTTATCACACACAGTTGGAGGTCTCTCACGAGCCCAAGGATCAGATACTGTGCTAAAGGAGAATCTTTTGTCTTCTCAGGAATGTAAAATCACAACATTCACAGCTTGCAGTAGTTTGAAGCACAGAAAAGAGGATCCAGACCCTGAGAGAGGAGCTGGGAAGCCAGGATTGAACTCAGATCATTGCTGAAGTTGTGTTTCAAGACCAGCCACTCTCTCCCAGCCTCAAGTACAAATCCACAATTGAGTTCCAAGCCATGGCTTTGGCTAATCCTGACATTTTACAGGCCCTTCCCACTTTGAAAGGCAGTGTATGCACCAGATGTGCTTTTTTACAAATTCAGATTGAAATGTTCTGCTGGAACAGGGAGATGCAGCCTCCAAGACAGAGAGGGTGCCGCAGCCAAGTGCCTCAGATTCAATGGAGAGGGGACCTGGGAGCCTCTGCCTGCAGTGTTGCTCTGCCCACTTTGTACTGTGAATCCCCTTTTAAGGTTGAATGAAAGAACTAAAAATCAGAAATTGCAGACAAATTGCTGCCTCTGTACAGTTAAAGTTTCCAGAAGTGAGCTGTCAGCACACTGGCAGGACGGGGAGCAGCCGGCTCTGCTCGGTGCTGTTAAAGTGCTTTCAGCACTCCAGACACTCCAGGATCTTGGCACAGTGAGCAGTAAATGCAGAAGCAGCATCTTCTGTGTCTCCTGCAGAGAAGGGGAAGCAGAGGGACATAGTCTAAAGCCCCAGAAGCTGGGATGACTGTGACACAGAGGATGCAGCTGCAGCTTTTGCCAAGGATTATCAGTGCTGGGATCCCTGACTTGGGAAGAATGATGTCTGAACTCCAATGATTTCAGAAGGTTAATTAATTACTTTATTATACTATATTGTACTATAACTATTTTACACTATATTATACTAACAAGAAGTATCACTAACTATCTAAGTAGAAAACCTGTGACTCTCTCCTGAGACACACACGTGGATCCAATTGGTGAGTGAATCCAATCAAGCAATCACCTTGGGTAAACAATCCCCAGACCACATTCCACATGGACACAAACAGCCAATGAGATAAGAATTGCTCTGATTCTCTTTTTTCTGTTTCTCTCACGGCTTCTCTCAGGAAAAATCCTGAGAAAGCCCTTTTCAGAGGGCATGTGAATACCACAGAGGATGACAGGATCCCGTGGATTTCACAGCACACAGCCCAGCCAGTTGGGTTGGTTGTGGTGGTACCACCCTGAGCTGGCCTCTGGCAATACACAAATCTGGGAGACCCACCCTCCCTTATCACCTGCACTTTCCTATCCTTCCAGCTTGTTCTGCCTGTCTAATAGAAACATTTGTGTTTTCCATGAATTTGAGGCAGATTTTCTAAGAGCTGTTTCACTCCTTTAGCAAAAAAAAAAAAAATGGTTTCTGAGTTTTCCATTGAGTGGTAGCTTCAGATCTGTTGCATCAGCTTCTTCTCAGGCAGATACACCTCAGTTCTTGTTTTACACAACTTTCTACTTAAAAATATGTTCAGCAGCTCTCTAAGCAACAGAAAGAACAAAGGCAAATGCTTGTCTGCCCAGGAAAACAGAAATGTTCATCTGTCCATCCTGATGAACTACTGCAGCTGAACAGCAAAGGAAATTAAAGCATTTTTCTAATTCTCTTCCTCCTAAGGGATCATCCTTGCAAAAATTGACTGTGTGGATGCTCACAGTATTTCAGATCATGATCTGCTCAAAGGTGTTTTCTGAAGAGCAAGAAAAGTTTTGTTTGGAGTCTCAGCTCCTAGTGACTGGACTTCAGTGAAGATCCTTCTGCAGCATTATCCAGATTAATTGTAACTTGAATTTTCCTCAGAATTCACACATCTTTGAATTGGCTTTCCACACCCTTTTATTTAAACTCTGATATTTATATAACCCCTCATCAGCACAGTATCTGAACACTTCCCACATACAAACTGAGAGGGAATATAAATTTCAGTTAATTCTTTGCCTTTCTTGCATTTTGGGGTGAAACCTCAGCTTTCATGGCAGCTTTATTTTTTATTTTAGATATTATAGTTCCTTCTTAATGTACTGTTGCTTGGTTAAAAGGGATTTACTGAATAGAAATCTTGTTTTCTAAAGCAATTTCCAGGGTTATGGTACAAAGGTGGGGAAAAGGCTCTGCTAATCCAGAGGAGAATCCCAGACCCCCTGTTTGTGGAGTAGCTGAGCATGGTTAGAAAGACACAGGACAAAAGGTAATGAATAAAGCTTTAGGAGAGCTGACAGAGTGAGTGCTGAATCCAAAAGGAATTCAAGGAAGGAATTCAAGCCCTGTCTCTTCTGTCAGGGGCAGTTGTGGTAAATCATCCTTGCTGTCAGGGGAGCAGAGCTGCAGCTACACATGGATGTATCCTAATACCCAATTTCCTAGTTCCTGCAAAAGCATTGGACTTTTCAGTCTGTTTCATTCTGTTTTGTAAATGTATCCTACCTCAGTGGTCAAAGCAAACCAAAGTTTAGCACTTTCCTCATTGCTGAGGTCCTTGAAATTCAGCACAGCTCCATCCCAGATTCAATTTGTCAGATTACATTAGAGCCTTTCAGACTTAAAAAAATGGGCACCTGGTGAGCTTCTCTATTACATTTCCAAAACTTCTTGCACTTAACAGCATTTTTCAATAAGTTTCATTGCAAATTAATTGTCGGTGTGATTAGATTCTTATTCAGGTGCAGCACACAACAATTGGAGTGTCCATGTGAATTTGGAACAGAACACAAGATTAAACTCGCTGTAAAACCAGAAGGAGATCAGTGACTGGCAGTTTTTTTGCTTTTCTTTGCTTGGTTTGTTTTTTCTTTTGAAATTTAAGCTCTTGCCAAGTTTCACTACCCCCAAAATCACATGCCTATGTCTCTAATAAACAGCTGCTAAATGATTCTCTGAACAGTCTGTTCTCCTGCAGAAATCAGGCAGGAGCCCACCTCCAGCTGGACTTGGCCACTTCTCATCTTGCTGTGCCCCTCGGAGAAACACAAAAGCATTGAGACAAAGAATTCTGATTAACTTAGTCACAGACTTGCATTTAAGGATGTGTGGGATTAACTTTACAGGAAAATTTATACATTGGGAGTCAGATGTCTGGGGTGGCATGGTGAGAAGAAAAACCCAGAAAACCAGAAAATTTGTTTTCCTGAGTGGGGGAGCACAGCATGTACCAGAAATGTTGACAGCAGTACCTCTCTTGCAGTTTCAAGACATAACCCTGCACATAGCACAGGAATGTTGGACAAATTCACCACTGCTACTTAAACTGAAAAAGAAAAAAAAAAATCTACAAAAGTGCCATTACTGCTGCTAAACCTCTAACAAAAATTCTTCTTTCTTATAAAGATGCATTTCTGCTTTATATAAAGTTCAAGAAAAATATGTACAGAGACTAAGATTCCCTTTTGAAACTGTTATCTCTATAGACCCAACATTAAAATAAATTGTTTGTCACTTAAAATAGTTTTATACCAAACAGTTCCAGCCCTGTAAGTGTTAGCTCTGTGCCAGGATTTTTCCCAGAGGCAGATTTAAAGCATGGGGGTTAACATCAGACCTTTTCTGACACTGAGAGAAGTTTGAGTCTGGATTAACAGCCCACGGTACCCAGAGTGGGGAGTGGTAAACTGTGAAAAGACTGGAGAATTAAAACCTTCAGGCTAGAAATTGTTGCTGCTCTGTTCTGCCATGTGCAGTAATAGCAGAGAAGGGACACCAGTGTCCTCAGCAGGGCTCCACGAGATGCTTGACCACTTTTAAAACCATTTTGCCTTAGGAAGCCAAGCTGTGTTTAATTACTTGTAAAGTTACATTGAGTTTGAAAGGAAGGAACTGTCAGAGTGAACCACGAGGCCAAGTGATTACCCTGTACTCGTCTTTGGTTGTCCCCTCCCCTGAGATAACCTGAATTTGTGAGCCCTGTGAGCTCTGGAGTCTATGGAACCACTGCATCAAGCCCAGAGGATTACAAAGAGTTTTCATTCTGAAGCTGAATAAAGACACAAAAAACTAATGATGATTCTGAAGAACATTCAGGTTTCCAGCTGCTAACAGCAAAAAGACTCATAAAGCAGGAAAAATACAGCTGCGTCCACCCAGTAGCATCAATTTTAGATCTGATGCTTCATCCCACTTATCTTAATTATAACTTCTCATTAACTAGATAAAGAGGAAAACTATTTTAATATAGTATCTCTTGGTAGAAGACTCAATTGAACAGAAAATTGAGAAAAAAATTTAGACTCACAATACAGTTTACCATCAAAATGAAAAGATTTTCATCAGCTGCCCTCATGTTACAATAGGTCACAAAGTTTTACAATTCCATTATCTTCCATGATTGGTCATTTTTTTTACAATGTAATTGGCAATTGTTGTTTCAAACTGAAAATTAAAATGCAGGGTCTGGTGACAAAAGAAGTTTTTTTTATAAAGACATATTAAAGAACTAAGAGTAGCTCCAGTGACTGAACTCAGCAGATTTAGCCCAGTGAAATAAAACTTCATCATGTTTAAATTATTTACAGTACTGCTTGCTTATAACTGAAGAGTAAAGGAAGCAGTACAAATGGGATATTCACAGTTTGTGATCTTCATTTTCTAGAAATATGTTTGTCAAAGAGCTTCCTATTAGGAACCTGATTATTACCTGTATTAGAAACAGGAGCCTCAAAGAGCCGTTGTCAAAACTCATTTCAGAAATTGGTTTGGAAGACAAGTATAAAAGAATTTAATCAGCAATCCTGTCTAATAAAACTGATTAGAAGAGCACAGGTTTGCATGAGCCCACCTTGATCATAGTGAGAACAGATAGCAAATGTTCTGAATTTGAATAAATTAGCAACAATCCCATCAGGGAGCAGAGATAAGGTAATATGCAGATATGAACTGCAGCAATAAAGGTAAAATGGGAAATGAGATAAGATTATTTTTCATAACAACTCCACTAAGTTGATCCAAGAAGAATAACTAAAAGAATTCAAAGTGAATGCAGCATATTGTGGTTTTGGATTCCTCTTCCAGATCAAACTGTGGATATAGGGGAAAATTCATCAGCTCTCCCAAATCCTTTGAAGGTGAATTACACTTCTGCACATGTGTACACAAACAGCTACACACCTGATACTTGAAGTCATTTTCGAAGGGTGGAAATATTTCCATTTAATCCCACCTTCGATCATGGAATATATTCATAAACCAACCAGACTCCCTTGCAATGGAGAGAAAATAAATTAAATTAAATGGATGGAATTGCCATACTCCTTAAAACAACTTTAGTAACTGCTATACACAAAATGGGGAGAAAGTGCCAAAAACAAAATGGGGAGAAAGTGCTCCTTTCCTTGCTGTGACCAGGGATGAAAGCCACCATGGATCATCCCAGCTGGACACTCAGAAAGGCAACAGCAATGAAATGTTGTCCTGAGCATGACTAGAGCTTCTCAAATGAGAATACAACAAAAAATCAGCTCTGGAGATGAACATTTGGCACCTGTACAAGGACAGCAGTCACAGCAGGCCCAGGGCTAACTCTGCATCTGGGTTTTTATTGCTTTTACTGATGAAAATCTGTCCCGTAAAAAAACTAAAAAGCAAAATAAAGGAATATTAAAATGATGAGACCATTTTAAAGGGCATCATTTAACAGAGGCCCAGCACAAAAAATTTGCCACTAACATTATTTTTTCACCTCTTATTTTAGGTCTTTTTTCACTTTGGCTATTGAGCTTTTGGTTTGGAGATTAATAAGTAAAAGGGAGAACAGCAGACCCAGATATCAGGGAAAACAGACATCGTGAGACAGGCCATAATAGAAGGGAATTTCTGAAAAACTCAACTTTGTTAAAGTAGATTTGGTGGAAGGTTTTTCCACTCAACAGAGCTGGAGCATTTTGCCCCCTGACCAAGGTCAGATGGTTCTTGTAAGGTCACAGAATCCTTCCTTTAAAAGCATCAAACAAAACATTGGTAGATGCAAGTTCTAAACTTACCCCAGCTGTAAATATTTCCTAGTGGAGACTTATTCAAATGAAAAACAGTGGTGATCATATTTAACATCACTGAAAGCAGAGAGCACTTAAGGTAATAGCTTTCAGGGAGGGGAAATGAAACACTGGGGACAAAGCCATCCTTTAAACCTTGTATATTTTTATTATCATTGCAGGAGCAATTCAGAATTCTGGTGTGCAGTCTTAATAGGACATATTATAGTTCACCTGAGCCCCAAATTTCTTACTGCTAAGGCAAAAGAGATTTTTACTTATTATTTTCTTAAAGTCTATTGAACTCTATTATATGGCAAGATGTACCTGGATTCCAAACTTTCATCTGCTTCTAATGAGGGATTAAAAAAGAAAAGCCTTTGGAAGTCAGATATATGTGATTGAATAACTCCTATCACAGGTGAAGGCGAGTGAACCTTGGGCCTAATTTAGTCTCTCTGAAGTTACTGCAAAAAGAAGTTTTCATTTTTAAGGTTTTGGTATCTCATAGCAGCCAAGAAAGCTTGAAAAAGAGCTGTGTTCTGAAAGACTTGGAATTAGCTCTGAAGTAAAGTAAATTTGGCAAATATAAATTAGACATTAAATTTTCCTTCACATATATTCAGTCCCTATAGTACAAAGTGCATAGAGCCATCAGAGTTAACAAAAAATCCCTCAATTAGGATAGCAGTTAACAAATATACTGATTTTGTGTGAATGAAGGGTCAGTTTTGCCTCTGTCCCATCCAGCCAGAACCAGACTCCTGGGCAATGAGAAAAAACGTTAGTGAATGAAGATTTTATTTTTTTAAAGAGGATTTTTGTCCTTGTTAATTTCTTTTGGCCATGCAGCAGCATCTCCAGTGTCCTAAAGAAACAGGCATGAAAAGGCTGGAGAATCAGAGAATTGCTTGGATATTCTGATATTGCTTGGATGTTCTTAAATTATCTATCCAAGAGCAAATGTGTAGCAAACGCTGCTTCTCTGCCCCCATTCCCAAGAGCTGCTCAGAAGTCTTGGGAAGGCAGGAGAAAGACCCCCAGAGACATTGGCACCTTCTGTATCAGCATTTCCTTTTGTAAGTAATCAGCATTTCCTTTTGAATGTGAAAGTGTGAGTAACTCAGATCTCATCAGAGATGGTTTAAGAATGGGAGAGGAGTGAGAGAGCCTTGATTTCTCCTTCAGGGACTGGAGGATGAGTCAGGAGCACCAGGGTGTGTGGGTGGGATCCAAATCCCTGTGTGCATGATCAGCCTCATCCCTCACCTCCCTGTTCCAGTCTGTGCAGACAGAGCTTGTGAGCTTTTAAAAGAAAGACCCCCAACACACACAATAAAAATCAAACAGGTATTTTCTTCTTGTCTCACATAGATAAATGGTGAAATTAGCTACTATGAAAGAAATTGGGCTCTTCATACCTTTCAGAAAATGCCTTACATTTAGTACTTTACCTCTGATACTGTCTCAAGGAGCATAAAACCAGCATGAATGGCTGAGGCAATTGAGAAATCCTGACTAGGAGGAGAAGCTCTGTCTCTTTGCAAAAAGCTTCCAGGCACAGCTTGCTGGGAGAAGCTGTGGAATGTGCTCCCAGGCTCTGTCCCTAACATGATTATGCAAAGTAGATGACAGTAATAGCGCTGCCATGCCATCACTTATATTTGCTCTCTTCATTTTTATGTAATTTTCACTGAATTTAGGTCCATCAGGTCTATAGGAGTCTTGTGAAAATGAGATCCTCATTCAAAGCAATTGATGCAGTTGAAGAAATGGGAAGTGTTAAGACTTCTATCCATTCTGCTAAGGAGGGAAAACGATCTCCAGAATGCAAAGAGATAAAATCTACTTAAAAGTGCAGGTTTTCAATTACTTCCATTCCATAAAAAAAAAAAAGAAAAAAGGTCTGTGAATCACAGCTGTCCTCAGAACACTCAAACATATGTGCTCAGGTGGGAATTACGATATATATGTAACACTGCTGACAGACCTGACCCAACAAAGGCTGCATTCCCGTGGGAATATCAAGTTGGAGTTTGGAGTGAATGCTCCAATCTTCAAATATCAACTTTGGGATACTGAGCAAAATAAACAAGGGATAAAGCAGGAGCAGTAATTTAAAGGCAGAGCTTGATCTTAGTAAAGCAGCAGAGCACATTGGCCAAATCAGCCTCTGACTCCATTATAAATTCCTGCAGCTCCAGAGTGTAATGAGGTGCTGCTCAGAGTAGGAAACAGTGCAGAAAATGGCAATTAGAATTCTGGATGCAGTAGAGAACTGCTGATCCAGTGGGCAGGTTTATGCAATTAAGTCTCTGATGAAGATATCATACATAATTTACCAAACTTCCTCAGCAATCCCTCATTGGCATCATTGGCTTTTACATCAAAATATAGCACCACACTACAGTTTAAAAAATCCCTGAGTTTTGCCACACAAGCTGCAATGCACTGAAATAAAGTTCTGCCTGCTGAATCAGAAACCAGGAAGTAGCCAACTGTATCAATCCATAACAAAAATTGCACATTCTACCTTGGTGATATTGTTAGCTGTATCTGTGCCTTTTAACAGGAACAGATTGATATATATATATATATAGATTTTTTAGCATATTTTTATATAGTGATGTCAGTCATGACAGTGTTGTCTACAGCCTTTCTTTAAACCTGTTTATTTACTTGAGGGTTTTTTTTTGCTCCTGAGACACCCTAGGCATGCACATAGTAAAAACTGACGTTTTTTTGGCTATGAAGATGGAAACACTTCAGATCTAACCCAAATACTTTAAATTACTGATAGAGTTATTTTGGCTTTTTTTTTTTTCTTGTCTGTGTTGTTTTAGAAGGAATAACTGGCTTCGCAATATGTTCTGTAAATTACAGGAAAAAAAATTAAGAGTCCCAGGCCTGAAAAATAATAACCAATTATCCCCTGTCTGCTCTTACAGGTATCTCCTAAATAACCAAATAAACAGAAAACAGAATACATTCTATAGAGAATTCTACCTTCACTGACATCAATGGATTTTTTCCCCTTTGATTCACACTTATGCATAAAAATACTTTTTTTTCAGTCAGTCTGGTTTAGTGTTATTAAGGATGGTGGTGGAGTCATTGAAAATGTAGAGGACAAAACTCAGAGACTTTAGGCCACACCAGGCAAAGTTGTTCCTGATCCAGGGCTGATCCTTTAAGGTAAAGTGACCCAGGTTAAGAACATCTCCTACCAATGGAACCACTGCAAATACACTGATGATTTCTGAGAATCCAATTTCTTCTCCAGGTGATGGACAGTAAGGAATTTGGTTCAACAGATAAAGCTTCAGGATGAGATGTATTGGTTTATCAAGCATTCCCTACTGTGAGTAATTATACATTTTGCACCTTGAGGAAAGACAGAATTACACTGCTCTGTTTTGCTTCTGTAAATCCAATGAAAATTTGGAATAAAACCAGAAGTGTTTATAAAACAAAACAGGAGATGGGACAGGACTTATTTCCATAATCACTGAGAAAAAAAGGTCCAGTTAGTAGAACTCTGTGAACTCTTGTTTCAGAGACACACTGACTCTAGAGACCTATTTCTACAAATTCAGACATTCCTTGACAAGTTACCTGACTTAGACCTGGCTGGTTCTCCTGATTTATCATCATTGCAAGCCAGATTTCAAGCAGACTTGTTCCTTCCACAGCTTTCTGTGCTGTTTCCTGCAGCATTGCCTGCCTGGCTGTGGCTGCAGTTTTGCCCCTGTTTCAGATCCATCCTAGGAAACAATTCCAGGCATCGCCCACACATTGCAGCCTAAGGCATGCTGCTGCTGAAAGATGCTTGTGAATACCCTTAGCAAAAACGAAATGCCAAAAAAAAAAAGGTTCCTAAGAGGATCTCCCAGACCCCTGAGTGGTTCTGTGTGTGTTTAAAGGAGGAGACGTGCTCCATGAAAATCTGCTGCCACCCTCCGCCACAGCGACGCTGAGTGTGGCTGTGGTTCCAATGCCAGCCAGGCAGGGTTACTGCTCCCCTGCTTCCCCTCTGGAGAGCCTCTCTGCTCATGCTGCCTCTTTGTTACTTCACAAAGTAGTAGTTGAAGTTAAAAAAAAAAAAAATTAAATGTCCCTGAGAAGAAAGGGATGAGCTGAGCAAGCTTAATCAAATGCTGAAACTGTCAAGGAAGGGAATTCCTTCTGGATCTATCCTGGCCCGCTGGGCTAACGGGACTTCAGTTTGGCTGACAGGTACAATCAGTAAAAACCACCTTCAGTAAAACATACTCTGATGTTGGCTTGGGCTAGCCAAGGATTCAGGGATTGATCCTTGTGCTCACCTTGAGCTTGTTCGTTATAAATCCACTGGTTTATCTTTCTGCCTCTCTGTAAGCCTGGGGTATGATGGATTTATCAAACTGAAAAAAAATCAGTAAATGGCTATTCCTCCTCCAATCCCCTCTGTGCTGGGATATTTCAAAGCACAACAGCAGCAGTAACAAACGCCTCTGTGCATGATCAGAGATAATTATTTGCACTGTTTCCATCTACTTTGCCATCGTTTGCCATCTGATGCCCACCTAATATGAAGCCTCTCTCTGCTGGGAGAACGAGCACAAATGATCACAAGGGAAAAATTCACTTTGAGAACATATGTCAGAGCAGAGTGAATCCCCTGTTTGACAGCTGCTGCCCTCAGCCTTGCTGCTTCACCCTCGTTGTGATTTAAATTCCCTATTTTGCACCTGTAAGAAGCCGTGCAGGGCAGATCTTGAGAGTGAATTTTCCATTCAATGTCCTTGTTTAATATAATCAAATACACCTTTAAGCAAAGAAAAAAGGTAATTATCTGGAAGAGACAATGCTGCTCTAAGGGGCTTTATGATAAGACTCTAACAACAAGATTTATTTTATAATAGGGAGGAAACTATCCCCATACCAAACTATTTTCACTGATTTATTAAAAGATGTGTAAAATAAACAAGCTCCAAGTTTTGGACAATTCCCTGGGCAGCTCTGTTAAAGCAAAACTTCCCACAGATTTCACACCAAAAAAAAAAAGGGATTTTGAAAGTACAGCTAAAGCTTACAAATCACATCAGAACTCTTCTCTTCAGGAGGTCCTCCTAAACGGTATTTTATTCAGAAATGTGCCAAGGTATGGAGGTTACTTATTTTGTAGGAGGATTTATGGATCTGAGAGGAATTTGTTGCAGGAAGAAGCTCCAGAAAAACATACTTCTGCATGTACTTCTTACCTGTGTAATAAAAATCCTGTTAGACTCTATATTCAAGAAGTTCTAAGCACCCCCAGCAAAGGTTACAAGATTTGGTTTAATGCAAAAGTAGGCAGATGATACTCTTTTACAAATGTTCATGAGGCACACCAAAAATTACAGGATTTGGAATGAAATTTTTGCTTTGTTAAGGGCACTAGCACATGGTGTTCTAAAATAATGACAGAAATAGTTGTAGCCATATTGCTTACCCCAGAAATCCAACACTTCTAGGGAGAATGCCAAATGCCAGGCAGATTTCTCAGTTGTTGCAAAGTCTTAGGAAATTACTGATCATCTTCTGGTGGGGAAAACACTGATCCAGCCAAGGGCTCAGCACCCTTAGGTGACACAACAACCAGCCAGGTTTTTAAGCAGCCTACAGACTTGGGAGAAAAAGGAAGAAATAAAATCATGCACTTCTTACACAGCCCATATCTGCTTAAATCCAAAAGTAGAATTTAAAGTTGAATGGGAGAAGTGCAAATTTTTCTGAAAAATCTGTTCGGTGACTGAGAAAAAAAAAAAAACACAAAAAAACCCCCAATCCAGTCAAATTTAATGAGGGAAAAATTAAACTCTGGTCAAGATCCAGGTGGAGGCTGTACATGGCATTATTATAGGCTCCCATATGTTTCCTAGAGGCATTGAATGTGACAAGGGAATTTAGACACACAGAAATTATTTCTGATTGAAACAAAATAGCAGCCAGTTTGTGCACATACTGCTCCTGTTGCACTAATATTATTGTACTGAATTGAATTGTTTTCAGATGGTGTTTTATTTTCAGAGGTAGACATCAGTTTTTTCATACTCTGTTTCACATGTTACTTTTTTTAGCCGTCAGAAGTTAGTGACATAAAAATTGCTGTCTGAGTTGACACAGTTATTCCCTCTTGATGTCTTTAAGTAGGAGCATAATGTGACAGATGAGTGCTGAAACTCAGCGTCTCACACAGGCTTAAAAATAAGTTATTCCTGCAAAACTTTGAAAACTGTTCTACTGGGGAACAATTTTTACACTCTGAAAATTTATTTGCTTTCCTTTCTCCCCTCATTTTTCTATGTCTAGAAAAATGTATGAAAACAGGGATTTAGTTGCTCAGGAGATCATTTCCTCCTGCTGTGCAGCCATCACGGGAAGTCATAAGCCGTTCTCTCAGTAGCAGCTAAAGACCAGGCAGCAGCATAGATCAAATAAAAACAGGAAGATTAAACAGGGCTGAGATTTAGGGCTGGGTTTAACTGCAAAAACATGAGGACCTGTGTTTGAGATTGGCAAAGTCCTGTGGATGGGTAATTTTGGCTCAAAACGAGGAAATCGGTGTGAAGCCTGAGCTGTGTGAAGGCAGGCCCAGCACAGCCAGGACACAGGCACAGCAGTGACAGCAGGCAGAAGGAAAAATTCTGAGATTCCTGTGGTCTTGATGCAGAGAAGTGGTTCCAGCAAGATCTCTGGACACTCTGGAGCTCTCAGAGAAAGCTGTTCCTGGAGAACTTCAACAGCATCTAAGCCAGACTGGAGTCACAGAATCCTTTCCATTCCAAGACACTCATTCCATTCAGACTGAACCCCATTGGAAAAGAGGATTCATACCCAGGCGTCCACATCCAGGATTCACACAACCAAACTTCTCAAGGCTTCACACATGAGCGTCTGGGTTTAACTTATTTCAATACGTTTATTTAATGTTAGATTAACCTGTTTGGGGTATTAACTACATCAAGCCCAAAACAATGATACGAGTCAGCTCTTTGGGTATGAACAGGTACAGAAAGTTCAATTACAGAAAATTGCATCTTTCCTTTCCTGCTTTTTATTATCTGGATAATTTGCATGAAAATAATATCTCTGCTTGTGAGTGTTTGCCCCCACTGCTTTATTATTCACTCAGAACACTCATTCCTTGCATATGACGCGATCGTTATTTGCTGTTGAAATATTTTTAATGTCACAAAATGGATTAAATCTTCAAGTGAGGAGTGAGCAATTGGAAAGCCCTATCACCTAAGCAACAGCAGTCCTATTTCATGCTTGTGTGTCTAATTATACCTAACAAGGCAAAAACCCCTTATCACTGAGGGAGTAATACGTTCCCTTTCTTCCCAAACAAATTTTTTTTTTACATCTTAAAAGATGGGCAAAGCTGGTAGGTTCTGTAAAAAATGCATATTTTATCATTGGTTTTTTGCAAATATTACAATGAATATTATATGCTTAATGTTAGAAAGTTATGCTGTATTAATTCTCTTATGTAGTGTGTTAAATGTAGTTTTAGGTTACAAAATAATGTTAAAATAGAGACTATGTATGTGGGGGAAGTTTTCTCTTTTAGGAGTGAGATAGTCGCTTTGAGAAACACCTAAATCTTCTAAAGGAGAGGAATTTATGGCTTCTTATCAGAAGAAGCAAATTTCTTCATGGCCTGGCTCAGCCTTGAGGACGTCAAAGGGGGATTAGAGGAAACAGCTGACATACAACAGAGAGAGTTTCTTGTTTAGAATAGAATGTATGCATAACCATGAAGGAGGTATGAATATGCAACAAGTGTATTGTTTTACGGGTGATTCCTTTGTTCACAAGTCATGCTTTTCGTGACTCATTGTCTGAGAGCATCCGGACATCCGTAATTCTTTGGTATTTATTGTCTTGTAATTGTCCTAACTCTAAACTTTATTACTCTAATTGTATTATTATTTTTATAACCATTTTATTATTATTAAACTTTTAAAATTTAAAAATAAAAAACAAGCGATTGGCGTTTTTCACAGTTATGCATTTTGTAACCAAGCCAGGCACAGCTATTTGTTAAGCATGAGTGCCAGGTTGGTATATGATATAAAGCAATCCTGTTGTATAAAACAATCCAGGTTGGTATTTGATATAAAACGATCAAGAAGGAGTAGTCAGGGGAGGTTGCAGTGCTTGGGACATCCTGGCAGCTCCTCGCGCCAGACAAGGACAGGCCATGGGGGCAAATGCTGAGCTGGCCAACACTCCACAGACCAAGAGGGCAGGAACGGGGGTGGCCGAGGCTACCTGGGCAGCAGGGCCGACCGCCAGCCCAGCCCCAGGGATCTCAGAATGCGGGGCAGGGCCCTGCGGAGCCCACGGGCATCGCCGCGCTCCGCTGCTGCCTCCGCGCCCGGCCCGAGCCCCGGCACGGCCACGGGCCGTGGGGCACCTCCAGAGCCCGGGAGGCGCTTCCAGAGCCCGGGAGGCGCCTCCAGAGCCCGCCGGGCACTTCCAGAGCCCGGGAGGCGCCTCCAGAGCCCG
>QUSF01000056.1:1782187-1833859 GCA_003676055.1 Chloebia gouldiae
CCCCATCCCGGTTCCGCTCCCCATCCCGGTTCCGCTCCCTATCCCGGTTCCCGTCCCGGTCCCGCTCTCCGCGGCCGCCCGGGCGCGGTGCGGGCGGGCGCAGGGCCCGCGCGGGCGGCGCAGGAAGGGGGCGGGGCGCGGCCGCGCTTCCGTCCCCCGGTCCCCCCCACGCGTGCCCGGCTTTGTGCGCGCGGGCGGGCGGGCCGTGCGCCGCCACATCCCCGTCCTTTCGCTTTCCCTTTCCCTGCACCTTCCCATGGCGGCCTGGTTCGCGCCCAGGGCGGAGGAGGACGAGGCGGAGGACGAGGCGAACCTCTGGAAGTACGACTCCACCTGGGAGGGGGAGGAGGAGGACGGCGAGGAGGAGGAGGATGGCGGCGGAGGCGAGGCGGAGGCAGCGGCGGCGGAGGAGGCGGAGGATGCGGGGGAGCAGCCGGGGCAGGGCCGGGCGTGGGGCTGGCGGCACGGCCAGGTGCGTGTGGGGGGCTCGGGGACAGAGCGGAGCCTGCGGGGCGGGACGGCGTGACGGGAGCCCTTCCAGCCCTTCATCCCTTCCAGCCCTTCATCCCTTCCAGCCCTTCCAGCCCTTCAGCCCTTCAGCCCTTCCAGCCCTTCATCCCTTCATCCCTTCATCCCTTCCAGCCCTTCATCCCTTCCAACCCTTCATCCCTTCCAGCCCTTCAGCCTTTTCAGCCCTTCCAGCCCTTCAGCCCTTCCAGCCCTTCCAGCCCATCAGCCCTTCCAGCCCTTCATCCCTTCCAGCCCTTTTGCCCTTCATCCCTTCCAGCCCTTCAGCCTTTCCAGCCCTTCATCCCTTCATCCTTTCCAACCCTTCATCCCTTCCATCCCTTCATCCCTTCCAGCCCTTCCTTGCCGTCCCCGGGCAGAGCCGCTGCTCCGCACGGAGCTGCGAGCTCGCTCGGTGCCGGGGGAGGCTCCGTGGCCCTCGGGGGATCCTCAGCACGGAATTTGTCCTTATCTTGTGGAAGCAAATCCCCCCGGAGGAGCGGGGAGTATGGGGATGCTGTC
Organism: Chloebia gouldiae; assembly: GCA_003676055.1. Taxonomy (NCBI): domain Eukaryota; kingdom Metazoa; phylum Chordata; class Aves; order Passeriformes; family Passeridae; genus Chloebia; species Chloebia gouldiae. The sequence goes on from QUSF01000056.1 coordinate 1,783,217, forward strand.
ACTTCGTGACTCCTCGAGATTGCCGTGAGCTGGGCAATGTAATTTAAATTTGTTTTTCCCCTCCTGTGATGTGGGTGCTTTATCCCATAAATACAGGCTGTGTGTGGCACCTGCCTGTTCGCCACTGCTGATGGCTGCTGCGTTTGACGTTATGGCATTGATGTTCTTTTAAGTTTTTGGTTGGTATCTTCAGCTTTCTGTGAGTGACCTTCCCTAGGCTCTTGAATGCCATCAATAAAAATCCATTACATAACACCTGCTCAATTTTAAAAATGAGCTGTAACTCTTTATTTCTCATAGACATGTTTTATTTCTTAGGGAGTTTGTGTAGAGCAACTTTAACAACCAAAAAATTGTGTGCTTTAAAAGCTAGAATTGCATGTGCACTTTTGTGCTGCAAAGCCCAAGCACTTGTGTCTGGTGCCTTAAAATAATATTTATTTGAAATAAAAGGAATTTTTTAATCTTATCAGAGGTTTCTGTGATAGCATCAGTGGTTCTCAGTTTGAAATGGGTGTCAGTAATTTCTTTTCCAGTACTGCTTTGGTAAATACAACTTTTTCCTTTTCAGAACTTCCTGTGCCAGGCAAAGCACACTACAGTCCTTTAACTCCTCCCCTTTCTGGGAAAGGGAAACTACTCCTTCTCTTCGAGTTTCATTTCTGCAGCTCATCCTTATTTTTAGAATATAAATAGGCAGATAAAGCTTTCTAGTGAATATACTTTTAAAGGAGCTTAATATTAAACTTCCTTTTTTTTTTACTTAGTAAGCATTAAAATAGAAATAACATTATTAATTATAATAATAAAATACTGTTTTGAAGGAACAGTAAATTATCTGTGCACATAGATCTGAGAACGGCCAAAGGTATTTTGGGTAGAATAGCTGTAATTCTGAAGGGAAGAGGCAGAGATTTCCTTTGAAGTTTTTTGCACTGCTTCAGTGCACCCTATCAACTTTTCTTTTGTACATGGCTGGACTTCACAAGCTTTAGTAACTCCAGAACAATCCCATTATTCTGTTCGAATGTGTTTGTTCTTCAGGTTCTTTTTTTTTAACTTAGAGCAACTCTGGATGGTGACAACTGTAAAAGCAAGGACCATTTTTTCTCTCCAGTGAGTGGACTTTCCCAGCTTTGCCTTACAAAGGAGAATGTTGTTGTCTCTGAGACAGCCCTGGAATATTATTCTGCATTTTAAAATAGGAGCTCTTCCTTCAGGGATGAATGTGTAGTCACCTCTCTCTGGCAGTGCCCAAGAAATTGTAAGGGCACTGAGAATGAGTGCACAAAGATGCAGTAAATCTGCTAGCCATTTATGCCTTTGCAGCCTGTCAAAGGCATGGATCAGTTCCTCAAACTTGTTCCTACTTTTGCTTATTTTATACTAATTCTCATTCTTCTCCCCTTAGCTTGAATGGTTTTCTTTATGCCTGAAGCAGATAATGTCTTTCTTTGGTACTAAGGTTAGAGTTTTTTATTGTTATTTTCACTATGCACTTTCAAAACAAGCTTAAAATTCTGCTTCTCTTTGCATTTCACTTGTGTCTGAAGTTCCTGCAGGTGTGTCTTTCCAGCTCTTTTGCTTTTCAGTGCCCTCATCATCTATGAATGAGCTTTGAAAACTTTGGGGGTTGTGTTCATTTTAAGGAGTTCCCTCTGAGACTTCTGTACTACCTGGAGTTCACAATTAGCTGTTTTAATAACAAACCCCATGGTCATGCCTTCTCCTAAATCTGCATCAACAAAAGGTTTCAATCACTCTTCTGGACTCTTGTCTTTCATGCTCCTGTGCCTTGTTCACAATCCACATCCCCTTTGGCTACAGCAGCTTTCCAGCTGGTTTCTCAGCCAGAGCCTCTTTCTGTCACCCTCTCCTGGTTATGTTCTCTGCTTCTCTTGCCTTTCCCACAGCAATGCACATTCTGCCTGCTGTGATGCAGGTTTGGAGCGTGAAACCCACTCAGTTTTGCAGTGAGACAAAAAGGTGTTGGATTTCTACAGGGAGGTTTCAGCCTTGCTCTTCAGTTTGTGTTTCTTACCTCGAAAGAAAGGCCTTAAGTTGGAAGTTGGTAGAGACCCAGGAACAACACCTGCTTGGAGGAGCAAAGCTGAGTTTTGCTTTCTTTGCTTCCCCATCTTGTTCTCTGGATTGCTGTGCTCCAGCCTGCCTTTTCCCTGGATCTGGCTTCCTTCTGGACAAGCCTTTTACAGCCCCTTACACCATGGCACTGCATCTCTCTCTGTACCTGCAAAGACTCCTCAGCAAACCAATTCTCTTTCTAAGTGGGATCCAGTCTGCTCTTTTCATGTCCCACCTGACTGTGTTCAAGGATGTTACTTTAGAACCTTAAATGTAAAGAATTTCTGGGATTATTTGGTAATTGGTAACAAAATTGTCATTAATGCCACATAACTGTCATCGAGCAACTGAATGGGTGACTTCAACATCAAGGTGTTACAAATGTAAACCAATTCCTGCCTTAATAATTAATGAACTAGTAATCAGTGTTTGTTAGAAAATGGTTTTATTTTTCTCTGGGCATGTGGTGTTAAGAAATACCAAATGAGGTTATGAAGTAACTTCAGGGAGTTTTTGCTGCTTCTAAATTTCATTTAATGCTTGTTTTGCAAGACTCTGCACATGTTACCCCCATTTCTCAACTTCCCTATTCTCTCTGTGAGCTACCATTGAACCCTCTGGCTGTGCTGTGCTTTGGGTACCCTCTGTTCATGAGCAATCTTGTTCCTTTTGGTGGTTCTCAATTCACAGAACACTGTAAAATCCTGTCATGGTTTGGGGTAAGATGGTGCAGCACTCAGCAAAATTAAACCTGTCTGTGTTTCTTGTGAAATGTAACAAAATCCCTTATCACTGAGGTAATCAAATGTATAAATAAATATGTATATATTTCAGTTAAAATGCACTTTAAGGCATACTTGAAACTTCTATTTCCCTGATGTAGTTCAGAGGGGGAAAAAAAGCTGTTCTTTGTGGGTTCTGTCTAAGTGTGACACTTGGTATGAATCTACCACTTCTGTAATGAGAACCTGGTGCCTGTTCATGTGACACCACAGGTTTTTCTCTGTAGCAATTTGAATTATGCATAAAATACAGTGAATTCAGCTGTAACTAGGTAAATCTGTCACTTGGCAACTAATAGGGATCCTGTGAGTCACTGCTGTTGGTATTCTCATTTTGTATATATTTTTTATTTTCTTAGTGAAGTTTGGTTTCAAAATGTTCCAACTAAATGCTTTTTATTTGCAGGATCAAAGCTCAAATTCCTCATTGCTGTCTTGGAGGGGTTTTCAGGTAGGCTTGACATAAAATTTGGTTACATGGAAAGATGGGTAATAATGAAGATTTTAATTAGAAGAGAAGTCCAATAAAAAATCTAATTTGACCATGTGTCTCTGGTGCTATCCACTGTTTAAATCAGCAAGGCTGATCTTGAGCATAAAGCAAAGATGAAGAAACCTTTTCTTTCAGCAAGGTCTGCAGGGAATGGGAATCTTGAATTCAAGGAATATTTCTGCATCCTAAATTCTACAATTTTAAAGTCTAGCCTCTGTCTTCACTAGGGTTTATAGCAGCTCAGAGACATGTCTTGTTTGAAAACCTTTGAGTTAAGGAAAAACAATCTCATTTTTGTACTTGGGGTCTCCAGCTTGTTCTGATCTTTTCTATTGGCAAACCCAAGTGGAATAACAGATACACATAAAACACAAAAACCTTGATTAATAAGATGAGAAGGAAAAAGGAGTATTTTGGCTACAGGAGATGGTGTTATCTTCTCTTGCTTTAAATTTGTCGTCAGGAATGCAGAGACATGACTACAGCACCAGTCTGGTTGGGTTTTGGGGATGCTGGGAGTGCAGAGGACATGCAGGGGGACCTGTGTGAGGTGATGAATTCAGTCATGATGTTATTTAATTTTTCAGAAGGTGATTTTATTCTGAATCTCTGCTCTGTCTCTTCTCTCCAGTGCAGCGGGAGGCGCAACTGGACTGCGGCGAGAGACCTGCAGAGATACAGAAACCATTACCCAGTAAGTGCTCCTGGGGCTGCTCCTCACCACTGCTGCCTGCAGGAACACTTCCTAGATGTGGGAGCACCTTTCTGCCTTTGCTTCACAGGCTCAGCCCCTTCCAAGGATTCATTTGTAAGGGGGAAAGGATGATGTGCATGTGGGTGCATCAGAAACAAGCTGCTACTTTCCAAAGCACGTTTGGAGGATTTAGCTTGAAATGTGTAGGGAATGTGAGGGAAAACAAGGAGAAATATTGCCTTTTAAAGGGTTGCTGCTTGTTCATTTCTTCTTCTCGTCTCCAGGATTTGAAAGAACCAGAGAGTGAGGAGGATGAAGAGATGTGGAACTTGAGCTTTTACAAAAATGAGATTGCTTTTGTACCCCACGGTGAGTGCCTTGTGTGGTGGCTGCTTGATGCCATCTGCTGCAGCAGATTGATGAAAGAGTAGTTTTATCCATGTGAGACAATAAGAAACCAAACCAAGCAACCAAACAAAACCACCACCCAAACCAATAAAAACCCATCAAGAACTTTTAATTTTTAAATATTCCTGCTGTATTTTCCTCAATATTCTGGTGGTAGGAAATGAAGACTTTTTTCTGGCTGGTTGTCTTGTTGGAGAAGCTAATGCCTGTATAGAATAGTGAGCTGTGTGGAGTCACTGACTGGCTAACTTTAATTTTAATTTGGTGTCACTTCTTGCCTGACCTTTTCCTTTTCCTTGCAGGTGTGAATATTGAAACTCTGCTTTCATCTTGGGGGGACAAGTATGAAACACTGGAAGAAAACCATTCCTACATACAGTGGTAAGTTGTTTGCATGAACACAGTGCCTCTCTAGGTGTGCCTTTTTAAGTGTCAGCTGGATCTGTGTTCTTGATTTCAGCTTCACACAAGAATTATTTAGTTAATTGAGTTGCACTCCTCAGGAAGCAAAGCACTAGAACTCCTGAAAACACAGATTTCCAGTGTAGCTGTGGCAATAGATCTCAGTCATTTGAGGTCTTAACAAAGTTATGGCAAGTAGAGAGATCCACAAAAGCAAAGTTTTTTGTTATTGGTGTAGACAAGGATTTTATGGGAGGGGTTTACTAGAAAACTACTTCTGTGTCCATAAGGATGGGAGTTCTCCAAGAGCTGCCTATGATACCAGAAATTTTGGAATCTTTTTTGGTTGTAACAAGTTGGGTACCCTGGGTTATCTTTGCTCATCTGGCCTGAAAATTCCTCTCTTTTCAGGCTGTTCCCTTTACGTGAACATGGGATGAACTGGCGTGCCAGGCCCCTCACCTGTCAAGAAATCCAGGTATTTATTTTAAGCTTTTGTCTCTTTTTTCCTTTGAGATCTGAAGCATGTTAGGATTTCCTCTAAGTACCTTATATTTGAAATCTAGTGGTTTTTTTCCATTGTTTCCTTGGGTATTTAGCGTGCAGAGAGCTCAGAGTGAAGCATTTGCCTGTCTCGTGTCAGCAAATGAAATATGCTTAGTGATACAGTCAACCCTTGTTTAGAATTCAGGTGCCACTGAATTTGTGCAGGTAATTAGGGAGTTGCATTTTTTTTCTAATTGCTGTGTCTTGTTTTCAGGCCTTTAGGAAGTCCAAGGAAGTCATGGACAGGTTTATCCGTGCTTACAAGCTCATGCTGGGATTTTATGGCATCAACCTGGTCAGTGAGGAAACTGGAGAACTTGAGAGAGCAGAGAATTGGCGTGAACGATTTGAAAACTTGAACAGGTGATTGTGTTGATGCTGTTGAACATTTACTGCAGCCAGGACTTCTTCAAAGGGGAAAAAAAGTCTAAGCCTAGGAAATCCCCAGCCACTGAGGAATGGAGCCTTTTGTTGATAAATGTTCTGTAGTGAAAGTATTTTTAATTTTTACTCTGCTAAGCTACAAAATAGAAGTCTTCCCCTATGGTTCCCTGATTGTTTATGAGGCACCCTTAATGTGTGTAAAATCCTTTGAGTCCTTGTGTGAAAAGTGTTCTGCAAATGGGATGGTTTTATATTATTGCAGGTTTTGTGGAGTAAGTAACAACCCTTCCTGGTGATATTAACCTCTTGAAAGGAGTGAGCATAATCACATAAGAAAAAGCAACTTGAAGTCTATCAAGTAATAAAATTAAAAATGAAAAACCAGCTGTGTCTTGCTTAAGTCCTGAGGTTTTGGCAGCATACTTTGATGCCTGTATTCTCAACTCTACAGACTTACCCTTCAGGTCACTGTCAGGGGCAGCACTTGTGTATCTGCCCCAAATTGGTGGTTCTTACCTACTGGTGGCTGATTCAGAAAGCCAAAACCTTTCCAAGCAGCTGAGATGATGAATCCTGTCAGCCCAGGGAGGGTTAGGAAGGAGCTGCTGAAGGCAAACAGCAGCAGTGGGTGCCTTAAAAGTAAGCTCACCTGTGTTCCCATTTGCCTTGTCAGATAGTCTTTAATGGCTCACAGTCAGTAAATGATGAAACATTTTGCAGATGTCCCAGAGGTTCACAGTGACCTGTAAGACTTTCCCTTGACAGCTTTGCTTATCTGTTTCCTTCAGGTTCAGCCACAACAATTTGAGGATTACTCGCATCCTGAAGTGCCTGGGGGAGATGGGATATGAAGACTATCAAGTGCACTTGGTGAAGTTTTTCCTCACAGAAACTCTTGTCGAGGAGACATTACCAAATGTCAAGAGAAGTGCCTTGGATTACTTCCTGTTCACTGTCAGAAGCAAAGAAAAGAGGAGGGAACTCATCCACTACGCTTGGCAACACTTCAAACCTCAGAGCAGCTTCGTGTGGGGGCCTCGTGACAAACTGCGAAAGTACAGACCCCGCTCTGCCAAGCCACAGCTGCACCAAAGGCCTGAGGATAAACAGGACACTCCCTGTCAAGAATGTGGTGATCCTGTGGAGAAGGATCAGAACCAGTCTTCAGAGGTGGAACAGAAAGCTGGAGATGCTGCAGAGTTGCAGCCTGAAATGAGTGGTGAACATGTAAAGGAGAAGATATGCAAATGTGTTTTGAAGGTAGGAGATGATGAAGAGGAGAGAGAAGCTTCATTCTCCCAGCTGGAGGAAAAGGATTTAAAAAGTGAAGCTGAAGAAGGGCAGGGCACTGCAGAGAATGACTGCACGAAGGAGAGCAAGAAGAGAAAACTGAATGCAAGTTTGGCAGATGCTAAAGGGGATGGATCATTGAAAAACTCTGCTGATATTGAAAACATTTCCCATAATTTGGGAGAGTGTGCAATTGATACAGAGATCCCCTCCTCAGACCCAGTCTCCCAGGCAGAAGAGAATCAGGAAGCACTGAAGGAAGGTGATTCAAGCACCAAAGATCCAGCAGCACCAGAGGCCGTGGATGCAGCTGTGAAACGCAGGAAAGTTGATAAAAGAACATTGAGAGGCAAACCAGTCAACTTGGCCATAAACTTGAGCCTGGGGCCCTCAGCTTCTGGTGCCAAGGCAAATCCATCTGCTGCTAACGGGGAGGCTGGAAAAGAAAGTGTCAATGAGAAAAATGCAGCTGTGGAAGTGCCAAGTGAGAAGGGAGGTGGTGGTGATGCAGATGGTGGGGCTGTGAGACCCCCAGCTGCTTCCAGGACTGGCTGCACTGCTCCAATCAAGGATGGCTGGAAGTCAAGTGGAGATCAAGACTTAGCAGGGGGTGATCAGCACCACTGCAACAGCAAAATCCTGGGGGGTAAAAGTGAACTAGATGGGGTAGGACAGCAGGAAAAGGCAGGTGAAAAAGGGCGAGCAGAAGACACAGACAAGAAGCAAGCTCCAGAGAGTCATGAGCAGAGTGTAACACCCACTTGTCCTGAAGAAAACAGTGCTGAGGTCCCAGCAGAAAAAGGTGAAGGTTCTGAGAATGGAGCAGAGCCTGGAGGAGAGCAGGGAGCAGCAGAGTGAGAGCAGCACGGCGAGCACCGAGGCAGTGGAGATGGCACTGCCCTGTCTGCTGGGAGCCAGCTTTGGTGGCTTGGAGAGCTGAATAAACTTCCTTTGGGAGATCCAGCTGGCCCCTGTCTCACTTTCACTCTTCCATGATTTTTTAATCATCTCTAGTAAACTCACTGAGATCCTGCTCTTGGTTACCCTAAAGAGGAAAACTTTATTTACTCATCTCCACAGACAGGCTGTGTCCTGTTCCTGGGTTTTATCTGATGTTCAGGGCTATCTCGGAGCAACGGGGATTTTTGCACTTTGCTTTGATTCTGGTTGTGTCCCTACTGAAAGAGAAGAGGAAAACTGATCTATCTCCTTGTTTGAATTACCTAAGTATTTATTAAAGACATGATTTTTAATTAAGACAGCATGATCTAATTTGCCAGGCCTTTCTACTACTGTGTAATTTCTGTTTGTTATTGTGAAAGGCTGTACCTTCCCAGGAGTTTTTTTCCTGGCAAAAGTTTCTCTAAAAGAGATGAATATATGGAATTCTTATGATGTCAATGTAGTTGCCTCTCCTCCTATAAGGAAAGTAGGTTTGGCTCTAGACTGGGATAAAAATTGTAGCCAAAATATGTCTCTGATCAGTATGAACCTTTGTGTAGAGATTCTGTTTTCGGAGATGCAAAGTGTTGAGTAATTATTTCTCTTTATCCCCACAGAGATCGTTTGTAGTTCTTGTTGGAGTCAAGACTACAAATTGCCTACTGGTTTTTAAGAGAAATAGCTCCAGGTTTTGCATAAAACTGTTTAGAGCTGCTCTTCCCCATGCTTTCCAACCACTTTATAGTCTTCCACAGATTTTTTTTGTCCATGACTGTTTCAGAGGCCCTCATTCCTCAGTTGCCAAAGCAGCACAAATATTTCCTAGTGCATTTTTGCAGCATTTGCTGGTAATTTGCAGTGGCCTGGGGGGGCTCTTTCCTGCAGGCCCATGGCATGAGGTGTCATGTGTCAGATCCAGCCTGTTTCCTACTTAGGGCAGGGTTCCTTTGGCTTTAATGTCAGACAGCCAGGGCATGTTCCAGTGCAGCATGTCTGGAAACCACTGGGCTTTGTGGGGCAGTTAATTGAAATGTTAATTGGAGAGGCTACTACGCTTGTCTGGTTCATTTATTTCCAGCCCTCAAGAATTTACTTTCAGTCCTTGCCAGCTCTTTGCCTGCCTCAGTGTTCCTGACCTCCCTGTCAGCTCTTCTGCTGCACTTACACAATGTTCTGCTGGGTCTGAAGGAGCATTAAAACAGTTTACCACCTTCACTCTGAAAAATTTACAACAGAGATTCTGTTTCATGAAGCAGAGGAAATTGTTTTCAACAGCCCAAAGTTCTGGACTTGCTGTTTGCTCGGGTTGTTTGGGTTGGTTTTGAGGTTCTTTGGTGCTGTTTGCTTTGTGTAGGAGATGGCCAGACAGCAGATGCAGCAGTTTGTGCAATGTCAATGTTTTTCCTCTCTGCTACAGCTTTATATTTCAAGGAATTTGAGGAGTGATTTGCCTTCTCAGACTGTAGGTTCTGATCCAGCATCCATCCAATAAGAATACACTTAACTACAGATAGAAATACTTGAAGATGTTGAGTGAGAATTCTTTCCTAACAGATTCCTAAGAACTGTTAATTGTGGCTTTTGTACAGATTTATAGTAATTTTCTTATTTAATGAGGTTTTCAGTGTGAATATGTGCTCAGTTGGGGCATAGGTCCTATATCTTGTTATGGTTTTGTGTTTAATGGGATTTCACTCTGATCCCCAGCCTGGAGTGAGTGCCCAAACCAGCCCTTTCCCTCTCCTACCAGGTTTACTTTTGGCTGTAGGTGTGTGTGGTGAGTTCACAAAGTGTTTGCCAGCACTCAGAGCTGTATCACAGAGTCTGTTATGTTAATTCCCCTATTAAAGCATGACTTCAATGCATATCAGTTTCCATTTTTTCATCTTTGAAGGTAGGATATGACCATGTATTTACCCACCCCTGGAGCTGTTGCTTGGTTCCTCCCAAAAGTGGGTGTTCTACTGGGCTCTCCATAGCACACACCTGCTGTTTCTTCCCTGTGGAGGTGATGCCCAGTGAATGTTTTGGAGGAAAAGACCCTCCCTATGCTGTTTGTTTAATAATGTGCTTGGAAATCATAGAATTGCAAAATGGTTTGGGTTGGAAGGGACCTCAAAGTTTATCTTGGTCCAACCACCCTGCCAAGGTTGCTGAAAGCCCCATCCAGCCTGGCTTTGAACATTCCAGGGATGGGGTGTCTGCTTGTTCCAGAATGTTGTGTACTGCTTTTGCAGCTCTTCTCCCACTGCTCTTGTGGTGCTCTGCAGAGCAAACCAGGACTCATCTTGGAGCATCCCCTGGGGCTCCTGCCCAGCCTGGCTGTGGGAGCTTCAGTTCAGGGTTTTTTCCCCTCAGGACACAAGAACAGGGCTGAGTTTGTGGGAACATTTCCTTTAAGTCCCTGTGTCCCCTCAGCTGTGTTGTCTGTGGGTGTGGGATGAGAGGGTGACTGGAAATCCTTTTGGTCTGTGGGATAGTCTTGAAGGTGAACGTTCCCAGGGCCCTTCCTGTGCTGGCCACGGTCAGGCTCCAGCTGCTGCAGCCCCCCAAGCCCTGGCTTGCTCTGGACAAGGTGTGGCTGAGGAATTTGGGTCTCCTTTGCCTTCCCTCCTGCCACCAGTTGGCCTCAGTGTGGAGGAGGTACAAGCTGTGCAAAGCTGCTCTCCCTCTTCGGGGTTTGGGGTGTCAAATAAAGGATTCCAGTTACTCTGAAGCCATCAGAAGATTTAGAGACACATTCCTTTTCTGTCCCCTGCTGTCTGTTCCACAGAAAACTGGGAGCTTGCTAAATCTGAGTCCTTTATCCCTCTGCCAAAGCTCTAGGAATACTGGCTGCTGGGGAGCTGGACAGACAAACACTGTGTGCTCCTACAAGCCTCCTGTTGCAAAGGTTTCAAGCTAAAATCAGGTATTTCAGTTCCTAAGCTTTGATTTTCCACTTTTGTGTTCCTAACCAGATGAGCTGTGTCGTTTCAGCCCTGAGGAATCTGGCCACTGTTCCTCTCCACTTCTTAGTCCTGCTTTGGATGAAGTTGTCTTTAATCAATAAAGAGAATAGTGAAGCCCATTGCAGGAGATGCATCTTCATGAATCTATTGCCATTTGGGATCACCAGGCAGGGAACTGTCCTCCTCTTCCTTCTTCACAGTATTTCAAATATTTCTTTGTGCCTTTGAGGATTTTCCTCCTTTTTCCTTCCTCCTTGTACCTGTCTGTGTTTGTCTGTTTTCTGACCAGCATTCATCACTTCTCAAGGAATCAGTGCTCTTCAGATCACCCTATAAAAAACCCCTGAAGCCAGATGTGAACAACTTCCAGAGCTACCAGAGCACCTCACTAAGCAGTAAGTGCATTTCTCTGTAGCCATCGTGCACTGTTACAGTAATGTCCCTGCTGGAGTTAGGTGGCCTCAGGCACTGAAAAACTCACCTTGTGCTGCTTTTTACCTCTCCAGCACAGAGGTGGTGATGGACTTTGGGAAATGTCCTGGCTGAGACCTAAGGACCAGCTTTGTGTTTGCAGCTGGAGTAACCCAGTTTTGCTCCCGTGTCCCACCTCCCAGTCCAGCCCTTCCACAGGCTCCTGGAGCAGGAGGCTGGGGCTGCCCAGCAGGGCATGAATGAGAGCTGCTCTGCTGCCTGCTGCTCCCCCTCCTTCTCCCACCTCCTCTCCTCCAAGCTCGGCCCCTCTCGCCCTGCTCCAGCTGGAGCCACAGGTTTATCTGGAGGCGAGGAGTGCCTGCTCTGTAAGCTGAGAGCCGGGAGGAGGAGGAGGGATCTGCTGGACCCTGGAGGAGAAAGGGTTTGGCTGCCCTGGAGGAAAAGGAGAGAGGCAGAGCCTGGGCACCATGGCTGGAATCTCTGCTCTTGGGCTCCTCTCCCTGTGTCAGCTCTTGGCCACAGCATCAGCTCAGGTGAGAAACCTCATTTGTGTCTCGTGCTCCAGGAAAAACCTGTAAGGGTGAAAAAGTGATCTTTGTGTGTTGTACCTGTGGGGTAAAACGTGGCAATAGGCAGGTTATTATTCTGATTATTACAAATGTATGCCTGGGTTTGTACCTGTGTGGGTAGGTGTAAAAACTGCTGCTTTCTGTTTCTGTAGAGGTGGTGTTTTCCTATTCAGGACTGCAATTATGAGAGGGAAAGCCTTGGAAAGGGAAGATGTGTTGATGCAAAAGAAACAGTTTGCTTTTACAATGAAGTAACAGATTTCCAGTGACTCTGATCTGATCTGGGTCTTTTCCTGAATCACAATTTCTTACTCATTCCCTCAGTCAATTTTCAAATTTTACACTTACAGCATGTTTAACCCTTGCTCACTTGAGACATGAAGCTGTATTAAACTTCCCTGTCTGGTGTTAATACTATTATTGTCTGGGGAAGTGACTCCTCAGTGAGTTTTTCATTGTTAGTGAAGAATTTTCACAGCCTGGCTTGGGAATTCAGAACTCTGCTGTGAGCAGAGTTGCTTCTACAATGAAACCTTTGTTCCCTGAAGCTAAGTAAGTTGCTCTCTGGAGCCCTCTCCACACAGAAGTCATTTATTGGATCTTTCTCTCCTTCCCCCCACCTCAGACCTTTCCAAAATCCCAGATTTTCAAGTGGCACCCTGCTCAGAGAGGAGACTTTCCCTTTCTCCTCCTCTCTTCATTGGTGTCTGCCTGGCTTTGCCATCACCCCATCAGACTGGGGCTGTAAATTAATTATTTCTACCAAGTACTTGGCGCCTTTTCCATGGACTTTGCATTTCCTCCTCTGCCCAACCCAAAACGTGCCTGTAGTCAGAACAATTTCCTATACAACAAAACCCCTTTCCTGCCCAGTGTCCAGTTTGCATTCCCAGTATTGGCCACCAGTAAAAGGAGCTGGAGATGTGCTCAGCCAAAGGGGTTTTGAAAAGAGCCTTGCACTGCTCTGGAGCAACTCTGAGCCCACCCAGGCTGGCAGGAGGTGCAGATTTAGGGTGAAGCTCTTAAGGACTTGACCACTGATCTCTGATCTAGCCCATATGTTCCTTCTGATGGAAAAACAAGCTCTTGTCTCTCACTTTTCCCCAGTCCCTTCCAAGAATTGGACCACAAGGCCCTCCTGGACCACAGGGACCCCCTGGACCATCTGGCAAGGACGGCATTGATGTGAGTGGCACGGGGCTGGCTCGGGCCAGGGGTGGGGCAGAGCCTGCGGGCCCAGGAGCTGCTCTTGCTCTCCAGATCCACAGCCTCTGGACATCCCTGGGGGATGGACCTGGAAAATCACTGTCCTCGTTCTGCAGGAGGCTCAACAGCCAGGGGAGGTGCTGAGCAGGTTCTTTGCATGATCAATCCCCTGTCCCCAGGGAGAGATCAGGGCTTTGTGACCCTGCTTGCAAAGTAGAATATTTCTCTTTTTGTGCAAGGTTGAGTGCAGGGGTACAATGTGTGTGGGGTCAGCTCACGTCCAGCAGTTCAAAGACAGAATTATGTGATGCTTCAGAGCATCTGCATTTCTAGAGAGGCTACAAGAGACTCAAATATGCAGCCCTGGACACTGCTTTTGTCTTATTAGTTTTATTTCAATATTGTCATCATGGTTATCCCTCACTTTTGGCACATGATGTGTCAGGATCTGGTTCTTGTGTTGTGATATGAGTTTGTAGTGGCCCAAAAGACAAATAAAATGAAGAGCCTCTGTTTCAGCAGGCAGCTCCTCACACCTCCTGCAGAGGGAGAAGACTACATAACCCAGGACTTAATGGAGGAGAAAATCTTGTTCTGTTACTTTTAATTAGTATTTCCACAGAAATTAAAAATATTGCTTCTGTGCATCTGTTGGATAAGGACTGAATTGTATCCTGTAGCTGGCAGTGGATATAGTGAGCATCAGATGGACCTTCAGCAAGACCACATCAAATGCAAAAGTCTGGGTTCCTGCTTTGATTTCCAGTTTGAGCAGCTCTTGTCTCTCTGAGCTGCCTATGGAATAGTGCAGGGTTTTTTAAAACTCATCTGAAGTACATTTATTGGAATTGGGCCCTTAAGCAACCTTGAAAAAATCTATTCATTCCATGCAGGCCATTTTCTTTTGAATAAGGAGGTTAAAAAAAAAATGTACGAGTTCCCTGGTACACGGTGAACAAGGAGTGTTTGTGCCTGCAGTGGGGAGCTTTCCCTGCAGCTCCCTGAGCCAGGCTGGGCTGAAGAGAGAACCTCATTGATTTCCAGCTGCTCCCTCTGAGTGTCCTTTTGGCTAAAGGAGTCTGGATTCCTGGGAATCTCCCTCTGGTTTTGTGGTTCAGAGAGAAATGTTCAGAGCTGGCACCTCGGCAGCTTCCAGCTGTTTCTCGTGGTGTCACAAAAGGCTTCAGGGGACACCCCAGAAGAGGGCAGAGGACACTGGCTCCCATCTGCAGCAGGGCATTGCTGTGGCCAGCATGCCTTGGGAAAGGCTGCCTGTGATCCACTGTGGAAGCAAAAAGAAGAGTTTGGGAAGGATGAAGCCCTTCAGACTTCGAGTTTCAACTTCTGCAGAGAGGAAATGGGAAGAAACCCTGTAGTTGCTCATTTCCTGCTTTCTACAGGATATTTAATTCTGGAACCAGCATGGCTTCTAATTGCTCTTGGAAACAGGAGCCCAGGGAGGTGTCAGTCATGTGGACCTACACCTCTTTACCCACTACTAAAATCTTTGGAAAGCTCCCCGTGGGACAGGATCAAATAACAACATCTAATTAATGTGAAGAACTTAGTCCTAATAAATCAAATGGCTGAGTGAAGTGTTTAAAGTGCAAAGTCCTGCAGTCCCAACTTCAGTCTGGAGTTTTGGCCACACAGAAATAGCCTCCAGTTTGAACTGACTTGAAGCCCATCCCTCAAATGGATAGAGGATGTCAGGTGCCCTGCTCAGGCGAGATGGTCTGGCTGTCCAGGGCAGGCTCCAGGATGGTTCCTGCTCTTCAGCAGGAAATTGAATCCTTTCAGGAGCTGCACAGGAGGAGATGCTGGGCTGTGGCTGGTGTTGAGCAGAGTCACACAGGCTCCCTGCTTGTGAGCTGCCCTTTTTGTGTCAGTACACTCCAAAAAATGATGCTACAAAAAATTCAGCACTGCTCTACATTTTCCTAGTGCTGCATGGGGAGGGTCATGTGAATCCTGAGTGGCAGTATCAATTATGCCACTGCAGATTGGAACCATTATTTTATTTTTCTTTTTGCTCTGAGATTTTTTTTTCATTTCAATTGAAAATTTTCTGCACTGTATTCCTGAACTCTGTAAGCCACTCCAGCCAGATCATCGTGACAGGTGACTTTGGATGAAAGTGGTGTGGAAGTGCTGCTGGATGTCTCTGAGCTGGGTGAGTGCTGCTGAGGTGTTCAGCAGTCTCTCACCATCAGCTGTGAGCACTGAGAGGTGCAGAGCATGCAGCTGAATTATTCAGGATATCTCCTTGGATGAACTCCATCAGCACAATTTCTCAAAGGTCCAGCTTTCATCTCTGCCTTTCAGGGGGAGCTGCAACATTAAGTCCCTCTGAAATATTTTATAATTAAAGCCTTTAACAAGCTTCTCGTTTCATACCCAGTAACAAGCAAAATCTCTCTCCTAAGACCAGAAACAGCATGTTTTGATGGAAAGAATTAGTGACAAATTCCTATGAATTATTTCTGGAGATGTAATTCCCTAAATTGCTAATAAGGAATTGTCACTTTTCAAAAATCAAGTTTGGTTTATTTTTTTTCCTGCTTTGTGTCTCCTGGCTTGACTTGCTGAGAAAGACTAAACTTCCACATAGCTCTCACACAGCACCAGGAGAGCATTTCCTTTTGCTGACAGCCCTTGCTCTAATTCCCAGTGACCTCTGGGGGTACATACCCTAATTAGGCTTTGCAATCAGCTCTCTGAAGTTCTGGTGCTCCTGCAGAGTCCTGCAGGGGTCCACCACGGCAGGATCAAGGTTTGAGGTGGTCCCCAGCAGCCTTTGCTGGTGCTGTGACCTCTGTGTGCAGATTCCCACCGCAGAGGCGAGGAAAAATGCAAGGGGCTGGCAGTCCCAGGAGCAAACCACCCCTACAGCCATTTCCAGCTGCCTTTTCATTTCCAAAGAGCTGCTCCTTTCATGTCCTGGGCAGGGAGCCTTCCCCAGCCGTGCTATGATAACTATTTATGGACAAGCTGTGGGCAAAGGCTACTGAAGGAGTTGCTTCAGCAAGTCAGAGCATAAAGATGCTTCTGTTCAGGGACCCTCTGGTCGGTCAGTGGTGCAGGACATAAATCCTGAGCAGCTCCAGGCTGCAGGGATTTGCCCACAGCCTTTCCAGTAAATACAGAAATATGCAAATCCCACAGCCCTGCACACACCTCCTGCCCCATGGTGGGATGGTGTTATTTCCAGCCTTGCTCTGTTCATAACCACGCTTCTTCCACAGTGGTTTTCTCCTTCCAGGGTTGCCCCTTCCCTTCTCACATCACCTCTCACAATATTCAGTGCACTTACCCTAAAGCCAGGAGGGCAGGGTAAGCTCTGGACTGGGCCACAAAGGGTTTTCTGTGGGATGAGTTGGAAATCAAGCTCCAGTCAAGCTCCTGCTGTTCACAAATGGCCTAACAATAAAATACAGATTTTTGTCTGGAGTCCACACACAGACTTGTGAATGGCATTACAACTGGCTGAGCTGGAGGAAGTGATTAAAGCCTTCCAAAATGTTGTCTCACAAACACCTTTAATGCTGTTCTTAAAAGTTTCTTTTTATTACAATAGAGAAAAAAAAATAGAATGCTTTTGAAGTATTGTATGAAAATTGTGTTTAATCCAGATTCTGCAATTGGATTAGGTGGGAATCAGCTGGGGGCTGTGCTTGTTTGCTTGCCCTGTCCAAGTTTAGTCATATGAAGAAAATCATTGTAGACAATTCGTTCATTCTTCACTTTGTGGTAATCCCCAGCTGCTGGCAGTACCACAGCTCCATACTGTGCCCTGGAAAGCTGGAGTTTATCCCTGTATCCCTCTGCTTCACCAGGAAGATGTTTGGAAGCTGTGACACCCATCCAGCTTCCTCTCTGCCCCACTTGCAGCCAATCCCAAGTGCAAATAAACTCTAACTATGTCTGGAAGAAGCTGGAAGTTCTGGGGGCACTGTTCAGGAGCAGCAGCTCACTCTGGGAGCCTGGGGATGTGCATTTCCCCAAATCTGCTACTGCAGATGTTGGAGAAGGCTACCCAGGCTCATCCTGCTTAGGGGGTAGCAGGGTTTAGAGCATCAGCTCATGAGGCTGAGCCAGGTAAATCTTGGAGTGGGCACAAAGAGAGGTTTGAGTGCACTTGGGAACACCCTTGTTGGAAAAAGTCAACAAAGGTTCAGCACTAACCTTTTCTTCCCTTTCCTCTAGGGAGAGCCAGGCCCTCCTGGTTTGCCAGGCCCACCAGTAAGTATTTCCTGCTTGGTATTGACTTGTCCATCCTTTCAAGAGGACACAGGACACGAGCTGGCACTCACAGCCTCACTTTCCTCTTCATCTGCCACAGAATTCCCAGGAGGGGGGATGCTCAGCACTGCCCCAGGGGACAAACACATTCTCCTGCTTCATTGCTATCAGTGAAATAGAAGGAAAGTTAAATTAATGGATAAGTGAGATAAAGCTTGTGCATCACCTGTATGGTGACAGGTGTCGTGGCACCAAGCCATGTTATGTGGTTATTTTTGGCACTGCTCTGAGTCTGCTTCAGCCCCTCAGGCTGCCAAGGGGTGCTCAGAACTGTACCAGGTGGCAGAAACCTTTGCCTTGGCCACTTACTGCATCCCTTCCTACCCCTACTAAGAACAGCCAAAGCACTGAAATTTAGGATTTGGATATGGATTCATAGCAAGATTCATCTCTTTTCATGGGATTCTCCCATGTTTCATGGTGTAAGATTTACACATCAACACATGAGCTTCCATCCTTGCATCCTTGCCTTGTTTCTCTTATTATTTTGTTATAATAATTGACTGTTTACCTCATGTAGGGGCCAAAAGGTGCACCAGGGAAGCCTGGAGCTGCAGGTGAAGCTGGATTGCCTGGCCTGCCTGGAGTGGATGTGAGTATTGTGGCATCTTCTCTTAGGTTTTTTTAAGCCTTTCACCTAGGCAGGAATGTTTTCCTGATGTGTCTCATCAACCTTCTCTGTGCCTGCTGGAGAAGGAATGAGAGCCCTGGACCTACATCTGTGTGTTGCACAACAGGAGAAATTGAAGGAGAAGCAGCTCTAGGCTGAATTAAGGAATATGAGAACAATTTTGAGATGTGTTGCTGACAGGATGGCACTCTGTTGATCTTTTGGGATTTTTTTTTACAGGGTTTAACAGGAACTGATGGCCCACCTGGCCCAAATGGGCCTCCAGGAGACCGTGTGAGTACCTCATTAAATCCTGAGTCATTAAATGGTCATTATCACTGATGGTAGGGATGATTTTCACATTCTGCTGTAAATTGGTGATATTCAAGTGTTGGTTCTGATGTAAACCCTTGCAGAATACTTGGACCCTTGAAATACAGCCCCAGGTGGCTTTTCATTAGGCAGGACATGAACTCCACCTTTCTTTCACATGGCTTTGGGTTGCCTCAGTGGTGGCTGTACTGGGGATATTTCAAGTATCCAAAAGGTTTCTTGAAGCAGCCAACAGACTCAATGGTGAATTTTATCAGAGTGAAGTGATTTTGGCCTTTACTTGCAGTCCGAGTTGGCAGATCTGTGTTGTTTATAACTAATGCTACTGTGTATTAATTGTTTGAAATTTTGCCTTTTATTATTTCTGGAACTGTCCATATGGTTGCATTATTAGTTGCCATAGTGTTCCCCAGCCAGCCTAGCAAGAAATAAGATTTTTTTTGTGCTTTCTGCATATTCTAGCTCTGCTGAGGGGCACCACAGGGGCAGGGAAACAACTGCCAGAGAAGATACAGATGTCCTTCAGATCAGCCACAGTCATCACCCCCTCTTAGGCCTGCCTGTGACATTAAGGAATAATCATTAATGAGCCACTCAGCACAGATTGTGATCCAGCATGGCTCTTCTCCTGTCTCCCAGAAGGCAAATAAGGCTTGTGTCCACAGCTGGCTTGCTGGCCCCTTGGACTCAGGGCTGCAGTGATGGGCTGGAGTTTTGTAACCTGTTCAGTATATCCCAATAATCCACTTGTTGGCCCAAGGACTTACTCAAATCTAAACAAATCTGTGAGTTATTTAAGGAGATTAGCAGTACAACAGTGCATTTGTGATATGCTCTTCTTCCTTTGCCATGTGACAGGCAAAGCTTGTGTGGCCACTGGCAAAATTGAGTGGCAGGACCCAAACATCCTGGTCACAGCCCCAAGCCTCTGTCCATCACCACCACCCTGAACCCCACTCCTTTTCTGTCCCTTGTGCTCATCTTTCTCCCCAGAAATCCGGGCCTGCAAAATCCTGGCCACTCTCAGACATTCTGTGGCAAGAGCCCAGCAGCATCTGGGAACAGATCCCTGATTTTTAAAGTGGGAAAGCTCAGGACCACCCGTGGCAGGCTGTGAGCAGTTCTGTGCCCTGTTTTGGGCTGGGTGGCAGTGCTTGCCCATGCCCACGTTAGCACACAGCTCCTGCCCTGCAGGGTAATTGAGCAGATCATTTTTGGGCACAGGAATTCCCCCCTGGCTGCCAGGCAGGAGCCCCAGGCAGAGCTGCCCTCGCTGCGTGCTCGGGTTTGCTGGGCTCTCCCATTTCTTGTAACTCAGTCAGGGGCAGACCTGAGACCCCTCATCGTTTATGGGAGCTTTTCAAGGTCAGTGGTCCATCTGGGAAATTGTTTTAATTGGTCTGATAAAAACCTGGGAAAAGGGAAGACCTCAGAGCACTCTAAATGGACAGCATTGTTAGCCTGGCTTTTTTTCTCTCTGTCCTGTAGAACTTATCTCAGTCTTGCAGGACTCACTGAAATAAGGTGTTTACTATTGCTGTGGGTTTGAATTCATGCTTAACACTCTGATTTCTTCTAAATAAGCTTAATTTTTTGAACTGGAGTGTCTGAGAGTAAAGCTGTTAAGCATAGGGAAGTGGGCTCATGGAAGCCAGTTTTCATTTATTGCCAAACATTTCCAAAACTATTTTTATCTTAAATATCTCCTGCATCCATTAGCTTTTCTCCTGCTTCTGCTTAAAGACTGATTCAATCAAGCCTGCTTGTTTTTTAAAATTTTAAAACCCCTTTATTTTTAGCTGGGGTTGAGCTGGCTCCTGACCTCTCTGTTAGATACTGGTGTCCTTCATTGGAAACTCCTCGAAGGCCATTTTGAAGTTTGTTGCTTTCCAGTGAAAGCAATAAGGAAAACATAATTATTCACTTCTATTTATGAATGTCATAATAATCAAGTGTTTTCTACGCTCCATAGCTGTCTATTCACAGAGTAAATTACTACAAAATGAAAAATTATGGTGATAGTGTTTTCTAATCAAAAGAGAAAGAACATTGTTATCAGGAGAATGAGTCGAGTGAGACAGTGTTATTAAAATTGAGATGTAAATTAGAGTCTTTCCTTTGCCTTAATGCAGTAGCATCAGCTCATTCAGGGACTTCATGATCTCTTACCTTACCAGGAATGTTCATTCTGCTGCATTCTGCACTTTACACCCTCCAGTGTATCAAAATTAGGGATTTTGGGTGCTCTGCCATCCTTCTGGCCTGTTGGACAAAGCAGAAAGGGGCGATGCAGCTGCTTTCAGAATGAGGGTGCAAGTCAGAGGTGCCAGGAATTCAATGTTTTCCTTGCAGGAAGAGATCCCAGCTTGTCCCTCAGAGCCAGCAGCAGCTGTGAGGATTTTTAGCCTGCAGATAAAAGTGACTGGAGGCAGAGCAGAGTAACCTGCAGCAGGAGAAATGAATGAGCTGACATTCACAGCACAGCTGATTTTTATTGGATTACTGTCCTCTGCTCACAAGACCACTCTTAACAAGGCCTTGTGTGCTCTGAGTCTTTCTCTTAAGCTTAACAAGGGAAAACATTTCTGATCTCCCTTGGCCCACAGAACATGAGCAGAGGGCAGGTGTCATCCCTGGGGGCACAGTGGGAGCTCTGTGTGCTGGGATATTCTCCATCCACCTTATTCTCCTGGCCCCAGGGGCAGACACTGTTTAATTCCAGCTCAGGAAATCTGCTCAAGATGTTTGCTGTGCAGCATTTTGGGGATGTTTGGGAAAGAGGTTTGGGCTGGGGAGAGGCCATGGAAGCTTTGTCCTGCACCCTGGTCCCCTGGAAGCTGTCCCTGCCCGTGGCAGGGGGTGGAATGAGGTGTTCCCTTCCAACGCAAACCATTCTGGGATTCTGTTTCAGAATTATCTCCCATAATGAATTTGACAGCCTGCTGGCCAGCTGGCAGCTTTGCAATGCAGCAAAGGGGTTAAGGAGGTTTCTCTGTGTTTTTATTTCAGCCAAGCAGGAGCTTCACAGCTTCAGGAGTGACTTAATTCTAGTCTAAGCCATGAGCTCACCAAGCTCCAGTCAAGCCTAAGAGTGGGGACGAAATTGGGAAAAGGAGGTGGGGGATTTGCCAAGGAAGCAAGTGAAGGAGAAGCTGCCAAATCTCTGGCTTTGTGCTTGAAAGGAAAATAGATTAATTAATAAAATTCACTAGAACAAATTTTGTTAATAGTTTTAGGAAACTTAGTAATTGGATTTACAATATGAATGTATTATGAATGAGAATATTTCAAGTAGATAGAATTCAAGTTATGAACATTTAGATATTTATGGAGGGTATTTAGATATTAATCTGAGGCCAGCTGGGACTTCCAGAGTAATTATCCATAAGTTTTTGTCCTTATATGTGTGACTTTAGCTGAATGTCTCCAGTTGTGTCCTGTTTCTGCAAGACACTGCTGGAGTTTCCAAGCAAAGATTGATGTCAAGGAGAGCAGGCCTTGGTGACTCCCCATGTGGAGGTTTCTCTTTTATCCCTGCTAATTTTTATCCTGTTTTATTCCCATAGGGTGCATTAGGACCTGCTGGGCCACCTGGACCAGCTGTAAGTACCTCCCAGAGCAGCACATGTGATGAAAGTGTGGAATATTGTGCCAAAACCATCTCCAAGAAAGGATGGGAAGCTTTGTATCCCAAACAAAAGGATCAAAGCCTGAATGAGTGAACATGTTGTTTGAAATGTTTAAACATGTATGTGTGACCTGTTCTGGTAACACAGACCTGGTTTTATTCTCCAAGGTGCTCTAAAAGCAAACCAGCTTGGGATACAGACTGACATATCAAATGCTGTCACAATTATTAGACATTATGTAATGTCTAATCAAAATTAAAAGGAAAAGAAAAAGGGGAAATAGATAAACTGGAATGTTGTCTTCCTCTCCATGTCCCACTCTTGTGTCACCACACATCTCTTTTCTCACACTTTTCATAGGTAACAGAGATGGAAAGGGAATACAAATTATTAGAGGCAACAAAAGAATTCATCAAGACTCTGCTCTGATTGCACATTATAATCATTAGGGGCAAGGGAGTGATAAGGAAACTTAGAACAAAAAAAAAAATTAGCAGTGTTTTTTGAGGTTTTCTTTTATTCTTGTGTGCTCAGTTTCTGAATGAACTTTTACTGTTTCAAATGTTGCTTTCAGGGCAAAGGACTACCAGGACCTCCAGTAAGTAATAAGAAATTTAAAAAATATATAAATTAAGATTCTGATTTTATTTGATACCCTGAATGTTGCAAACCCACCACAGGCCTCAGATCCTTCTACTGTGCCAGGCAGAGGGACGTGGAGTCCTGCAGATCATTGACCCTGTGGGGTTTTTATCCTTGCCCCCACCCTGGGGAAGCTGACTCTGGTGTAAATTCAAGGCACAGCAGCCTTGTAAACAGTGGAAGTGACCAACTCTGGGACAGCTTTTGTTGGGTGGGTTCCTGGGAGCTGCCCTGTGCCTGAGGGATGCGGGGTGGCAGTGAATTCCAGGGGAACGTGGAGTAAAAAGCAAAAAATGTGCATTGGGAAGCTGCTGGTCTGGTGCAGGATGGAGCTCCTTTGGGGGATTGGGCAAATGGGGACAGCCCAGCTGATGCCTTGAGTTTACCTTTCATATTTTCCAAATTCTGTACTGCATTAGTGTATAACTCTGAATATACAGAGTGTTAGCAAGCTCTCCTCACAGTTCAGTCACACCAAACAATCCTTTTCCAGCCCCAGAACCAAGGACACCATTACAGCTCCAGCCCCAAAAAGTAAAAACAACAGCAAATTGAGGAGAACAGTCTGAGAGGATGGGACTTCATAACCTGCAGCTGTAATTGGACATTTAACCCCAATATGGAAATGGACCAAAACTTATAAAAAAGTCTGAGAACTTGTGACTCGGGGTCCACCTTGTGTGTAGCCATGGCCAGGCTGTTGCACTGCCCAAGGTGCATCCTTTGAGGCCTTTAATAAGTCCCTACTTTATTCCTTTAACAGTGTCTAGCCTCTGTTCTAGGCAGCCTCTCAAGGCATCACATCTGCTGGCTTTGGGGTGCCTTTTACAGATGTAAAAGCTCTTCTTCTGTTCAACAGGGGCCTCCAGGACCCAGTGGGCTCCCAGGGGGACATGGATTTCGGGGCCCTTCTGTGAGTTTTTTTCTACTATTTAATCCTCATTTACTGAATGTGCCACAGCCACAGAAGAATGAGTTAAATTTTTGTCTCTTACCTCTATCTAAAGTGGTATTTTGGTAGCCACCCCTCACATCCCTTTGCATCTTCATTGAAAGGGAATTCTTACTATTTTTCTCTCCTTTTAGGGACCTTTTGGTCTGCCAGGATTCCCAGGGCCTCCTGGACCACCTGGGCCTCCTGTAAGTTGAGACTTGCAAATAAATGTGAGAAAATTCCCCGGGGGGAGTCTGCAATTTTCTTCTTGCTGCCCTTTTTATTTGTTGCCACTGCCAAGAGCATTCAGCAAACACCACGTCCTGAGGGGAGCAGGGACTTTTCCCTGGCTGCTCATGGATGTTTTGATGATCTCCTGTTTGTTATTTGTGCTCTGTGTGAGCAGGGACCCAATGAAGCCCTTTGTGGCACACAGGGCTTGGGGTGGGCTTGTTGTTCTCTCAAGGAAGGTTTCTGTGCTTGCTTGGATCAGGATCTGTTCTTGTAGGGCCAGCAAGTGGGCACTTGCAAACAAGTCCCTGCTTTGGGTTTGCTGTGGCCTCTCTGGAGTGTTGAACCGTGGGACTGGGAGGTCTTTCCCAAGGCCAGGAGGGAGCCAGGCACAGCTGCTCTTCTCTAAATTCTGCCTTCATCGTCTCAGAGTCTTCCCAAGCCCAGCTGGGCATCTCCAGGGGGTGGTTTCACCCCTGCTGTGTCTGGTTTGGGGGACTGGTGCAGCTCAGAACACTCCAGGTTCAGGGGCAGCACTTTGGGCTGTGGGGCTGAGAATGTGCCTTGTGCTGATCCAGCTGAGCTGGGTCTGTAAAAATTGTCCTAGAAATTGTGTTTCCTCCTGGTGTTTGTCTTGTACTTAAAAGCCACCATTCCCTGAATTGCAGGGTCTCCCAGGGACCCTTCCTGATGGCGGTGGGGACCTTCAGGTAGGTTTTTCTTTATGCAGCATGAAAATATGCTTTGGTTTAATCCCTGAAGTGACTTCTGGTTGGCACAGCTGGGGGAGTGTCAGACCATTTAACATGCACTGCTTAGACCTGCAGATGTGGGTTTCAACCACCTTATCAGAGTGGGGTGTGTGTTTACTGGACTGAAATGTTTATTCAAGGAGGCAGATGTGCACTGGAAGAGATTTCCCAGAGAAGCTGAGGCTGCCCCATCCCTGGAAATGTCCAAGGCCAGGCTGGACAGAGCTTGGAGCAACCTGGGATAGTGGGAGGTGTCCCTGCTATAACAGGGGGTGGAATGGGATGAGCTTTAATGTCCCTTCCAACCCAAACCTGTCTTTTATTTTGTCCTCGATTTATGCTTCTCAAAATGCACATTGTGCATGCATTCTTCATGTGCTAAACAGCTCCAGCATTTGGTAAAAGACCACAGTTCATGCTTCCAGTCCTGCTTTGCTGCAGGAAAGGCTGAGTGTTTCCAGGGATGGTGGCCCTGCTTCCTTGGGCTTTGTTTAGGCTCCCTTCCTTAGGAGAAAGCCTCGATCCCTTTCTTTCAGGGGAATGATAACAGTGCTGGGTCCAGGAATGATGGAAGTGACATTTGCAGATTTCACAGCTGTTGTTGTGACAGCTTCTCTGGTTTTCTAATTGGCGTGTCCCAAAAAAAGCTCCGAGTCAGTTTAGATTGCCTTATGGCACATCACATGGGAGTTAATAGGAAATGATGCTATTTCTGCATGTTAAATTTAAGCTACTCTGTGGAATATACTAGAAAATTAAACTTTTGCTATAGAGGTGCTGCCTGAAGTTGTATTAAAAGAAAAAAATAACAAAGAACAAAACAAATTAAGATCTATTTATAAAGTTTCAAGAGTATGGCCTTTTCCTCTATTCCATTTCCATGCATGTTCTGGTCTGCTCCCAGTCAAGCTGGAGTTCCCACCAGGGGCTCTCCCACCCCTGGACATGGGCTGATACCAGCTGTAGGTATTGTTTTTTTATTAATTAACTCTGATGCCTGTCCTTGTTTCACTTAAGGAGTTGGCTAAAGGAAATCTATAGGGGTCAGTTAATGCAGAGGATTAAATATGGTCCTAATGATTTAAAGAAACTGATCCAACTTCATTGGGAAACCTGGGTTCTTCAGCATTTTGGGCTGTGGACACTCAGCTTGCAGAAAGTCTCACAGTCCATGTTCCAAGTGGAGCAGGCCATTTATAAGTCGTTATTTTGTGGGGTACCAACACCTCTAGGACCCCATTGCACAGAGAAATGTTGGTCAATCCATTAAGCAGTGATTCCATTAGATTTAGTGAATTTAGAGCCAAAATCCACACAACTTTTTCACCTCATGGACGAAGCCAGCCTCTCTGGGTGTGCTGTGTGCCTGTTCAACCAAAGTGTTCCTGTTCCCTGCAGTGCCCAGCTCTGTGCCCACCAGGTCCCCCAGGCCCCCCAGGAATGCCAGGCTTCAAGGTAAGGAAACATCTCCTGCAATACCAGATTTGCCTCCCAAAATAAACACCACTATGAAGGCATTAAATTGTATATACAGTCTCTATATATAGGCTCCACACCTCTCGAAGCAGCCATGCATTTGCATTTATTCCTACAAATTAAATTTAACCCTTGGCATAGATAAAAAAAAACCCTGAAAGCCCAGTGGGGCAGAGCTGATGGACAGGAAAAAAACAGAGGCAGCATTTCAGGGCTGCCTTTCCAGCTCTGAGAGCTAAAAAAACCCTCACCAGTTCTTAAACTGCAAAACGTAACTTACATAATTAAAATTATACAATTTAATTGTTGTTTTTATAGCCAGTGTAGCAGCAGGCAGAGTTATGTTTAAATATTTTAAACAGAATTATTTTGTTGGCCTCTGGTATGTAAATTTTCAGCCCTCAGGAGTTAAACATCTCCTCCTCTTTCCCCTCTATGGTTCACATGAAATCTTTGCAGATATTGACTCCAGCAGTGAGACAAAGTAAAAAGTGACTCAAGTTCCTTTAGCAGGATTTAGAAGTTGGCAGTGAGTGGGAGAACTCCTGGGAAATGCTCTCAGTTCCCCCTGAAGTGACCTTTCTCATTTTCCCTGTCTGTTTGGGCTGTGCACTGAGTCATAAATATCATTACAAATACAAAATGTTTAGGGATAACTGCTGAAAATTCGTAGAAATGGAAAACCCTGTGAAACTCTCCAATTATGATGCAAATGGTGCACAGGACCTTTGTTGTGGTGAGGAACAACATCTGCCATGGCTGGATTTAGCCTGGGTCTCTCCCACAGTCACAGGAAGAGAGCCAAGACACAAAGTGAATCAGAGCTTACATGAAGGCTTTCAGTGGCACATGGATTTCTTTGAAAGCTTGATGATGCAGAATTAAAGATGACTTTAAAAGGGAGGTTAAAAATGCAGAATGGGTTTCTCAGGAGTGACTCATCCCCATTTTCTGGGGTGATGGGAACTGAGTTCTGGTGCCTGATCTGTGTTTGAGGGTTGCATCCAGACCATGAGCTTAGTCCAGTGCAAGTCACTCTGGAAAACCAAATCTGGGTATTTTCAGGAGCTGCATCAATTCTGACACTGGTACCTGATGGCCTCCCCCAGGAGGGATCTCCATTCACAGCACACCTACAGACTGTTTTCCCTGAAAATCATTTGGGATGTGGGGTTTAGCTTTCACAGCTGTCTCACCAAATTGAATTTTAAAACAAGACTCTACTGGGATGTGAATAATCACAACTCTTATTTCTAGGGACACACTGGTCACAAAGGGGAGCCTGGTGAAGTAGGAAAACAAGGAGAAAAGGTAAACTTAAATTTAAAAGTAATGGGGGAGGATTTTTCTCTTTAAAAAACACCTTGCAAAAGAAATAAGGGATTTTTTCAAGGAGGCAGGGAGGAATGAGGCTGTTTGCTGAACGAGGAGCAGTTACTTTGGCTGAAGTGCAGTGGGTTCCACTGCTCTCCCTGTAGGACCCTGTGCTGACTCTCCAAGATGATTCATCTTTCCAAGCATCATCATGTTAGGATCAGTTTGAGTTAACTGCTATCCTTTCCCATGCAGGGATGTCAGCTCAGGAAAAGCCCTGCTTTAATCACTTGGATAAATTCCTGACTGATCTCAATGTTCTTGCACATAGAAATTAGACATAAACATAGAAATTGTCTGTAACACAGAAGCAAATTCTGGAGAGAAATCTGGGAGGGAGGGAGCTCAAGGAGAGATAAGATGGGGATGTCCCTGGCTGTGTGTTTGCAGGTTCCTGCTGTCCCTTCTCCTGTCTGATTGATTTTTCTGTCCCAGGGTAACCCTGGCCCTCCTGGCCCTCCAGGGATTCCTGGCAGCGTTGGCCTGCAGGTAACCCCAGCTCTTCTCTTCCCACCATTCCCATGGCCTTGTCACTGTGGAGTCACCTTGGTTACACAAACAGTGACTGACTTTGGACTGATTTGTTTCCTTAATTAGGGCCCAAGAGGACTAAGAGGCCTCCCTGGTCCAATGGGTCCAGCTGGCGACAGAGTAAGAAAAAACTTCTCCTGATTTTCTGATTTTTCCTTTTCCTCTCCACCACCAGTTTGTCTTGTCCTTACTGAATTCCACTGGGAAACCTCTAAAGGTATAAATAGGGGGCTGTTCCCTGCAGCCCCTCCATCAGAAGAACCTTCTAAAGTCAGGAGAATCCACACACCCGAGGGACAGCCAGGCTGAATCATTCCAACCAAGGTGAAGGACTGACAGCGTTATAGAATCTTGGGGAAAAAAAAAAGAATAGAGAAACATTTAATGTACATTTCACTTTCTGTTCTCTTTACAAGAAAAAGCCAAAGAATCACTGATGGACAAAGCTTTTCAGGACACAAAAAGGCTCCTCAGTGAGAACAGGGTCAATCTCCAGCTCACTGAGGCTTTGGGCTCTTGTCACAGTCCCTTGAGCAGCAGCCCAGAGGCTGAATGGTTTTGAATTGGATAAAATCCTGCATTTATTTAGGAGTAAGAGTGTTATCAAGATGGCAAGGCCATGAATGGTATCAGTGTATCAGAGGTACAAAGGTGGGGAGACCCAGAGTAAAAACCCATTGTTCAGAGTGGGATTTTTGCACGTCTGTCCTGCAAACCAGCAGGAGATAGAGGGTGTCTTTCCAGGGTGTCTTTCCAGGGCTTTTGTGTTTTCTGAGGTTGTGGTACAAGGTGGGGATTGTGTTACTTCATCCTCTGTCAAGCCCAGCCTCACAATGGTGTCTGTCCTCTGCAGGGTGACATTGGATTCAGAGGCCCACCTGGAATCCCAGGACCCCCAGGGAAAGCTGTATGTATCCCAGTCTTTCTGTGGCCCTGCCTGCCACAGCCTGGTTTATTCCTCCTTCCTGAGCTCTGCTGACAGTGAGCAGAGGCTGTGCTGACCACCTCCATCAGATTATTCCCTTTGCCCTTTCCCTCCACTCAAAGCAATGTGATTTTACCTGACCCAGACCTCACAATGTCTCTCCCTTTGCCATGCCCCACACCACAATAAGTTCACCACATTTCCATCGCTTTCTGTGCTTCACTGCTCTTCCTTGAGCACCAGCAGCTGTGGGCAAGCCCTGGAGAAGGGAATATCCATTACTTTTGGAGGAAGAATCAGCCCTGTTGTGAGCTCACATCCCTTGAGCCTGGTCTGTTCCCAGGTGCCCGCAGCTCTCAAGGAATTTTGCTCCAAGAAGGAATAGCTGTGTACTGAGGATGCAATCCCCATCCTTCTGCAGCACCACCCTCTGGGGACTCCTCCCTAGTCTTGCAATTATAGAAGAAATTAATCCAAACTAAAACAAAATGAGGTGCTTTCTCACCGAACCTTTCATTACATCCAGCAGGATCTATTCAGTAAATATTAAAGCTTTTCTCCCACTATGTTTCTGCTTAAAGAAATTGCTTCATTAAATGAAGGGGAAGATGGTCTCTGCCCTGAGGGATTGCTGGCAAAGTCCCTGCTGCAGGGAGTGTGTCAGGAATTAGAGGGAAACTGAGAAAGTGCAGCCCAGCTCTCGGGGACTGTGTGTGCTCACACCTCTGCTGACACAAAAACCTCCTCATTTCACCCCCAAAGCAGCAACCTCTGTCACGGGGTGATGAAGATACTTAATGGCTTTTCCTCCTCTGTCACAGGGAGACCAAGGGAGCAAAGGACCTCAGGGATTCCGGGGGCCCAAAGGTGACACTGTAAGTGCAGTCAAACACCCTTTGCTCCAGTCCAAAGCCAGTTCCACTGGTTTATTATGGCTCGTGCTCCCTTCATTTGCTTGAAAAGGATGGAAGCACCATCTCAAAAATGAGATGTTTAGCTCTTACTAAAGATGATTGAGCAATAAGGTGTCCAAGTGCTGCTACAGCCTGGAGCACAGGGAGCAGATCTGACATCCCTTGAAATGATCACGAATCTTCCCAGGTGTTGTATCCAGCACTGGGCTGCTTTCCTGCTGTGTCCCAAGACAATCTCCATACTTATGTGGGCAGAGAGGACCCAGCTGAAATGGAATGAAATGTCCCTACAGAATCTGAGTATTGTCTTTGTTGACTGTTCTTCAGGTTAACACAGGATTTTTTGCTGTTTTCTAGGGTAAACCTGGACCAAAAGGAAACCCAGGGGCTCGTGGGCTCATAGGAGAACCTGTAAGTCAGTTAAATGGGATGCAGGTCTTGCTGTTTGTCTTGCTTGCAGAGGAGGAGATAGAATAGGCAAAAAGCTGCTTCTTGCCATCTTTGCTGTCAGGCTTCTGCTCTGTGGGTCTCTGTGGAAGCCCAGCTGGGCTAAGCCGCAGTTGTACTGCTGCTGCTGAAAATCTCCCAGTACAACTGGAGCTGGACTCGTTGCCAAAAGCTTCTTTGATGGGAGTGTATTTTGCAAACCACAGAGCCTCCTCCTGACCTAAAGGTGTGCTGTCCATGATTGCAGGGAATGCCTGGCAAGGATGGGCGGGATGGAGCTCCTGGACTCGATGGTGAGAAGGTTTGTAAAGTCCTACTTAAACACTGCAGGGAAGATTCCTGAGACTGAGCTGGCTGTGCTGCAAATGCTCCTCAAGAAACAAGAAGCTTTTCCTCCTAAAAAGTTTTCTGATATTGTCACTAGTGAAGGAGAGCGAAATTCTCCTGTTAGTTAATCCCAAGGGAATTCCCTAAAGAAGGAAGGTGCACATATGATGTAAGCTCAGCTGTGCCCCTGGATTTAGTGATTCCTGCTGGCTGACTCCAGGCCTTCAGAGATGCCTTTTCAGAGCTGTTGACAGAGTTGATTTTAACAGCCTGGAGACAAGGTGCTCTCAGGTGCTGGTTGCCTGGTTCCTGAGCAGTGCTCCTGCAGGAATACTGAACGTGTGCTGCCAGGGCAGGCTGGGAGCTGCAGGGAGCAGGGAAACACCTGGGAGCTCCTGTCCAGTGGCTGCTCACTCCTGTAGACACAACAGCTCTTGGTCCTGTGCATGCAGGGGGGAGAAAAGTACAAATGCCTGTTTGGGAATGTGTCCCCTACCTGTGCCAGGCCATTTCCCAGTGCTGGAGGATCCCTCCTAACCTCTCCCTATCCACAGGGTGACGCAGCTCCCATGGGTGCTCCTGGAGAGAAGGGGCCAAATGGACTTCCTGTGAGTATGGAGCAGGACCTGCCACCTCTGGGGTTCCAGCAGCTCAGAGATCCTTCCTGGGGACAGGGGAGGGTCGTTCTCTGGGCTGTTTCACAAGGAGCTCTAGTTAAGGCAACAAGAAATGCACTTTTCCCACCATGCAGACAGGGAAGGAGTGTGCCAGGCAGGATTGGAGAACACCTGGAGCATCTCACAGTAATTCCCTGGCTGTTGGCTTCTCTGACTCTTTAAAATCTAAACTTCAGAGGGATTTTCCCTTTCACATCCCACTGATGTGCTTCCCTTATGGAGGGAGTAAGATCTGGGGTACAATATCCTGAGCTCTGTCCCTGCCTTACTCCAGTGCTTATTGGCAAAGTGCTTCATCTCCCCATACTTCCCACTATTTAAAAGAGATCAAGTATTCCTTTCTTCCTGCATTTACAGAATATTTTGAACTCCCCTGGAGAGAGGTTTCTGCTGTGCAAAATGTGGCTGCTGCTGGTCCATTTGTATATTCCTGCTCTTTGCTCTCATGCCAAGGATTAGTGTTCATGGAGCTGCAAGGGCAGCAAGAAAGGCACTGAAATCATAATTTTCACAGTGAAAGCTGCAGAAGTCTAAACCTTCCATTGCTTCAAGCAAAGGTTGCTCCTTGTGTGTCAAATCAGACCAGAATAACAAATTTAATGACTTCACTTCTTCTGACATTGCTTTAACATAATTTTTTTCAGGGTCTGCCTGGAAGAGCAGGTATTAAAGGCTCAAAGGGAGAACCAGTAAGTGAATCTCTTTAATGATGGGGTCTGGTGGGGGAACTGGTCACAGCAAGACTTTTTAGCTTTGGGGGATTGGGAGGACTTACCCCAAAGTGATGATTTCTGTATTTCTGCTGGGGCTGAAGAGCAGGAATTAGGTAAAATAGCTGGGCTGGCACCTGGGTCAGTAAAGACACAGCAGATACACAGGAGAGCCATCAGTGGTTCAGTAAACCTCATCCTTTTGTCAAAGTCCCAGGAGGAGGCTTGATCTTTGGGAATCAAAGGACTGAGCACCAGCAGGAGCAGAATGATCTCATCTTGCCTTCTGCAGATTTTCCCTCACCTCAGGAGAAAAACTTCCATGGAGCTTTAGATTGACACCTAGCTGTGAGAGTAAAGAAAACCTCAGGCAGACCAAAGCACTCCAGCACAAAGCTGCTCTGAGAGATGTCTTTTTTTATCCTGTCCCACTCCTTTATGAATTCTTCCCTCTGCATCATTATTGCTGCCAATCCTCATGGAGGAGAGCACGCTGCAGGAAGGTGGTGCAGGAATCTCCTCCTGAATGTGATGGGATGTCCCATCCCTGTCTCACATGGGCCATGGGGACACTGCCCTGGCCAGTGGTGCCAGGAGAGTGTGTGCAGCTCCCCTGTTCTCTGGTGCTGTGAGTTTTGCCCTAAATCTGTAAAAGTTTAAAGCTGTTTATATTTCTTGACCCAGATTTTCAAGCCCTCCTCCTTTTGTTGCTTCAGGCAGGACAGAAATGCTGTGAAGCCCTAAAGTGATGCCCTGACTGAGTGTTTGCTTTGTGCTCTGCAGGGCAGCCCTGGAGAGACGGGAGAGGCAGGTCCCTCTGGAGAGCCAGGCATCCCTGTAAGTGCCCCACATTCCCACTTAGCATGGCCTCTGCTGGTGAGTTTTAAACCAAACTGGGGAGCTGGAGCTCACAGTGATGCAGCACCTGCAATCCCATGGGATTGAGCACTCCAGGCTTGCTCTGGTGTGAGCTCCCCAGGGAGCACTGAGCTGGCTGGGCAGGGTGCTGGGCACTGGTGCTGGGCAAAACCCACCAGCAGTGGGCTGGCAGATGGGCCAGTGGGGCAGGAGTTTGGGCCTGAAGAGCCTGGGATCCAGGAATATGTCCCAGTGGGCTGGGAAGGGCGGGTCTGTGGCTCCTAAATATCACAGCTGGCTTTGGTGTCCCTGCCAGGGCGATGTTGGCATTCCTGGTGAGAGAGGCCTGCCAGGACCCAGAGGAGCAACTGTAAGTACAGAGCTGGCTGTGAACCAGAGAGGTGCCAAAATAGGGTTTGTGCTGGGGGGTCACTCTCTGGCTCCAGCAAAAGGCCACTTTCTCTCTCACTGGTGTCTCTGGGGAGCTCTGGCAGCAGAGAAATTCCTGCCCCAAGCTGGGTCAGAGCCTGTTCTCACTGACAGCTCTGTGCAAATGCCAAGTGATCCCTCCCATTCTGCTTGGCAGAGCAAACTGCAGCTGCCAGGAGGGACTGGGCAGTCAGCAAGGCCCTCATTACACAGCAATATGAAGGTTCTGCCCATGCTGAAGTGAGGCATTAGTGAAGCAGAGCTTCACAGTTGCAAAGGACTTTGCCAGCAGCACAGGGCACCTGAAATCCTCCAGTCCTGCATCCCTCTCCTTGGAGCAGTGCAGAGGGATTCCCTGCAAAACCTGCAGCCATGCATACAGCAAAACTGGGAATAACTGCATGGTGTCCCTGCTTAACAGATAACAAATAGTATCAGGAGGGTAAAACCCTGATTTTGTTCCCACTACTAAAAATGCTTGGGTACCTTTTTAATCTTGTCACTCCCCAGCTAATGCCAGCTAATGCTGCTGTTGGGGTTGGATCTGATCTTCTAGTGGTTTTGTTGGGTTTTTTTTCTTTTCTTTTTTTTCTTTTTTTCCATCTTAATCTCATTTTGAAATCCAGGAGCCTACAGCAAGTCTAATATGATTTCTGGTACGTGCCACTTGGAAGAAATTGAACTGCATGATTTATTATTTGTGAGCAGCTTCTGCTTTAATTTCCAAGGAGAGGGAAATCAGCTTTAGAAATAAACTGTATTAATAATGTTTGCTTTTATGTCTGCAATTTTTCACAAAGTGGCTGGCCTCACAAAAGGTACCACATTACTACAGCCAAAAAGCAAAAGCAGTTGAGCTAATTGTGTTGGTGCAGTTTTGACAGGGTGCAGTTGCAGCTGAACCCATGGTTATGTCCAACCTGGGCTTCTCATTTCTGACTTGTTTTATTAGAATCATCATTTGTTAGTTAAGACTGGGCTGTTCCAAGGGAGGTGCAGGATTTTTCCAGTGTTAAGACTGTTTGGCTCAAAATAATTTGGGTTTTTTTAGCTCTGAGTACCAAGGGTTTCTCAGAACCTGTCAGGTTCCTCCAGCTCCCATCAGCAGCTCAGCAGAGTCTATTTTGATGCAATTTAACTCAGCTTTCCTAAAGCTTTGTATTTATAACTTTCAAAGTTCCTTACTGAATACAAGCAGAAAACAAAGTGGAAACCAGCAGCCACAAAAATACCTGAGCAGTTGTTCAGCTCTTTGAGGATGATGCTGCTTTAGGTCAGTGGCCAGTTTGAGGTTTATTTATGTCCCTGAATGCTCCCCCCAGCAGGATGGCAGTGAAAGAAGCCCAAGCTGCAGCCCTGCCTCATGACAGAAGCTTGCTGAAGGCATCTATTTCAAGAAGACAGTTTACAAAATGAGATTTAAATTACTAAATTACTTTTTTTTTTTTAATCCAAGATCTTTATTGGATATGTGATTTTTCTCAGGAGAAAGCAATAGAGACTCCTAATGGTAAAGTGCATGTTCTGTCTGGTGGGCTTTTAAAAGCCTGACAGCAGAAACTGCTGCCTTTTTGTACATTGCTGGAACCAAGGATGTCCAAGCAAAGGGATGCAATTGCCATTTTTCATTTCCAAGGGCCTGCAGCACATGTTTTGCAGTAGTTCCTTGCAATCAATTAAAAGCATAATATTGAGATAGCAGATCCCTCTAATGGATGTCGTCTATGCTCTGTCATGCTGCCACTTTTTGCTGTCCCTGATCTCTACTACTCATGAGCATGGTATCTTCTTAAGCATTGATTATCCAAATAAGCCTTGCTGTTAACAACAGTGCCATTAACAAAGCTCAGCCAGCACCAAACACAACTTTGCAGTGGTCCAGCAGCAGTGCCAAGGGGCTGCAGCACACAACTGCACACTCTGCCAGTTTAATGACACAGCTGACCCACCTGGCCCTACATTTTCTCCTTCCCACAGCTGCTCTCTCTCTTTGCAGGGCCCACTGGGGCTCCAAGGCCCCATAGGAGCCCGTGGTGTCCGAGGTTTCCAGGTGAGTGTGATGGAGGGCTCGTTGTTGTGTTTTGGCAGGTCAGTGTTCTCTGCAAGCCTCTGGCCAGACACCTGGGTGATGGCAACAAGGGAAAGGAAGAAAAACCTTTCCATGTGCCAGAATTAATGTGGCACCTTCATTACCACGGGAGGGTAGAAAGAGCAAAAGGCCAGATAAGCTGCCTGCAGGAGAAATTAATATTTAGTGTTGGTTTGCAGAGGGAGGGGTTGAGTTTTGAGCCTGTTCCCTGGCACAGGGTGCCCAGAGGGGCCGTGGCTGCCCCAGCCCTGGAAGGGTCCAAGGCCAGCTTGGATGGGCCCTGGTCTGGGGAGGGCTGGAACAAGCTGAGCTTGAAGGTTTTTATGAGTTTTTGAGTTTGTAAAGACACCTCAGTTTCTCCTTGATCTGCTCCACTCTCTGCCTGTATTTCTTCAGTGAGTTCCTCCTCCTTTTTGCTGCACTGGGGTCTCCAACGTTTCTTCCTCCCTCCTCCAAGGATGTGGGACCTCCACTCTCCCCACTGGCAGTGGCTGAGGGGAGCATCACTTGGTGGGATCACAGATACTGAAGGCTTATTAATTTTAAGGGGTTTATTAATGAAGGACCCAGGGCAAAGTTTGGAGCACCTCGGCACGTGCCTGGCCTTGGACCAGGAGAGAAGCTGGAATGAGCAACACAAGTGGTCCCCAGGTCCTGGGGGGAAAGGGAGAGACACATCCAAAAATAACCTTTCTGAAGCTGCTATGGAGACTGGTGAACATCCAGGCTGTTGAAGGCACTGTGAGCTGCAGCTTGGTTTTTGTTGTTTTCCCAACAGGGGCCCAAAGGTGCCAGTGGTGAGCCTGGCCTTCCTGGCCCAACTGGGATCCGTGGAGAGACAGGAGACAGGGTAAGGACAGCTCACCTGGGACTCATTCCTGTTTGGGATGGGACTTTAGAGGTCACTGGGCATCCAAAACCTGCTGTAGCTGGTGTGTGTTGGGTGTCCCTGAGGCTGCCCAAGTCAGACCTCAGGGCAGGGAGCAGGACTCGTGCATCCTGTCCCCTCTGTTCCTGGTTTCTGTTTCACTCCAGAAACTCCCACTATTTTCAGACAGTGTGGATTGTTTAAAAGTGACTTCCAGGCCCTATCCTAGCCAGAATAGAGAGTGTTTGGGATTTTTCCCTGTTCCTTATAGCAAAGCCTTGCTCCTCAGGAGCACAAGAGAGCTGATTAATGAATTTTTGTTACTGAGATGGTTGATTAGACTCTCTGTTTGTTTGGGTTTTTTTTTTTTAATTAGAGTTTTATCAATGATTTTTCTTTCTGAACAGCAAAATACCTGAGCATCCCACCTCACAATAAATGTGACTTTTTATTTAAACGAGTTCACTCTCATTTGAAAGAAGCCATCAGGGCAAAGTGAACAGCATTTGTTGGGAGCTTGCAGGAGAACAGGAGCCATGTGTTCACCAGCTCCCTCCTCCCCAGCTTTAAGGTGAAAGTGTTTTTAAAAAAAAGCTTTAAGTTGCTTTCTGTGTAAGCAACTGCAGCAGCACCGCAGGGGTTCCACAATGACCCTTCTGTGCTGGCTCCAGGCAGGTTTAAAAAAGCCTCTTGGAGTGGCTGTGGGCTGGAAGTGTGAAACAGGAACGTTATTGTGGAGCTGTGGGGCTCTTGGCTGCATTCAGGGCTTTGCTGTGGTGAAAAATGTACATTCAGAGGGGAAGAGGCCCCTGCATGAAACACCCGGGGAGCTGCTCCAAGCAGAGGGAGGGAAAACGTTGTGCTTAAAGCAATAAAAAATAATCCAGCTTTTATTTCTGGCTCTGAAGTTCAGTGCAGTTACTCCGAGACGTGACTGTTGGTTGCTCAGAATGAGAGGAAATGGCCTCAAGCTGCACCTGGGAAGGTTTAGATTAGATTTTAGGAATTTTTTTTTTCACAGAAAATGTTGTAAAGCATTGGAACAAGCTGCCCATGGAAGTGGTGGAGTCACCATCCCTGGAGGAGCTCAAACAAGGTGTGGATGTGGCCCTTGGTGGTTTAGTGGTGACTGTGCTGGTGGTGCTGGGTGACCCTAAACCCTCAGGTTGTGTTTTTGTAGCCTGAACAAACAGCCTGAGCTGCTGGGGACACACAGAGCACCCAGAGAGCTGCCCTGGGTGTGCTGTGCTGCTGCTCCTGACTGGATAAAGGGAGAACTGCACACACAGGATCGATGCAATTGGCCTCTCCCAGCTGCAGCCAGCTCTGCTGAAATCAATTGTGACTTTTCTGTGAAAAAAGAAAAATCCCCTCATGCCTGAGCTGAGTACTGACAGGCTTTTTCACAGTCCTTGGACTGACTGGTCAGGCATATAAACCAGCATTTCAGT
The DNA here is from genome assembly GCA_003676055.1 of Chloebia gouldiae. Lineage (NCBI taxonomy): Eukaryota > Metazoa > Chordata > Aves > Passeriformes > Passeridae > Chloebia > Chloebia gouldiae. The sequence continues at coordinate 1,820,907 of QUSF01000056.1, forward strand.
AAATGTGTTTGCTGGCATGAAAAATAGGAGTGATTTAGTGCATTTGACTGCAAGATATAAAATAGTCTTGAGATAAAGTGCATCAACCATCCTGCTGGAGTGGGATATGGGGAGGGGAAGGGCTTGGCTGTTGTTGACTGAGGCAGCAATAGACAAATATTTTGCCTAAGGATTTTTATTATGATCAAATTCCTGAGGATTCTGGATGCCAGCAGGCACCTGGGGCATTGCCTCTCTGGGCTCCCCACTGGAGCATAAATGCTTGGCCAAAACCATGAGTTTTGTTGAACTGATCAGAGGAAATGTGTGAAGACATGGGGCTGGCAGTTCTGAACTCGGTTCCTGCTGCTAGGAATCACCACTGCAGTGAATTAGAGTTTGCAATGAAAATCCCCTGGGCTAAGCTTGTCTTTAAGGGACTGTTCCTTGCAGGGCTTGGTCTTTGGTGACTGAAATGTGTTTTATTGCCATAAACTGTCATGGAGCCTTGAGACTCTGTGAAGTCAGAGGTATAAAATTTAGATTAAAATGTTCAGAAAGGAATAGATTGCTTTTGCCATCAGCAAACATAAAATGGGTGTTATAAAGCTTGAGCCACTCTTGCATTTCTACATTCCATTGTCTGTTTTTCTGAGTTATTTTTCATTAATAGAAATCCTCTCTCTTTTTAACTTAGTGCTTGAATTGAACAAAATAAAATGTCCTTGTTGTGTGCATTTGTTCTCCTTGAAGATTCTGTTCTGCTGAGCCATCTCTAGACCTAGTTAATAAAAAAAGATCAGTTTGCAGATGCCAGATTGATGAGTGTGCTGTAGAAATCCCACTTGAAGGGTAAAATGGCTGAATTTCACATGTAGACTTTGCAGTTGAGAAAAAAATCTGGGGTTCTCCTGAACTCCTTGTTGGCTCTGCTCTGTGGGTCAGAAAAGTCACAAATAGGGCTGAAAATGTCTCTCTGTGAATGTCAGGTAGATAAAGATGGAAGGATTTCTGAATTGCCTGGATTATTCCTGAGGTGATAATCAGTTCATCATCTAAATGTGTTTTATTCCTGTGGCCATGTTGTTCCATTAATCTTTAAATGAGGAACACCTAATCCTAAATCTTAGGAAAACTGAGAGTCTAATAAGGCCTTGAAAAAACATCTTGGCTTTTTGCCCTTGTGGTATGAAAATATTCTTGTCTGTTTTATACCACAAATAAATCCAAGCTCATCCTCACATCACAGGCTGAGAAATTACCCCACAACACAAACCAGGGACTGTGGAGAGTGTCACAGAGCTAGCAGGGGTGCTGAAATCCCTTCTTATTTCTAGGAACTGTGAATGAGATTTGTACCCTCTAACTTGGCAGCTGGGAGACTGATTCTGACCCCTTGCTGAGCGAGTGTCTGACCACAGCAGGAGTTCATAAGAAAGTAACAGTTTAAGCTCATTTGCTTCTTTTACTTATTTTCAGGGTCCTCTTGGTGTTCCCGGTCCCAAGGGGAACCAGGTAAGTGATAATTTTCATGCCCTTGTCAGCAGAGAAATTTCAGGGACAGCCTTTGACAGCACAAATGGCTTTTTCTTCCACAAATGAAAATATCCTGCAGCAAAAACCAAAACTCTCTTTGGTCCCATTTTCCCTGCATTGGCACAGATGTTGCCCGTTCTAATGGGGACTCATGAAAACGCCGTGGTACAAACACTGGGCCCTTGCTGTGTGTTTTGTAGCCTCAAGGACCTGTGCAGGAGCTCCTCACAACAAATTCCTCCCAAATTATGTTTAGAAGTGCAACTTTTCCTCAGCTTCATGTGCCTGATGAAGGATATTTCACCCTAACCTCAAAGCTTGGCGCACTAATTAACTACTTAAATCTTTTGCTTTTTGCTGCTCAGCTTCCACGCTTGGTTTAATCTCAGCAGTTAGTTTTTGAGCCAGTTTTCATCAAATATATGGTTTTCATTAATGCATGGCTGTGTTCTTGCAGAAAGTGAAGCTTTCCTAGCAAGCCTTGCTGATTTGGTTTACCACCATCAGTGTGGTCTCTGTTTTGTTGCTAAGGGGAAAGACCAACCTGGTCTCTGTTTGTCTTGGAAAACTTCCCCTGGAAAGCTGTGGAGTCACCACAACAATGTTCATGATCTGCTCTAATAATAGAGCTCTGTGAGGAGCCAGTGATTGCAGGGATTTGTGTCACCCCAGCCTCGCTCAGACTGCTCAGGCAGCTGCTGGTGGAGGTGAGCAGCAAAAGCTGGTACAGTGGATGTCAGCAGAGCTTCAGCCACCTTTGCATGCCTGTCCCCAGGAGTGGAGAGGGATGTTCCTCACCAAGAGATCACTGCAGTCTGAGGGTGGGATGAAGCTGTTGTTGGGAGCCTGCTCAGGAGGCCATGAGAACAGGGCACTCACCAATTTCCTGTGGCTGCAAATTGTGTTTTCTGTGAGACAGAGCAGGGGGAGCTGCAATTTAGGTTCTCTGATTGAGAAATGCCAGCCTGTGGATGTCTTTCATGGCCAGCCCATCATGGTTCTCATCCATATGGATTCAGCTTTTCACCCAGGTCCCAGCTTGTTGCAAAGGACAACATGCCAGCTGCCTTGTGGCACACGTGCCCTCATCAGCAGGGGAACAGCTCCTGTGGAGTGCAGCTTTGGGAAGAGAGAACTTCTTCTTGCTGGAGCAGCTGTGGCTGCTGGGAGCCCCATCTGCCCCAGCTTACCCAGGCCTCAGGGAGATCCTTGCTGTCAGCTGTAAGTGCAGTGGTAACTCTGGTCTCTCTCTCAGGGCATTGCTGGAGCAGATGGCCTCCCAGGTGACAAAGGAGAGCTGGTAGGTGTCCTTAAATTCAATAGAGATGACTCCTCAAATAACAGATGGTGCAGAAAGCCATGGATCACTGTGGTCAGTCAGAATTAATCACCTGAGGTCTCCAACCCTGCTGTTAAAAGGGGGCAACCCAAGCCTTGCACACGTCACAGCAGCTTGGGAGATTGGGCTTCAGATGTGCATTTTCTGAATGAATCACTCTTATTTCCCTTTTCTTTCTGACAGGGTCCCTTTGGACCCCCTGGCCAAAAAGGAGAGGTAAGTGTCAGACATTGGGGGCTCATGGCCCAAAGGATTTAGGAGTAAGCGTGACCATTGCACCTCTATAACTATAGAATAAACTCTGCTCTGATGTCATTGACTAGGAGCAGGCTTTCCTCACAATCATGTTATAAAATCTGTGAGAAAAATGGTGATTTGTGGCATTCAAAATATTGAAATCTGTTTGATAATTTTGCTGCAGCAAGGACTTCTCTTATCATGACCTGTATATGCAGAAACACCCTTAGGTTGTAAGAAACGTATCTGATCATGCAGATCCATTCAGGATACCTGAAGAAAGTTTGAACTAAAAAGAAAAGGAGAAAAGAATGGACCGTGACTTCCATTTCAAGTGCTTTTGGCTTTTTTATTCTTCACTACAGCCAGGAAAAAGAGGAGAACTTGGTCCAAAGGGTGTGCAAGGACCTAATGGGACAGCTGGAGCACCAGGGATCCCAGGACATCCAGGACCCATGGGTCACCAGGGGGAGAGGGGTGTCCCTGGCATCACAGGAAAACCTGGACCTCCTGTAAGTATCTGCTGCTTCTGCAGCACAGTCAGGGAGCCTGTGAAAGTGAAAAAATGGACTGTGGGGTTTTGGATGCTATCCAAACAATAAGGTCCTCCATTTCAGCAGGCAAAAATAAGGCCAAACAAAGCCCAGATTAAATATCTGGCCTAACAGTAAAATTAATGGCTGCCATTCGTACAGCAGAGTTCTGAAGGGAAGCTGTCACCTTTTGAAGAGGGGAAAGAACCTCCAGCTCTTCATGCAGGACCTTGTGCTGCTTCCTGAGCTCCTGGAAATGTGTTTTGTGTCCTGCAGCTTCTGCCAGGGCTGGTTATTGATAAGGAGGTTCCTACAAAGACAAATTCTTCTGTTAACTGCAGGGCAAAGAGGCCAGTGAACAACATATCAGAGAACTCTGTGGGGAGATGATAAATGGTGAGTATTGCTGAGAGAAAACTGGCTTTAATTACCAGATGAGTAGATCCTGAACATAAATAGGTTCTGAGATTTGTTAATTTTCTGTTTTCATATTAAAAAAATACAGTGACCTTTAGTGTAAGGAAATTATTCAGGAGGTCACTTTGTTGGGCATTCTAAACACTTCTTTTGGTGTTCTAAAATTAGAATTTTTAAATGATTCATCATGGCAATGGTCAAAATGCACTGAAAGCAGATTTGGCTCAAGTGTTGTGTGAGACCTCCTGCCCTAACCTGTGTCATTCTGAGCTCCACCTCTCCTCAGTGCACCTCTTTTCCTTGGAGCAGGCCCTCAGGGAGTGTCCCTCTTTCTTCAAAGTGACTGTTTTGCATTTGGAGGTTACATCCCCTGTTTGGGATGAGGCTAAACTCTGAAAGTTTGTTTCAGGAAATTATTTAAGTATCATTTGCTAGAATACTTGACATCCTTTAAAGTGGTTTTAGAAATAGGAATAATCAACCCTGCAGATTTATGATCAATATCTCCATCTGTGGAGATGTAAAAAACCCCAAAAAGCTACAGGCGAGCTGAAAGGACAGATGCAGCGTTCCCTCCTGCCAGGAGCAGTGGCAGGAAGTTCTGCCTAAAGAAGGAGTGCAAACGTTGGAGATGCAGTGTTTCCTTGTGCTTTTCAGAGCAAATTGCCCAGTTGGCTGCTAACCTGAGGAAGCCCTTGGCTCCTGGAATGCCGGGACGGCCTGGCCCAGCTGGGCCCCCAGGTCCTCCTGGAACCACCGGGAGCGTTGGGCATCCTGGTCCTCGTGGGCCCCCTGGATACAGAGGGCCAACAGGAGAGCTTGGTGATCCTGGACCCAGAGGCAAGTCAAGAGTGAAACAATTTGCTTCTCTTTTATGCTTTCTGAAATGAATTGTGAACCGGTACTGAATTCAGCAGAGGGGAGAAGCAATCAGGCCTCGGTGGAGCTCTGGAGGGTGCTGTGTAAGCACAGATCCCTGCAGCATCCAGAGGATTTGTAGCTCCTCCTGCTCTCTCCCCTTGCTGTTGGTGGCTCCAGCTGCAGAGCACAGCTCACTGTGGGAACTGTGTTTGTGATTGAAGGTGACACTGGTGAAAAGGGAGACAAAGGACCTGTTGGCCAAGGCATCGATGGGCCTGATGGTGACCAAGGACTGCAGGGTAAGTGTGGGGAATCAATTTAATGCTCCGTGGCTGCAGGCTGAGGAGGGACAGCTCTGCATGCTGATGGCAATGGATTATCGTCACTAATTTAAGTGTGTGACAGCTCTGAGGCTCTCCAGATTAAGGGAAAGGATGACGCCTGCTTCCTGATGATTCCTTTATTGAAAGATTCAAGATTAATTTATGCAAATTCATATGTATTGGAAATTTGGAAGAATAGTCTTTATTTTGCTCACCTGTTAAAGCAGCTTTTCTAATTGGGATTATACCTGTACAGTGAATAAACTGCAGGCACCAAAAGTAGGCTCTCCGTTCACAGAATTTCATAAAGCCAAAATATTTACAACCATGTTATCTTAAATTCTTCCACAAAATCTATACCATAACATTTCATAATATTTATACCTCGTTGTCTCAGAATCTTCCATAAAATAATTAATCCATGTTAATAAACTGTGAGCTCACACAGCTAAAACATCCCTGACCAAATTAGGGATAAAAAAATCCAAAGCACATACTCCAGATTCAGGGTAAATTTATTGAAAACACCTTGTACCCAACAGGCCATAACAAGTGTGATGTACAGACACTCAAAGCATAGTAAGATCTCTAAAATCAACACATATATACAGATATTAAAAAAGAAAAGATGGAAACATTTCATGTATCTTTCCCCTCTCTTGTTTAGGACCACCTGGTGTGCCTGGAATTACTAAAAACGGCCGTGATGGTGCTCAGGGTGAACCCGGGCTGCCAGGGGATCCTGGGACTCCTGGGACTACTGGGGCTCAGGGAACTCCAGGAATATGTGACACGTCGGCTTGCATGGGAGCTGTTGCAGCATCAACTTCCAAAAAATCATAAACCAACAAGAAGTGAAGAAGTGACTGAATATTTAAATAAACAGTGCATTGTAAGAAAAAAGAATCCTTCTAGTGCTAAAAGGACAGATGCTCCTTCTATTCTATTAAGTGGAGACTTTGACACAGTTCTATGAAAAAGAAAGCATCAGATGAAAACTTTAATTAAAAGATGCTTTATGACTATCTTTTCCTCCCCCCAATTATTTCCTAGAATTTTTACTGCTAAACAACCTCACCTTTCCTTGCTCCCTTTGCTCGAGAGACCTGCAAGAGGAAGCATTGCTCCTTTGTACCATCACCCCCCCTGTACTAAAGATCACGACTTTTTGCTAAGAAAGTTTGAGCTTTTTCCACTGAATTCCTTGGTGCTGCTCCCACTGACTTCAGTCCTGCAGGTTTGTGCACTCAGACACGTTGTTAAGACACTTAGGCACCGAGCTGCCTCTTCCATCAGTGGAAACCAGGCATTTCAATATCCTGTATTTTAACATCTGAACCTTCTGGCCTAAGGAATGACCATTGCTTGAGTCTGTGCTGCCAGCTAGAGATTTTCAGATTGCACCTCAAATATTTGCCAAGACTAGTAAACAGTAATCCTCTTGCAAGCAAATTCTGCAAAAGGAGTAATGTAAATATTTTAATTTCCAGGGAAGAATTTTTGCATATTTCCATATGATAACGAAGGAAATGAAGTAACAGCATTTTCATGACCTCTACTTCAGCTATTTGCACACTAATTGTGATGGAATCCCACCTAAGAAAGGATGCTCTTTTAAAGTCCAGCCAAAACCACCTGTATGAACTGTTGTAAAAATAAAAGGAGATTTTTTTTAACCTTTTCTTTGTGATGTTGTAAGTGTCATTATACAAATCAAATTAACTTGCCTAAACTCCATTTTCCAGAACTGGTTTTACTGGGATTGTTTGGACATAAATTGCTGCAAAATTGTTCTTATCCGTGATTTAAACCAGTATTAATTTTGGTAGAACTTTTTATACTTTAAAACTTGCTAGCATCATCTATTTAAAAAAATTAATAAAACCCTCTCAGGTCACACACAGTTCTATTTCTGTCCTGTATGCCAAAGCCTATGAAAGAAGCATCATATTTATCTTTAAATATAAAAATAGTTTGTGCATTTAAATATCTACTGTTTAAAATTTATCACTTTTGGTCTAAAGTAACAACACAAGAACCTGTTGGACAGTTGTGTGGCAGACATTAAAAATAGGACTGAATTTAAAAAATGCCAACACCATTGCACTACCCTTTGGAGCTAATTATGTTAAATATGTATGAAAAGGCAAAATTCATAATACACACAGTTAAGAAACTATGCACTTGTCCAACTAACCAATACAATATTTACATTTTAAATGGAAAAATGGGCATTATGATATAGTAGCTTCAGTTTGTTTCTACACTGGAAGAATGAGTTTGTATCTAGCCATTAAAATAACAGGAAGATGAATGTTCTACAAGTCTTCCACTCTGTAGTGCATCATCTTTAAAAATGAAAATAAAAGCAAATAATTAAATAAGACCTCAAAGCAGGACAAGCAAATTTTGTCTATCTAAAAGGTTAAAATACTTAGACATGACATTTTCTTGTAGCTTCTGGTCCCAAAGCCCCTTGAACAGGGCACTGATTCCCATTGCTGGTAGTTAACTTCCATTTCCATTTGCAATAGAGAATGTTTCCTTTAAAATTCTATTTATATATATTTACAAGTTACACTTTCAAATTCCTATTCAGCACATAAATGGAAAGAATAAAACACAGTTTGGACTATTGCCCCACAATTCAGGGTGGGCAGGTCAGGCTATTTGGTCTCCATAGCTGTGCGGTTTTCCTGTGCTGGACACATTACACATGAGTCTGGTCTTCCAATTTTTAGTCTCCTGCCTGTTTTACCACAGAACACAGTCTCAAATTCCTGAAAAAAAATCAAAATGCAAAAGATAAATGTTGTATTTAATGTAGTTACTTCCTTGAGATGGATGTTTTTTTCATTAGGGCCTTCAATAGGAAGGAAGAGGGGTCATATCCATATCTAGACCAGCTGGTTTTCCAATACACACCCTCCCAAAATTCTTGGCAGAGCCAAAACTACTCTGGAGCTGCCACTACTGCTGAGGAGAATGGGAGCTGCTTCTAAGGCATGTAACCCTTTAATCTGCTCGCCCACTCAATACAGTGTGGCCATGTAGCTGTGATCCCCCTCCCTGAACTAACTAGAAGCCTGTGAAAGAGGTAGAAAATAGAGAAAATGAAGGAGAAGAGGAATGATTGCAGATGACCTTCATTTCATATTGTTGTCCAATAGGATCATGCTCAGGAATTGTGTAACTAAAAAAAAAAATAATTTTAAAATCCAGTTTGAAAACAGTGACTGAGGACAGCCTGTGATTTCTCACTAGTGAACTCAAAAAGCTGACAGAAATAAAAAATAAAAATTTAAAGGAAAGTTCAAGGATATGGTGGGTCCTTCACAAACAGCATTAGCAGGATGTTGGCATCTCAGTTATAGGTTATGACAGCTTTAAAATATTTCCCATTTTTATCAAGACCAAAAATGAAATGAGATTTCAAACCTGCTTCAGGGAGTCGCCGTGCCTTTCCTGAATGTACTTGAGGAATGCAGTTGTCCACTGCAGAGTTGTTGCCTTGTCAGTGTCAATGGTGCAGAAGGGAACGAGGAGATTGAGCTCATCACAACAAACCCGGATCCTGCGCCTGCAGGCAAATACCCAGGGTTATCAACCAGGGGCCAGAGGGAAGGGAAAAATACAGAACACAGGAAGACAACTCACATGTGCAACCAGCCATGGACTTTGGACACTGTTTTGTGTTTGCTACAAGCTTTGTGTATTAGTTTTGTTACACACAACTTATCTTTACAGAATGGGTGAAATGTTTTGAAATCTCACTTTGTTTGTTTACAGAGTGAAAACACAAAGACAACCACAATGAAACAGAGATATTATTTTTTCCCTCTAACACCAAACCCTTACGTCCTTCACTGCTTTTTCTTGGAGCTAACATAAATTATGTCAAGTTTACATTTACTCTGGATAATCAGAGTAGTGCAGTACCAGTATTTTAGGCTTCAAGAGGTGTTTCATGGCCCCTGCTCCCAGAATTACCTCCTGTCTCTCTCCAGGCGGTTGTGCCTTTCCCTTCTCTGGGCGCTTCCATCCTGGGAACCACTTTGTACCTGCACACTGGAGCTGGGCTGTGCTGACTGCCAAGGGCTCTGGGCAGCTGCAGTGCTCTGGTTGTTGTCCCGGGTGTTCCGAATCTCACCGAGAGGTTTGCGATCCATGTTTGAATCCAACAGATTTATTCGGCTGCAACTTCTGTTTATGGCTTGCTTGCATAAGGTGTCTTGTTGGAAAAAATAAAAATGAAAATAATTACCTATTTATTGCTCTCCCACTAACCTGGAAACAGTGATTATGGAAAGTTCTTTTGGTGCTTCATTTATGTGGAGTAATCTTTGAAGCTTTACTGTCAGCCTACATTGATTCTAATAGCAAGACATGTCCTGCAGAAGACCTAAGGCACTGCTTGCTATTCCAAAAATCCACACAGCTTCTATTTTCTCAGAGAGCCCACTGGGATTGTGCATGCCCTTGGTGAGCACTTGAGGCAGCCTTAAAATGTTCTTCAGTTTGATACTGACTGGGTCTGCTGGATCAGCTTTGGGGTCAAAGAATGTACCCCTCTGCCATGGGGTTTGGTGGTGTTTGGTCAAAGGCTGGACTCAGTGATCTCAGAGGTCTTTTCCAGCCTTTATGATTCTAAAGAAACCAGCTGCTGACCCAAGGCCCAGATTTTCAAAGGTACTTTTTAACCTCAAGTCTCCTCATTTCAAGCCAGAGGTGCTAAATAATTTTCAAAGTACAGCTGAACTTATAGGTGTTGAACCTCCTTGGAGAAATCTAGCCTCATGTTGCCTATAGAACTTATTTGCCAAAAGAACCCTACCTCCCACTTTCACTAAAATCATATTAATTCCGGAAAAGACACACATTCAGGAAAAAAATTAGATTTGAAGACTAAGAGAAAACTAAGTGAAAAGAAGATTTACCTCCAACTTTAATCCAAACTTCCTCAGGCAAAGCTTTATTTATAGTGCCTACTGTCTGTTTTGTGGATTCAGCTTCCTGATAGATAAAAGGGAATGTTTTGGGTATCCCAAGGTCTTGATGTTTGGCAGCTTCCAAAATAGTGCAAGATGTTCCACAGGTCTGTGAAAACAAAAAGGGAATACTTACAGGACGATATACATTAGAACAAAATAGACTACTTTTATATCTTTCTGTTAGCTTCTTATATTACTTCTTCAGGCAGAATAAATCCCAAATGCACACAACCATGGGATTTTGACAGTGACGAATTTTGGGGATACCTCTGACATTTCTCAGTGCCATGCTATCATTTTTGCTTCAGAGGTTACTGCAAGTTGTGGAGGGGGAAATACCTCTATCATCAAAATTAATTAGAAAGAAAGGAACTACAAAAAATTGTCTCCTTCTTGTCTTGCACAGATGAAAGATAATAAACTGATAAACTCTAGAAAAAAAAGACATCTGATGGCCTACTGCTCTTTACTGGGACACATGTAATTAGAAATGCCACATAAGTGACTTGATTGTCTTAAAGATTAACACATAAATTGCATTACTGATGATTCTGATCATCCTATTCAGCCACACTCTACCACAAACCTTCAGAATTCTACTACACCCAGGAAGTGAATACTATCAGCATTGGAACTGGGCAGAGGAGAGTTACCTGTGCTTGGGAAGGATTAGCACTTCCAGCAGCAGAACATGCATTCATGGTAAAGAACGGGTAAGTAAATGGTAAGGAATGTGTGGCAGGTGCAGCCTTATTTTTCCCTAGTGCAGCACACCTGTTCCCTTGCTGGTGAAGAGGAACACCCACCACTTCTGAGGGCTGGCGGATCAATGTCACTAAACTTCAGACAAAAACAAACAAACACAGAAAACATACCAGGCTGACTGCTTGGAAATGAGTGCAGAAATAAAGTACAGCTACAAATATTCTAGAAACTATCACCAAGCAACCACTTTCATTTACTGTAAGTAGAAATCACTGTTATTGCTATATTGCCCACTTCAGGGGCCAAATAAAAGAAAAGAAAAACAAGCCAAGGAGGTATTTTATTCTGTGCAATAACAAGGTGCTTCACACCTCAATAAAACATTTTTGTCAGCACATTAAGATAGGTACAGGGTTAGGTTGTAAAACAATATTTTTGTTCCAGTTTTCCCCATAGTCAGGCCTCCACATTATAACCCAAATCTATCATTATTATTATTATTATTTTTATTATTATCAAAAATCTACTTTGCTTTTAGCAAGCTGCATATTTAAACTAGGTAATGTTCTCTCAACTTTATTTACAGTGCATGTTATCAAGAATAAAGTTGTAAAGTAATTCATTTTGGAACTCCATGCTGTACCATTTGTGCAATAAACAGAGGGGCCTAAGCTGAGCTCAGCGGAGTCGCAGCCATGTTTGATGGCACAGTTTAACGAAGCCCAGCCCATCCTTATAGATTAAAACAAGCACTATTCACAGGTTTCACTTAGCAAATCACGTTTGAACTACATGATACATACTTTAACAACATAAACTAAAAGTAATTGCAACACACTTGTTAAGAGTTACTCCAGATTCTTGGGGTTCTTGACATCTGGGGTTTTCTGTCGGGCTGCTGTTGAATCTGTCTTCCAACCGAGCTCTGACTGCAGGTTTAGATCTAACCTCTGGTGCCAGTGCCAAATTTTCAACAAATACGTTTTCCTTATTCTCCCCCAAGAAATTTTCACCCTGTTTAGTTTTTGCTACACTGCATCCCGAGACTTCTACAGAGCTACTGCTGTTGGGCGCTTTCTCTCTCTGGTTCGCAGGGAGGTTGGACTCGCTAAGTAACATCATCCTGAGCTCCTGCAAGTCAGCATAGCCCAGGTGCGGGTTAGAACTCGGCCAGTAGCTGTCACAAGGCAACCCTGACTGACAGGTCACTGGGCAGACCGACTGGTTCCCAGAGCTGTTGGATGAGCCCCCGTCCTGACTGGTGCTGGGGGAGGGCTGCTGCAGAGGGGGGTCTGCAGAGGGGCCAGGCGAGGAGAAAGCGCTGAGCCTGGCTTCCACTTCACCTTCGCTACTCTGCGCCTCCGTGTGCGAGCAAAGTATGTGCTGCAGCTGGGTGTACTCAATGTCCATCATCTCCACCAGGCCGGCCTCGGGGGTGGCGAAGCCAAGGTTTTGCTCACCAAAGGAACTGTCACTTGAGCCTGCAGGTCCGACAGCAACGGGAGCGGGGTCAGGAGCACTAGCTGGGCTCTGAGGAATGGTCTGAGGCTCCTCGGGGGCTGATCCTGACATGGCTACAGCAAACCTAATCAGTTACCAATGTCCCTTGCAACAGAAAACCATAAAACCTTCAACAATTGTCAATGCTATCCATTAAAAAAAAAAAAAAAAACAAACCCAAAGGCAGAAAAAAATTGCACTTAACACTGATTGGCGAGGTAACAGAGCGGGGACCAAGCTGCCGCTGGCGGGGTACCTGACACCCTGACCATGTCTCCCCACCCCGGCTGAGACCCTCCCTCCCCCTCCAGCACAGCTGCTCACGACAAACGGCCTTCACCTGTCCCCGCCCCGGCCTCGGCGGGGAGGCTGCGGGCACTCTGCGGCCTGGCACCCCCTGAGACAGCGCCCGGACGGCGGCGGGGCAGCCCGGGCGGGCGGGAGCGGGGCCCCCGCGGCCGGGGGGGAGCCGTGGGGAGCCGGGCCGGGCGGGGCCGGGCGGGCCGCGGCGGGAGGGGACGCGCGGCCCCTC